>CAJRAI020000113.1:0-102117 GCA_907164885.2 Dolomedes plantarius
CATAAGTAGTATGCACCCCCATATAAGCGGCAGATGGCGTGTCCGAGGGGCGTGGCTGAGTGACATTGATGGATGGGGTCAAGTGACCTCTGACGTCATGGGTCACGTGACGGATGACGTCGGGAGTCACGTGATCGATGACGTCACTACCCTGGACTTGTAATTTTTCGCGAGGAAATTTCCACGTGTGTTAGAGTTGAGAATTTCCACGTGTGTTAGAGTTGAGGAGTCAGCCTCCTGAATAAAAGAAATGTCCCAAGGGGTCTCTGAAAAAAAGCTTTGTTATCTTGGAGTGGCAACACCTTTTTACACGTGGTTTTGGACTTTGGTGGGTCACGTGATCGATGCCGTCACTACCCTGGACTTAGAATTTTTCGCGAGGAAATTTCCACATGTGTTAGAGTTGAGGAGTCAGCCTCCTGCTTTGAATATTAAAAGAAATGTCCCAGGGGGGGGGGTTCTGAAAAAAAAGTTTTGTTATCTTGGAGTGGCAACACCTTTTTACACGTGGTTTTGGACTTTTGTTACCATGGAGTGGCAACAACACAAGAAAAAGAAAAAAAGTTTTATGAATTTGGCAACGGAGACCTCTGTCGTTTTGTGGAAGTTAGTAGTACTTGAATTTTCTAGTCTGCATCAAGCAACTTTTTTCTTTACGGTTGCTCGCGCCATTTTTGATTTTTAGATTTTTTCGTACGTTCCTTTTTATTTTGGAAATATTTTTCCTGTATACCTTCATACGTAATTATTTGAAGCCGAGTGATACGAAAACCAATTGGATATTACAGAATGGACGGATATATATTTCCTGTATATAAATGTGTGGATTAGATAATATTTATTTGGTTTTATTTACCATTATTTCTGAGTGTATTTAAAAAGCGTCTATAAATTTATTAATTTTTTTATTTATTTATAAATATTAAAGCGATATATTAAAACTAAGAAACAAATACAGAAATATTTTATTTAGTGAAAATATGGTACGGGGTAAAATATAGTGATAATATTTCAGAGGAAGTTGTGATGGAACGGAGATATATGTTTACAAAGATTATGAACTAGATAATATCAGAGGATGTGTTACAATGTCCAAGGAAAAGGAAGTTCTGTAGGATCACAGATGACAAATTTTAAATTTTAAGAGTAAACACGTGAAATTGTATACTGTGTCCGATATAAAGTTTAAAAGTAAACGCTTGTTATTTCCCAAAAACAAGGGGTAGATGCATTAGTATGATAAACATTAAGCTCGGATGATTGCATCATGTTTTGATAATGTTTTGAAGTAAAAGAAAATTAATAGTACTATATATGAGAAATTATAGATATGTTTTACACGTGAAATAAATATTATTAATTTTACTTATTATTATGAATATGAGGTGTAAAACAATATGTTTATACCAGTTAATGGGTTAAAATTAAACAGAATTTTTAGACATTTACATGAGAGTGTGTGCTGACGAAATATTGATACTATTAGACATTATGTTTGGTAATTATAGTTTATAGAATTAGTTGGTTGTTGCATCATTACACAGAATTTACATCGGTAAACATGTTAGATGTAAACAGACGTTTTATTACTTTGTTACCGGGGAAATTTGAGTACGAATTTTCAGAAAATTGGTATTCTTGCAGTGTGGTAACATCAATGCTTATTTTTAAAACAAACTCTTGCTTGATAAACGATTAACTTCCTATCAAGCATGTATAAGTAAAGCAATATAACACTTGAAAAAACATTATTTGTACGAGTTTACACAGCTGGTATTATACAAATTGTTAGCTTGGACAAGATTTAGTGCTGAGAACGAACAACATACGTTTCTGTTATAATTTTTAATTACCTGAATTTAAGAAAATGAAAGGATATTTTAGTATAGACAATTTAACAATTTTTTTTTTTAGTATTGTAGATAAAATTTTTGTGTGTGTGTGGTGTTTTTCTTGGACAATACACGGATACATATACGGAGATAAGAAACCAAAGATGATTATGCACGTCCGCCCAAAAAAATAGCGTTACCATAACACCTTATATGTGGAACTCTTTAATACATAACCTTGATAATCTTAAAGTTAATAAGTCCAGGCATTTTATTGATAATAATTTAATTATTTCTGGCCAGCAAAGGAATAGTTTTAAATTATTTACACTTAAGAAAATGTTACAACGTAAAAAATCAAATATGGCAGAATTAGGATGATTTTGTTACGATTATACACAATCAGATGTAAAAAGTTAAAGGAATGTGCTATGACTGTAAGTGAAAAAGTTTTGGATTGTCTGTTTCCACAGAAAGGTACATATAAACTTAAGGGTACCCTTTGAAAAGAATAAGAAAACATATACAAAAATAAAACTTACATTGTAAGATTGTTTTTCCCACTACCGCGTCAGATATATAACATTGCACTTCGAAATAATTTGAAAAATAGTAACTTTGAAGAACTTTTAGATATAAAATTATTTACCACAGATGTTAAATTTAAAATATGTTTAATTTTCTTAATAATATAACTTTGCAATATAATATAATTTAGATATATATTTTAAAGCATTGAAACATTTAGTATATATAAAATAATTACCATTTAAACTTACCTTGATTATAGGGTATATATTTGCAACTTATTTTTGCTGGGATTCAAACCTGAAACTGTAACGTTAGCTGACTAGTTTGACTTTTGACTAGTACCAATCAGCTAGCATTACATGTCAGTAGATTGTATTATAAGGTATAAAAGAGAGAATATTGTAAAGAATTTACTAGAATTAATTTACAAAAATAATTATAAAAAACCTATGATTCAGACTTTGAAATAATATTATGTGAAAGGTAACGGGGTATATTTTTACAACTTTAAATATTTTTAGGTCAAATTCTAACTTAAAATGTATTATTAACTTACTTGTTTTTGTCACTACCATCAGATATACAACATTGCACTTTGAAATAATTTGAAAATAGTAACTTGGAAGAACTTTAAGATATAAAATTATTTACCCCAGATGTTAAATTAGTTATATCTTTAAAACCATTTAAGGTTTATGTATAGAAAATAATTAGCATTTAAACTTACCATGAAGACTTTCAATTATACACTTAGTACCTATGATTTTTAGAAAAAAAGGATTTAAATAAATAATGTTTACATAGCACGCTAAACATAAAGTATTAAGGCACATTATTATACTTTTTTGCAATTTATTACAAGGCAAGAATTTCCCAACAACACTATTTTACCTTTTAATATCTTAAATAAATAAAGATATAAAAATTAAAATATGTTTCAATCTTGACAATTCTTCAAATTAAATATACATACCGCAGCAATCCATACTATTAAATCTGCAAGAGAAGATGTTAAATTTGCACCGCGATGTTAATAGAGAAGATTTTACTATACTTTATAATCTAAACAGATAACAAACCGCTATAGTTAACATTTTTAACAGTTAACGGTTTAAAATATATAATTAATTAAAATATATATCCAATTATTTAAAAGTAGGCTATGCTAATACAATTTTTTATAATGAACTTCTTTAATTATTGCTAACAAAACTGCAAATACTAAGTTAATAAGATATATATATATATATATATATATATATATATATATATATATATATATATATATATAATGAGTTGTATTATGTTGAAATTCTAGTTTTAACATGAAAAAACATTATATAACATAAATATTGATATTAAGTGTTTAAAATATATTATGAAGACACTTACCTGTTGTTGCTAAGTTTGACATTAATTGCTAAAATAATTATAAACAGCTATTAATAATACTTTTAAATATTCTGTAAATGTTAACTTGGAATAACTTTTAGACCTGCATTTATTTCCGACGGGTGTTAAACTTAAAAATCTATGCAACAATTTAATCATCTTTGCATAGTTTTAAAAAGAAAAGCATACATTTATCCGAACATTTTAGTTTTATTAACAAAACCTGGAAACTTTGAAGTAAACACATGTTTAATACGTTGAAAAATCTAAGACCTATTAATGATACTTTGAAATATTCTGTAAATAGTAACTTGGAATAACTTTTACACCTGCAATTATTTCCGGCGGCTGTTAAACTAAAAATATTTATGCATTAATCTAATTATGTTTGAATAGCTTTATAAAGAAAAGCATTCATTTTAGCCAAAAATTTTAGTTTTCTTAACAAAACCTGGAAACTTTGAATTAAACGCATGTTCAATACATTGAAAAAGTATAATTTACAATATATTTATATAGTGACAACCGTTCATATAACAACACATGAAACTTAAGCAAATGAAAAGATTGTAGACTGTTAATATGTGATATTCAACATAATTTTCAATATTTATCAATTTGATAATGATACTATAACCTAAATAACCTAATTTTATAAGAAAATGCTGAGACTGATATAATATTAATTTTTAACAAAAAGATTTTAACATGTTTTAAACTATATTCTGAACGTAGACGTTTGGTAAATTAAAAGCATTTTAAACCTTACGCGCTTTTATCGATTACCTTAAATTGCAATGTAATGATAAATTCTGCTGGTATACTTTAAGTTATTTATTTAACACAGAATGTTTATCTACCATATCTTGATCACAAGAGTAAGCCTTGAGTAATATAAAATGTACTGGGTATATCATAAAAAAAGTGATTTTAAGTAAGTACTCCCAAGAAAATATCTCTTCAGCTGATTTAATCTTCATATTATATGAATTATTCTGATTCATTACTACACACTACATATACTATTTCATAATCTTTAACAGAAATTAAATACTTTAAGACTTTGTTTAATGTTTAGCATTTCATAAAAGCTTTGATGTCTCAATGATAGGAGCCCCTAACTGTTAAATTTGGATATTTTTGATAAATTTTCCTATTAATAAAAAATTAATCAGAAAAATCTATACATATTTCTTCCATTTTATAAACTTTAAAAAATCACTAAGCTCAAACATAAATCTTCTTTGTTGATTTTATGTTTGATACCTAGCAAAACATGCAATATAGGATTCTTAAATACACTCAGGTTTGTGATGTGGTAAACAAAATATATATAGATGCAAATACATATTGACTAAAACACTATTTGATTCATTACTACTACACAAACTGAAGGCATGTTAAAGCCTCAAATAATTATTCAATATCAACATATTTGCAGTCTTACTGTACATTTGGTAAAAAACATAAGTGATTACGAAAAGTTATATCCATATTCGTCGCATGCAGAAAAAATATTATATATATTTTTAAAATGCCTATTGTGATGTTACTACTAAAATATAATTACTTTAGAAGTTCAGTATGAACCCAATTTTGGTATCTCAAAAATATATATTTAATGTCTCATCTGGTGACTAATTATTTAATAGAGACTTTAAACTTTGCTACTACAGACAATATACAAATGAAAAAAATTCAATGCTGCTGAGGTTCGTTTTTAAAAGCACTTATGACTGTAAGACAATTATTATATTGTTTTACAATATGCTCCTTATGTCTGCTTAGAGATTCAGGGTACAAATCATCAAAAGAGATCTACTTTTGTATATCAACTAATTATAAAAAAAAAGAAAGAAAAAATTATTCCACTTATTGTAAACCTCACTTATCAGATGAATAGGGATTGCGCCAGTATGGTAACTAGGTGATACTTGTTAGCATTATGTCATGTTTGTCACCTTTAATTTTTTCTTTGTTGATGATCATCATTGATTGGCAATATACAAGGAATACAGAAAATTTCAAAGAATCGAAAGTTTGATGCAATGAGTTACTGAATTTTCAACCTATTAACAATGACATGCATCTATGTATGTCAGCATTTTTGATTTACTCAAGTGTAAGCATTTCATAAATGTCGATTTTTGAAAAAATGAAAAGAAAAAATATTTCAGAAAACTTTATCTACCAAGAAAAGATTCACTGTAAAGAAATCGTTATCTGAATATATAGAGGCTGTTCACACATTTTTTAGACGATGTATATTGTATTCACAAAACTAAATTACATAAAATTCTTGTGTTTTAAATGTTCTATTTGACATCATATCTATTTGAAATTATATTATGACATCTATTTGAAATTATATTATATTGCAAAGTTATATTATTAAGAAAATTAAACATATTTTAAATTTAACATCTGTGGTAAATAATTTTATATCTAAAAGTTCTTCAAAGTTACTATTTTTCAAATTATTTCGAAGTGCAATGTTATATATCTGACGCGGTAGTGGGAAAAACAATCTTACAATGTAAGTTTTATTTTTGTATATGTTTTCTTATTCTTTTCAAAGGGTACCCTTAAGTTTATATGTACCTTTCTGTGGAAACAGACAATCCAAAACTTTTTCACTTACAGTCATAGCACATTCCTTTAACTTTTTACATCTGATTGTGTATAATCGTAACAAAATCATCCTAATTCTGCCATATTTGATTTTTTACGTTGTAACATTTTCTTAAGTGTAAATAATTTAAAACTATTCCTTTGCTGGCCAGAAATAATTAAATTATTATCAATAAAATGCCTGGACTTATTAACTTTAAGATTATCAAGGTTATGTATTAAAGAGTTCCACATATAAGGTGTTATGGTAACGCTATTTTTTTGGGCGGACGTGCATAATCATCTTTGGTTTCTTATCTCCGTATATGTATCCGTGTATTGTCCAAGAAAAACACCACACACACACAAAAATTTTATCTACAATACTAAAAAAAAAAATTGTTAAATTGTCTATACTAAAATATCCTTTCATTTTCTTAAATTCAGGTAATTAAAAATTATAACAGAAACGTATGTTGTTCGTTCTCAGCACTAAATCTTGTCCAAGCTAACAATTTGTATAATACCAGCTGTGTAAACTCGTACAAATAATGTTTTTTCAAGTGTTATATTGCTTTACTTATACATGCTTGATAGGAAGTTAATCGTTTATCAAGCAAGAGTTTGTTTTAAAAATAAGCATTGATGTTACCACACTGCAAGAATACCAATTTTCTGAAAATTCGTACTCAAATTTCCCCGGTAACAAAGTAATAAAACGTCTGTTTACATCTAACATGTTTACCGATGTAAATTCTGTGTAATGATGCAACAACCAACTAATTCTATAAACTATAATTACCAAACATAATGTCTAATAGTATCAATATTTCGTCAGCACACACTCTCATGTAAATGTCTAAAAATTCTGTTTAATTTTAACCCATTAACTGGTATAAACATATTGTTTTACACCTCATATTCATAATAATAAGTAAAATTAATAATATTTATTTCACGTGTAAAACATATCTATAATTTCTCATATATAGTACTATTAATTTTCTTTTACTTCAAAACATTATCAAAACATGATGCAATCATCCGAGCTTAATGTTTATCATACTAATGCATCTACCCCTTGTTTTTGGGAAATAACAAGCGTTTACTTTTAAACTTTATATCGGACACAGTATACAATTTCACGTGTTTACTCTTAAAATTTAAAATTTGTCATCTGTGATCCTACAGAACTTCCTTTTCCTTGGACATTGTAACACATCCTCTGATATTATCTAGTTCATAATCTTTGTAAACATATATCTCCGTTCCATCACAACTTCCTCTGAAATATTATCACTATATTTTACCCCGTACCATATTTTCACTAAATAAAAATATTTCTGTATTTGTTTCTTAGTTTTAATATATCGCTTTAATATTTATAAATAAATAAAAAAAATTAATAAATTTATAGACGCTTTTTAAATACACTCAGAAATAATGGTAAATAAAACCAAATAAATATTATCTAATCCACACATTTATATACAGGAAATATATATCCGTCCATTCTGTAATATCCAATTGGTTTTCGTATCACTCGGCTTCAAATAATTACGTATGAAGGTATACAGGAAAAATATTTCCAAAATAAAAAAGGAACGTACGAAAAAATCTAAAAATCAAAAATGGCGCGAGCAACCGTAAAGAAAAAAGTTGCTTGATGCAGACTAGAAAATTCAAGTACTACTAACTTCCACAAAACGACAGAGGTCTCCGTTGCCAAATTCATAAAACTTTTTTTCTTTTTCTTGTGTTGTTGCCACTCCATGGTAACAAAAGTCCAAAACCACGTGTAAAAAGGTGTTGCCACTCCAAGATAACAAAACTTTTTTTTCAGAACCCCCCCCCTGGGACATTTCTTTTAATATTCAAAGCAGGAGGCTGACTCCTCAACTCTAACACATGTGGAAATTTCCTCGCGAAAAATTCTAAGTCCAGGGTAGTGACGGCATCGATCACGTGACCCACCAAAGTCCAAAACCACGTGTAAAAAGGTGTTGCCACTCCAAGATAACAAAGCTTTTTTTCAGAGACCCCTTGGGACATTTCTTTTATTCAGGAGGCTGACTCCTCAACTCTAACACACGTGGAAATTCTCAACTCTAACACACGTGGAAATTTCCTCGCGAAAAATTACAAGTCCAGGGTAGTGACGTCATCGATCACGTGACTCCCGACGTCATCCGTCACGTGACCCATGACGTCAGAGGTCACTTGACCCCATCCATCAATGTCACTCAGCCACGCCCCTCGGACACGCCCATCTGCCGCTTATATGGGGGTGCATACTACTATGGGGGTAACTAGGTGATACTTGTTAGCATTATGTCATGTTTGTCACCTTTAATTTTTTCTTTGTTGATGATCATCATTGATTGGCAATATACAAGGAATACAGAAAATTTCAAAGAATCGAAAGTTTGATGCAATGAGTTACTGAATTTTCAACCTATTAACAATGACATGCATCTATGTATGTCAGCATTTTTGATTTACTCAAGTGTAAGCATTTCATAAATGTCGATTTTTGAAAAAATGAAAAGAAAAAATATTTCAGAAAACTTTATCTACCAAGAAAAGATTCACTGTAAAGAAATCGTTATCTGAATATATAGAGGCTGTTCACACATTTTTTAGACGATGTATATTGTATTCACAAAACTAAATTACATAAAATTCTTGTGTTTTAAATGTTCTATTTGACATCATATCTATTTGAAATTATATTATGACATCTATTTGAAATTATATTATATTGCAAAGTTATATTATTAAGAAAATTAAACATATTTTAAATTTAACATCTGTGGTAAATAATTTTATATCTAAAAGTTCTTCAAAGTTACTATTTTTCAAATTATTTCGAAGTGCAATGTTATATATCTGACGCGGTAGTGGGAAAAACAATCTTACAATGTAAGTTTTATTTTTGTATATGTTTTCTTATTCTTTTCAAAGGGTACCCTTAAGTTTATATGTACCTTTCTGTGGAAACAGACAATCCAAAACTTTTTCACTTACAGTCATAGCACATTCCTTTAACTTTTTACATCTGATTGTGTATAATCGTAACAAAATCATCCTAATTCTGCCATATTTGATTTTTTACGTTGTAACATTTTCTTAAGTGTAAATAATTTAAAACTATTCCTTTGCTGGCCAGAAATAATTAAATTATTATCAATAAAATGCCTGGACTTATTAACTTTAAGATTATCAAGGTTATGTATTAAAGAGTTCCACATATAAGGTGTTATGGTAACGCTATTTTTTTGGGCGGACGTGCATAATCATCTTTGGTTTCTTATCTCCGTATATGTATCCGTGTATTGTCCAAGAAAAACACCACACACACACAAAAATTTTATCTACAATACTAAAAAAAAAAAATTGTTAAATTGTCTATACTAAAATATCCTTTCATTTTCTTAAATTCAGGTAATTAAAAATTATAACAGAAACGTATGTTGTTCGTTCTCAGCACTAAATCTTGTCCAAGCTAACAATTTGTATAATACCAGCTGTGTAAACTCGTACAAATAATGTTTTTTCAAGTGTTATATTGCTTTACTTATACATGCTTGATAGGAAGTTAATCGTTTATCAAGCAAGAGTTTGTTTTAAAAATAAGCATTGATGTTACCACACTGCAAGAATACCAATTTTCTGAAAATTCGTACTCAAATTTCCCCGGTAACAAAGTAATAAAACGTCTGTTTACATCTAACATGTTTACCGATGTAAATTCTGTGTAATGATGCAACAACCAACTAATTCTATAAACTATAATTACCAAACATAATGTCTAATAGTATCAATATTTCGTCAGCACACACTCTCATGTAAATGTCTAAAAATTCTGTTTAATTTTAACCCATTAACTGGTATAAACATATTGTTTTACACCTCATATTCATAATAATAAGTAAAATTAATAATATTTATTTCACGTGTAAAACATATCTATAATTTCTCATATATAGTACTATTAATTTTCTTTTACTTCAAAACATTATCAAAACATGATGCAATCATCCGAGCTTAATGTTTATCATACTAATGCATCTACCCCTTGTTTTTGGGAAATAACAAGCGTTTACTTTTAAACTTTATATCGGACACAGTATACAATTTCACGTGTTTACTCTTAAAATTTAAAATTTGTCATCTGTGATCCTACAGAACTTCCTTTTCCTTGGACATTGTAACACATCCTCTGATATTATCTAGTTCATAATCTTTGTAAACATATATCTCCGTTCCATCACAACTTCCTCTGAAATATTATCACTATATTTTACCCCGTACCATATTTTCACTAAATAAAAATATTTCTGTATTTGTTTCTTAGTTTTAATATATCGCTTTAATATTTATAAATAAATAAAAAAAATTAATAAATTTATAGACGCTTTTTAAATACACTCAGAAATAATGGTAAATAAAACCAAATAAATATTATCTAATCCACACATTTATATACAGGAAATATATATCCGTCCATTCTGTAATATCCAATTGGTTTTCGTATCACTCGGCTTCAAATAATTACGTATGAAGGTATACAGGAAAAATATTTCCAAAATAAAAAAGGAACGTACGAAAAAATCTAAAAATCAAAAATGGCGCGAGCAACCGTAAAGAAAAAAGTTGCTTGATGCAGACTAGAAAATTCAAGTACTACTAACTTCCACAAAACGACAGAGGTCTCCGTTGCCAAATTCATAAAACTTTTTTTCTTTTTCTTGTGTTGTTGCCACTCCATGGTAACAAAAGTCCAAAACCACGTGTAAAAAGGTGTTGCCACTCCAAGATAACAAAACTTTTTTTTCAGAACCCCCCCCCTGGGACATTTCTTTTAATATTCAAAGCAGGAGGCTGACTCCTCAACTCTAACACATGTGGAAATTTCCTCGCGAAAAATTCTAAGTCCAGGGTAGTGACGGCATCGATCACGTGACCCACCAAAGTCCAAAACCACGTGTAAAAAGGTGTTGCCACTCCAAGATAACAAAGCTTTTTTTCAGAGACCCCTTGGGACATTTCTTTTATTCAGGAGGCTGACTCCTCAACTCTAACACACGTGGAAATTCTCAACTCTAACACACGTGGAAATTTCCTCGCGAAAAATTACAAGTCCAGGGTAGTGACGTCATCGATCACGTGACTCCCGACGTCATCCGTCACGTGACCCATGACGTCAGAGGTCACTTGACCCCATCCATCAATGTCACTCAGCCACGCCCCTCGGACACGCCCATCTGCCGCTTATATGGGGGTGCATACTACTATGGGGGTAACTAGGTGATACTTGTTAGCATTATGTCATGTTTGTCACCTTTAATTTTTTCTTTGTTGATGATCATCATTGATTGGCAATATACAAGGAATACAGAAAATTTCAAAGAATCGAAAGTTTGATGCAATGAGTTACTGAATTTTCAACCTATTAACAATGACATGCATCTATGTATGTCAGCATTTTTGATTTACTCAAGTGTAAGCATTTCATAAATGTCGATTTTTGAAAAAATGAAAAGAAAAAATATTTCAGAAAACTTTATCTACCAAGAAAAGATTCACTGTAAAGAAATCGTTATCTGAATATATAGAGGCTGTTCACACATTTTTTAGACGATGTATATTGTATTCACAAAACTAAATTACATAAAATTCTTGTGTTTTAAATGTTCTATTTGACATCATATCTATTTGAAATTATATTATGACATCTATTTGAAATTATATTATATTGCAAAGTTATATTATTAAGAAAATTAAACATATTTTAAATTTAACATCTGTGGTAAATAATTTTATATCTAAAAGTTCTTCAAAGTTACTATTTTTCAAATTATTTCGAAGTGCAATGTTATATATCTGACGCGGTAGTGGGAAAAACAATCTTACAATGTAAGTTTTATTTTTGTATATGTTTTCTTATTCTTTTCAAAGGGTACCCTTAAGTTTATATGTACCTTTCTGTGGAAACAGACAATCCAAAACTTTTTCACTTACAGTCATAGCACATTCCTTTAACTTTTTACATCTGATTGTGTATAATCGTAACAAAATCATCCTAATTCTGCCATATTTGATTTTTTACGTTGTAACATTTTCTTAAGTGTAAATAATTTAAAACTATTCCTTTGCTGGCCAGAAATAATTAAATTATTATCAATAAAATGCCTGGACTTATTAACTTTAAGATTATCAAGGTTATGTATTAAAGAGTTCCACATATAAGGTGTTATGGTAACGCTATTTTTTTGGGCGGACGTGCATAATCATCTTTGGTTTCTTATCTCCGTATATGTATCCGTGTATTGTCCAAGAAAAACACCACACACACACAAAAATTTTATCTACAATACTAAAAAAAAAAAATTGTTAAATTGTCTATACTAAAATATCCTTTCATTTTCTTAAATTCAGGTAATTAAAAATTATAACAGAAACGTATGTTGTTCGTTCTCAGCACTAAATCTTGTCCAAGCTAACAATTTGTATAATACCAGCTGTGTAAACTCGTACAAATAATGTTTTTTCAAGTGTTATATTGCTTTACTTATACATGCTTGATAGGAAGTTAATCGTTTATCAAGCAAGAGTTTGTTTTAAAAATAAGCATTGATGTTACCACACTACAAGAATACCAATTTTCTGAAAATTCGTACTCAAATTTCCCCGGTAACAAAGTAATAAAACGTCTGTTTACATCTAACATGTTTACCGATGTAAATTCTGTGTAATGATGCAACAACCAACTAATTCTATAAACTATAATTACCAAACATAATGTCTAATAGTATCAATATTTCGTCAGCACACACTCTCATGTAAATGTCTAAAAATTCTGTTTAATTTTAACCCATTAACTGGTATAAACATATTGTTTTACACCTCATATTCATAATAATAAGTAAAATTAATAATATTTATTTCACGTGTAAAACATATCTATAATTTCTCATATATAGTACTATTAATTTTCTTTTACTTCAAAACATTATCAAAACATGATGCAATCATCCGAGCTTAATGTTTATCATACTAATGCATCTACCCCTTGTTTTTGGGAAATAACAAGCGTTTACTTTTAAACTTTATATCGGACACAGTATACAATTTCACGTGTTTACTCTTAAAATTTAAAATTTGTCATCTGTGATCCTACAGAACTTCCTTTTCCTTGGACATTGTAACACATCCTCTGATATTATCTAGTTCATAATCTTTGTAAACATATATCTCCGTTCCATCACAACTTCCTCTGAAATATTATCACTATATTTTACCCCGTACCATATTTTCACTAAATAAAAATATTTCTGTATTTGTTTCTTAGTTTTAATATATCGCTTTAATATTTATAAATAAATAAAAAAAATTAATAAATTTATAGACGCTTTTTAAATACACTCAGAAATAATGGTAAATAAAACCAAATAAATATTATCTAATCCACACATTTATATACAGGAAATATATATCCGTCCATTCTGTAATATCCAATTGGTTTTCGTATCACTCGGCTTCAAATAATTACGTATGAAGGTATACAGGAAAAATATTTCCAAAATAAAAAAGGAACGTACGAAAAAATCTAAAAATCAAAAATGGCGCGAGCAACCGTAAAGAAAAAAGTTGCTTGATGCAGACTAGAAAATTCAAGTACTACTAACTTCCACAAAACGACAGAGGTCTCCGTTGCCAAATTCATAAAACTTTTTTTCTTTTTCTTGTGTTGTTGCCACTCCATGGTAACAAAAGTCCAAAACCACGTGTAAAAAGGTGTTGCCACTCCAAGATAACAAAACTTTTTTTTCAGAACCCCCCCCCTGGGACATTTCTTTTAATATTCAAAGCAGGAGGCTGACTCCTCAACTCTAACACATGTGGAAATTTCCTCGCGAAAAATTCTAAGTCCAGGGTAGTGACGGCATCGATCACGTGACCCACCAAAGTCCAAAACCACGTGTAAAAAGGTGTTGCCACTCCAAGATAACAAAGCTTTTTTTCAGAGACCCCTTGGGACATTTCTTTTATTCAGGAGGCTGACTCCTCAACTCTAACACACGTGGAAATTCTCAACTCTAACACACGTGGAAATTTCCTCGCGAAAAATTACAAGTCCAGGGTAGTGACGTCATCGATCACGTGACTCCCGACGTCATCCGTCACGTGACCCATGACGTCAGAGGTCACTTGACCCCATCCATCAATGTCACTCAGCCACGCCCCTCGGACACGCCCATCTGCCGCTTATATGGGGGTGCATACTACTATGGGGGTAACTAGGTGATACTTGTTAGCATTATGTCATGTTTGTCACCTTTAATTTTTTCTTTGTTGATGATCATCATTGATTGGCAATATACAAGGAATACAGAAAATTTCAAAGAATCGAAAGTTTGATGCAATGAGTTACTGAATTTTCAACCTATTAACAATGACATGCATCTATGTATGTCAGCATTTTTGATTTACTCAAGTGTAAGCATTTCATAAATGTCGATTTTTGAAAAAATGAAAAGAAAAAATATTTCAGAAAACTTTATCTACCAAGAAAAGATTCACTGTAAAGAAATCGTTATCTGAATATATAGAGGCTGTTCACACATTTTTTAGACGATGTATATTGTATTCACAAAACTAAATTACATAAAATTCTTGTGTTTTAAATGTTCTATTTGACATCATATCTATTTGAAATTATATTATGACATCTATTTGAAATTATATTATATTGCAAAGTTATATTATTAAGAAAATTAAACATATTTTAAATTTAACATCTGTGGTAAATAATTTTATATCTAAAAGTTCTTCAAAGTTACTATTTTTCAAATTATTTCGAAGTGCAATGTTATATATCTGACGCGGTAGTGGGAAAAACAATCTTACAATGTAAGTTTTATTTTTGTATATGTTTTCTTATTCTTTTCAAAGGGTACCCTTAAGTTTATATGTACCTTTCTGTGGAAACAGACAATCCAAAACTTTTTCACTTACAGTCATAGCACATTCCTTTAACTTTTTACATCTGATTGTGTATAATCGTAACAAAATCATCCTAATTCTGCCATATTTGATTTTTTACGTTGTAACATTTTCTTAAGTGTAAATAATTTAAAACTATTCCTTTGCTGGCCAGAAATAATTAAATTATTATCAATAAAATGCCTGGACTTATTAACTTTAAGATTATCAAGGTTATGTATTAAAGAGTTCCACATATAAGGTGTTATGGTAACGCTATTTTTTTGGGCGGACGTGCATAATCATCTTTGGTTTCTTATCTCCGTATATGTATCCGTGTATTGTCCAAGAAAAACACCACACACACACAAAAATTTTATCTACAATACTAAAAAAAAAAAATTGTTAAATTGTCTATACTAAAATATCCTTTCATTTTCTTAAATTCAGGTAATTAAAAATTATAACAGAAACGTATGTTGTTCGTTCTCAGCACTAAATCTTGTCCAAGCTAACAATTTGTATAATACCAGCTGTGTAAACTCGTACAAATAATGTTTTTTCAAGTGTTATATTGCTTTACTTATACATGCTTGATAGGAAGTTAATCGTTTATCAAGCAAGAGTTTGTTTTAAAAATAAGCATTGATGTTACCACACTGCAAGAATACCAATTTTCTGAAAATTCGTACTCAAATTTCCCCGGTAACAAAGTAATAAAACGTCTGTTTACATCTAACATGTTTACCGATGTAAATTCTGTGTAATGATGCAACAACCAACTAATTCTATAAACTATAATTACCAAACATAATGTCTAATAGTATCAATATTTCGTCAGCACACACTCTCATGTAAATGTCTAAAAATTCTGTTTAATTTTAACCCATTAACTGGTATAAACATATTGTTTTACACCTCATATTCATAATAATAAGTAAAATTAATAATATTTATTTCACGTGTAAAACATATCTATAATTTCTCATATATAGTACTATTAATTTTCTTTTACTTCAAAACATTATCAAAACATGATGCAATCATCCGAGCTTAATGTTTATCATACTAATGCATCTACCCCTTGTTTTTGGGAAATAACAAGCGTTTACTTTTAAACTTTATATCGGACACAGTATACAATTTCACGTGTTTACTCTTAAAATTTAAAATTTGTCATCTGTGATCCTACAGAACTTCCTTTTCCTTGGACATTGTAACACATCCTCTGATATTATCTAGTTCATAATCTTTGTAAACATATATCTCCGTTCCATCACAACTTCCTCTGAAATATTATCACTATATTTTACCCCGTACCATATTTTCACTAAATAAAAATATTTCTGTATTTGTTTCTTAGTTTTAATATATCGCTTTAATATTTATAAATAAATAAAAAAATTAATAAATTTATAGACGCTTTTTAAATACACTCAGAAATAATGGTAAATAAAACCAAATAAATATTATCTAATCCACACATTTATATACAGGAAATATATATCCGTCCATTCTGTAATATCCAATTGGTTTTCGTATCACTCGGCTTCAAATAATTACGTATGAAGGTATACAGGAAAAATATTTCCAAAATAAAAAAGGAACGTACGAAAAAATCTAAAAATCAAAAATGGCGCGAGCAACCGTAAAGAAAAAAGTTGCTTGATGCAGACTAGAAAATTCAAGTACTACTAACTTCCACAAAACGACAGAGGTCTCCGTTGCCAAATTCATAAAACTTTTTTTCTTTTTCTTGTGTTGTTGCCACTCCATGGTAACAAAAGTCCAAAACCACGTGTAAAAAGGTGTTGCCACTCCAAGATAACAAAACTTTTTTTTCAGAACCCCCCCCCTGGGACATTTCTTTTAATATTCAAAGCAGGAGGCTGACTCCTCAACTCTAACACATGTGGAAATTTCCTCGCGAAAAATTCTAAGTCCAGGGTAGTGACGGCATCGATCACGTGACCCACCAAAGTCCAAAACCACGTGTAAAAAGGTGTTGCCACTCCAAGATAACAAAGCTTTTTTTCAGAGACCCCTTGGGACATTTCTTTTATTCAGGAGGCTGACTCCTCAACTCTAACACACGTGGAAATTCTCAACTCTAACACACGTGGAAATTTCCTCGCGAAAAATTACAAGTCCAGGGTAGTGACGTCATCGATCACGTGACTCCCGACGTCATCCGTCACGTGACCCATGACGTCAGAGGTCACTTGACCCCATCCATCAATGTCACTCAGCCACGCCCCTCGGACACGCCCATCTGCCGCTTATATGGGGGTGCATACTACTATGGGGGTAACTAGGTGATACTTGTTAGCATTATGTCATGTTTGTCACCTTTAATTTTTTCTTTGTTGATGATCATCATTGATTGGCAATATACAAGGAATACAGAAAATTTCAAAGAATCGAAAGTTTGATGCAATGAGTTACTGAATTTTCAACCTATTAACAATGACATGCATCTATGTATGTCAGCATTTTTGATTTACTCAAGTGTAAGCATTTCATAAATGTCGATTTTTGAAAAAATGAAAAGAAAAAATATTTCAGAAAACTTTATCTACCAAGAAAAGATTCACTGTAAAGAAATCGTTATCTGAATATATAGAGGCTGTTCACACATTTTTTAGACGATGTATATTGTATTCACAAAACTAAATTACATAAAATTCTTGTGTTTTAAATGTTCTATTTGACATCATATCTATTTGAAATTATATTATGACATCTATTTGAAATTATATTATATTGCAAAGTTATATTATTAAGAAAATTAAACATATTTTAAATTTAACATCTGTGGTAAATAATTTTATATCTAAAAGTTCTTCAAAGTTACTATTTTTCAAATTATTTCGAAGTGCAATGTTATATATCTGACGCGGTAGTGGGAAAAACAATCTTACAATGTAAGTTTTATTTTTGTATATGTTTTCTTATTCTTTTCAAAGGGTACCCTTAAGTTTATATGTACCTTTCTGTGGAAACAGACAATCCAAAACTTTTTCACTTACAGTCATAGCACATTCCTTTAACTTTTTACATCTGATTGTGTATAATCGTAACAAAATCATCCTAATTCTGCCATATTTGATTTTTTACGTTGTAACATTTTCTTAAGTGTAAATAATTTAAAACTATTCCTTTGCTGGCCAGAAATAATTAAATTATTATCAATAAAATGCCTGGACTTATTAACTTTAAGATTATCAAGGTTATGTATTAAAGAGTTCCACATATAAGGTGTTATGGTAACGCTATTTTTTTGGGCGGACGTGCATAATCATCTTTGGTTTCTTATCTCCGTATATGTATCCGTGTATTGTCCAAGAAAAACACCACACACACACAAAAATTTTATCTACAATACTAAAAAAAAAAAATTGTTAAATTGTCTATACTAAAATATCCTTTCATTTTCTTAAATTCAGGTAATTAAAAATTATAACAGAAACGTATGTTGTTCGTTCTCAGCACTAAATCTTGTCCAAGCTAACAATTTGTATAATACCAGCTGTGTAAACTCGTACAAATAATGTTTTTTCAAGTGTTATATTGCTTTACTTATACATGCTTGATAGGAAGTTAATCGTTTATCAAGCAAGAGTTTGTTTTAAAAATAAGCATTGATGTTACCACACTGCAAGAATACCAATTTTCTGAAAATTCGTACTCAAATTTCCCCGGTAACAAAGTAATAAAACGTCTGTTTACATCTAACATGTTTACCGATGTAAATTCTGTGTAATGATGCAACAACCAACTAATTCTATAAACTATAATTACCAAACATAATGTCTAATAGTATCAATATTTCGTCAGCACACACTCTCATGTAAATGTCTAAAAATTCTGTTTAATTTTAACCCATTAACTGGTATAAACATATTGTTTTACACCTCATATTCATAATAATAAGTAAAATTAATAATATTTATTTCACGTGTAAAACATATCTATAATTTCTCATATATAGTACTATTAATTTTCTTTTACTTCAAAACATTATCAAAACATGATGCAATCATCCGAGCTTAATGTTTATCATACTAATGCATCTACCCCTTGTTTTTGGGAAATAACAAGCGTTTACTTTTAAACTTTATATCGGACACAGTATACAATTTCACGTGTTTACTCTTAAAATTTAAAATTTGTCATCTGTGATCCTACAGAACTTCCTTTTCCTTGGACATTGTAACACATCCTCTGATATTATCTAGTTCATAATCTTTGTAAACATATATCTCCGTTCCATCACAACTTCCTCTGAAATATTATCACTATATTTTACCCCGTACCATATTTTCACTAAATAAAAATATTTCTGTATTTGTTTCTTAGTTTTAATATATCGCTTTAATATTTATAAATAAATAAAAAAAATTAATAAATTTATAGACGCTTTTTAAATACACTCAGAAATAATGGTAAATAAAACCAAATAAATATTATCTAATCCACACATTTATATACAGGAAATATATATCCGTCCATTCTGTAATATCCAATTGGTTTTCGTATCACTCGGCTTCAAATAATTACGTATGAAGGTATACAGGAAAATATTTCCAAAATAAAAAAGGAACGTACGAAAAAATCTAAAAATCAAAAATGGCGCGAGCAACCGTAAAGAAAAAAGTTGCTTGATGCAGACTAGAAAATTCAAGTACTACTAACTTCCACAAAACGACAGAGGTCTCCGTTGCCAAATTCATAAAACTTTTTTTCTTTTTCTTGTGTTGTTGCCACTCCATGGTAACAAAAGTCCAAAACCACGTGTAAAAAGGTGTTGCCACTCCAAGATAACAAAACTTTTTTTTCAGAACCCCCCCCTGGGACATTTCTTTTAATATTCAAAGCAGGAGGCTGACTCCTCAACTCTAACACATGTGGAAATTTCCTCGCGAAAAATTCTAAGTCCAGGGTAGTGACGGCATCGATCACGTGACCCACCAAAGTCCAAAACCACGTGTAAAAAGGTGTTGCCACTCCAAGATAACAAAGCTTTTTTTCAGAGACCCCTTGGGACATTTCTTTTATTCAGGAGGCTGACTCCTCAACTCTAACACACGTGGAAATTCTCAACTCTAACACACGTGGAAATTTCCTCGCGAAAAATTACAAGTCCAGGGTAGTGACGTCATGGGTCACGTGACTCCCGACGTCATCCGTCACGTGACCCATGACGTCAGAGGTCACTTGACCCCATCCATCAATGTCACTCAGCCACGCCCCTCGGACACGCCCATCTGCCGCTTATATGGGGGTGCATACTACTATGGGGGTAACTAGGTGATACTTGTTAGCATTATGTCATGTTTGTCACCTTTAATTTTTTCTTTGTTGATGATCATCATTGATTGGCAATATACAAGGAATACAGAAAATTTCAAAGAATCGAAAGTTTGATGCAATGAGTTACTGAATTTTCAACCTATTAACAATGACATGCATCTATGTATGTCAGCATTTTTGATTTACTCAAGTGTAAGCATTTCATAAATGTCGATTTTTGAAAAAATGAAAAGAAAAAATATTTCAGAAAACTTTATCTACCAAGAAAAGATTCACTGTAAAGAAATCGTTATCTGAATATATAGAGGCTGTTCACACATTTTTTAGACGATGTATATTGTATTCACAAAACTAAATTACATAAAATTCTTGTGTTTTAAATGTTCTATTTGACATCCCTTATTCTTAACTATCTTTCGACACCGCAATTTCCAGGATAAAAATTCTTATCATAACAATTTTTGCATGTCTTAATTTTGTTTACATATATGGAAATTTCAACTTCCCGGTAATCAAATTTTTTTTAAGTATACGAACCTTAAAAATTTATAGGTGAACTGCATGGTTTGAATTAAAAATAAGATAAAATAAATAAAATTTTAGAAAAAATTTTAAATAAAAATTAAAATAAATTAAATTGAAATAAAAAAAAAATTATTTCACTACTTATACACTTTGCAATATTTTATAATTATACTCACGTTTTATAAAAATACTTTTGTGAATAAAGGATTGTATAACTTTATTTTTATTTAAAATTTTTTTTAAATTTTAATTTTATTTTATCTTATTTTCAAATTTTATTTTATTAAAATTTTAAAATATTTTTTTTTAATTTTATTTAAACTTTATTTTATTTTTAAATTTTAATTTATTTTAAATTTTATTTTATTTTATTTTATTTTTAAATTCTAAAATATGACTATAATGAAAAAATATTTCAAAGTATGTCATAAGTAGTGGCTTAGAACTTTTTGTATTTACAAATCATTTATACAGAGGCTGTTCGCACATGTTTTAGACGATTTTGGTAAGCGGAAATAAAAATTGTTTGCTGAAAAAGAAATAATTGCAATTGTATTATGTTTTTAAAAGTCAAAATTATCTTCTGCTGCTTGAAAGTTTTGTTTTTATTCAAAGTGGCGTTTTTAACAAAGCAGTGGTTCGAAGGCTACATTTATGCTCTTTCCGAAGAGAAATATGCATACTCCGTTATCCAAAAACGATGTGAGGGTCATGGTTTTGTGATATCTAAAGCGTCGATAGGTAATATCGTCAACAAGAAAGGAAAAAAACGTCAAATTGGAGCCTCAAGTGGGACAAAAATTCCAAACAAGTATCCAAGGAGAAAAACGGACATCTTCGACTATTGCAAAGGTACGTTGTTTAATGTTAAAAGAAAATCCCTCTACTCAAAGGACAGTTGCAAAATCATTAAAATGTTCGGTGTCCACTGTAAACAAAATGATAAACGTTGATTTAAATCTTAAGAAAGCGAAAAAACGCAATGTGCATCGTCTTCTTCCAAATCATATCACTGAACGAAGGACACGCTGCAGAATTCTATATGAGAAACACTTATCCCAAGTAAAATGGAAAACAATTGTCACAATAGTGAATCATGGGTGTATTTAAATGATTGCAACAAAAAAAGAGCCATTTATTATCATAAAAGGGGAGAAAAAAATTTAAGTACATGGTTCAAAGAATCGAAAGAAAGTTTTTCTATGGGATTCATGATTCTTGCTGATTTTTCTTATAATGGCAAGTTAAAACTAAAGAGAGTGGAAAAAATGGCAAGATTAACTCCAAATACTATCAGGAAGATATTTTATCGCCAATTTTTCTGAATGAAATACCATCGCTTTACCCACAGTGCCACCAATCTGTGAGACTCCATCAGGACAAAGCTAGCAGTCAAACATCAAAATCCACTGTAAATTTCCTAAAAGAAATGGAACAAAAAAACTGGTATCAAGGCCATACCCTTCACTGATATCCCTACTAAATCTCCCGATGTATCACCTATGGATTTTTGTGCTTTCGGACTTTTAAAATCTACATTATCCAAACATCGTTCTAAAACCCTTACAGGACTCTGGAAAGCTGTTCAGGATGAATGGGATAGAATACCTCTTCTGACACTTCAAAAGGCATTATTATCCTGGAAATTGCGGTGTCGAAAGATAGTTAAGAATAAGGGATGTCAAATAGAACATTTAAAACACAAGAATTTTATGTAATTTAGTTTTGTGAATACAATATACATCGTCTAAAAAATGTGTGAACAGCCTCTATATATTCAGATAACGATTTCTTTACAGTGAATCTTTTCTTGGTAGATAAAGTTTTCTGAAATATTTTTTCTTTTCATTTTTTCAAAAATCGACATTTATGAAATGCTTACACTTGAGTAAATCAAAAATGCTGACATACATAGATGCATGTCATTGTTAATAGGTTGAAAATTCAGTAACTCATTGCATCAAACTTTCGATTCTTTGAAATTTTCTGTATTCCTTGTATATTGCCAATCAATGATGATCATCAACAAAGAAAAAATTAAAGGTGACAAACATGACATAATGCTAACAAGTATCACCTAGTTACCATACTGGCGCAATCCCTATTCATCTGATAAGTGAGGTTTACAATAAGTGGAATAATTTTTTCTTTCTTTTTTTTTATAATTAGTTGATATACAAAAGTAGATCTCTTTTGATGATTTGTACCCTGAATCTCTAAGCAGACATAAGGAGCATATTGTAAAACAATATAATAATTGTCTTACAGTCATAAGTGCTTTTAAAAACGAACCTCAGCAGCATTGAATTTTTTTCATTTGTATATTGTCTGTAGTAGCAAAGTTTAAAGTCTCTATTAAATAATTAGTCACCAGATGAGACATTAAATATATATTTTTGAGATACCAAAATTGGGTTCATACTGAACTTCTAAAGTAATTATATTTTAGTAGTAACATCACAATAGGCATTTTAAAAATATATATAATATTTTTTCTGCATGCGACGAATATGGATATAACTTTTCGTAATCACTTATGTTTTTTACCAAATGTACAGTAAGACTGCAAATATGTTGATATTGAATAATTATTTGAGGCTTTAACATGCCTTCAGTTTGTGTAGTAGTAATGAATCAAATAGTGTTTTAGTCAATATGTATTTGCATCTATATATATTTTGTTTACCACATCACAAACCTGAGTGTATTTAAGAATCCTATATTGCATGTTTTGCTAGGTATCAAACATAAAATCAACAAAGAAGATTTATGTTTGAGCTTAGTGATTTTTTAAAGTTTATAAAATGGAAGAAATATGTATAGATTTTTCTGATTAATTTTTTATTAATAGGAAAATTTATCAAAAATATCCAAATTTAACAGTTAGGGGCTCCTATCATTGAGACATCAAAGCTTTTATGAAATGCTAAACATTAAACAAAGTCTTAAAGTATTTAATTTCTGTTAAAGATTATGAAATAGTATATGTAGTGTGTAGTAATGAATCAGAATAATTCATATAATATGAAGATTAAATCAGCTGAAGAGATATTTTCTTGGGAGTACTTACTTAAAATCACTTTTTTTATGATATACCCAGTACATTTTATATTACTCAAGGCTTACTCTTGTGATCAAGATATGGTAGATAAACATTCTGTGTTAAATAAATAACTTAAAGTATACCAGCAGAATTTATCATTACATTGCAATTTAAGGTAATCGATAAAAGCGCGTAAGGTTTAAAATGCTTTTAATTTACCAAACGTCTACGTTCAGAATATAGTTTAAAACATGTTAAAATCTTTTTGTTAAAAATTAATATTATATCAGTCTCAGCATTTTCTTATAAAATTAGGTTATTTAGGTTATAGTATCATTATCAAATTGATAAATATTGAAAATTATGTTGAATATCACATATTAACAGTCTACAATCTTTTCATTTGCTTAAGTTTCATGTGTTGTTATATGAACGGTTGTCACTATATAAATATATTGTAAATTATACTTTTTCAATGTATTGAACATGCGTTTAATTCAAAGTTTCCAGGTTTTGTTAAGAAAACTAAAATTTTTGGCTAAAATGAATGCTTTTCTTTATAAAGCTATTCAAACATAATTAGATTAATGCATAAATATTTTTAGTTTAACAGCCGCCGGAAATAATTGCAGGTGTAAAAGTTATTCCAAGTTACTATTTACAGAATATTTCAAAGTATCATTAATAGGTCTTAGATTTTTCAACGTATTAAACATGTGTTTACTTCAAAGTTTCCAGGTTTTGTTAATAAAACTAAAATGTTCGGATAAATGTATGCTTTTCTTTTTAAAACTATGCAAAGATGATTAAATTGTTGCATAGATTTTTAAGTTTAACACCCGTCGGAAATAAATGCAGGTCTAAAAGTTATTCCAAGTTAACATTTACAGAATATTTAAAAGTATTATTAATAGCTGTTTATAATTATTTTAGCAATTAATGTCAAACTTAGCAACAACAGGTAAGTGTCTTCATAATATATTTTAAACACTTAATATCAATATTTATGTTATATAATGTTTTTTCATGTTAAAACTAGAATTTCAACATAATACAACTCATTATATATATATATATATATATATATATATATATATATATATATATATATATATATATATATCTTATTAACTTAGTATTTGCAGTTTTGTTAGCAATAATTAAAGAAGTTCATTATAAAAAATTGTATTAGCATAGCCTACTTTTAAATAATTGGATATATATTTTAATTAATTATATATTTTAAACCGTTAACTGTTAAAAATGTTAACTATAGCGGTTTGTTATCTGTTTAGATTATAAAGTATAGTAAAATCTTCTCTATTAACATCGCGGTGCAAATTTAACATCTTCTCTTGCAGATTTAATAGTATGGATTGCTGCGGTATGTATATTTAATTTGAAGAATTGTCAAGATTGAAACATATTTTAATTTTTATATCTTTATTTATTTAAGATATTAAAAGGTAAAATAGTGTTGTTGGGAAATTCTTGCCTTGTAATAAATTGCAAAAAAGTATAATAATGTGCCTTAATACTTTATGTTTAGCGTGCTATGTAAAACATTATTTATTTAAATCCTTTTTTTCTAAAAATCATAGGTACTAAGTGTATAATTGAAAGTCTTCATGGTAAGTTTAAATGCTAATTATTTTCTATACATAAACCTTAAATGGTTTTAAAGATATAACTAATTTAACATCTGGGGTAAATAATTTTATATCTTAAAGTTCTTCCAAGTTACTATTTTCAAATTATTTCAAAGTGCAATGTTGTATATCTGACGGTAGTGACAAAAACAAGTAAGTTAATAATACATTTTAAGTTAGAATTTGACCTAAAAATATTTAAAGTTGTAAAAATATACCCCGTTACCTTTCACATAATATTATTTCAAAGTCTGAATCATAGGTTTTTTATAATTATTTTTGTAAATTAATTCTAGTAAATTCTTTACAATATTCTCTCTTTTATACCTTATAATACAATCTACTGACATGTAATGCTAGCTGATTGGTACTAGTCAAAAGTCAAACTAGTCAGCTAACGTTACAGTTTCAGGTTTGAATCCCAGCAAAAATAAGTTGCAAATATATACCCTATAATCAAGGTAAGTTTAAATGGTAATTATTTTATATATACTAAATGTTTCAATGCTTTAAAATATATATCTAAATTATATTATATTGCAAAGTTATATTATTAAGAAAATTAAACATATTTTAAATTTAACATCTGTGGTAAATAATTTTATATCTAAAAGTTCTTCAAAGTTACTATTTTTCAAATTATTTCGAAGTGCAATGTTATATATCTGACGCGGTAGTGGGAAAAACAATCTTACAATGTAAGTTTTATTTTTGTATATGTTTTCTTATTCTTTTCAAAGGGTACCCTTAAGTTTATATGTACCTTTCTGTGGAAACAGACAATCCAAAACTTTTTCACTTACAGTCATAGCACATTCCTTTAACTTTTTACATCTGATTGTGTATAATCGTAACAAAATCATCCTAATTCTGCCATATTTGATTTTTTACGTTGTAACATTTTCTTAAGTGTAAATAATTTAAAACTATTCCTTTGCTGGCCAGAAATAATTAAATTATTATCAATAAAATGCCTGGACTTATTAACTTTAAGATTATCAAGGTTATGTATTAAAGAGTTCCACATATAAGGTGTTATGGTAACGCTATTTTTTTGGGCGGACGTGCATAATCATCTTTGGTTTCTTATCTCCGTATATGTATCCGTGTATTGTCCAAGAAAAACACCACACACACACAAAAATTTTATCTACAATACTAAAAAAAAAAAATTGTTAAATTGTCTATACTAAAATATCCTTTCATTTTCTTAAATTCAGGTAATTAAAAATTATAACAGAAACGTATGTTGTTCGTTCTCAGCACTAAATCTTGTCCAAGCTAACAATTTGTATAATACCAGCTGTGTAAACTCGTACAAATAATGTTTTTTCAAGTGTTATATTGCTTTACTTATACATGCTTGATAGGAAGTTAATCGTTTATCAAGCAAGAGTTTGTTTTAAAAATAAGCATTGATGTTACCACACTGCAAGAATACCAATTTTCTGAAAATTCGTACTCAAATTTCCCCGGTAACAAAGTAATAAAACGTCTGTTTACATCTAACATGTTTACCGATGTAAATTCTGTGTAATGATGCAACAACCAACTAATTCTATAAACTATAATTACCAAACATAATGTCTAATAGTATCAATATTTCGTCAGCACACACTCTCATGTAAATGTCTAAAAATTCTGTTTAATTTTAACCCATTAACTGGTATAAACATATTGTTTTACACCTCATATTCATAATAATAAGTAAAATTAATAATATTTATTTCACGTGTAAAACATATCTATAATTTCTCATATATAGTACTATTAATTTTCTTTTACTTCAAAACATTATCAAAACATGATGCAATCATCCGAGCTTAATGTTTATCATACTAATGCATCTACCCCTTGTTTTTGGGAAATAACAAGCGTTTACTTTTAAACTTTATATCGGACACAGTATACAATTTCACGTGTTTACTCTTAAAATTTAAAATTTGTCATCTGTGATCCTACAGAACTTCCTTTTCCTTGGACATTGTAACACATCCTCTGATATTATCTAGTTCATAATCTTTGTAAACATATATCTCCGTTCCATCACAACTTCCTCTGAAATATTATCACTATATTTTACCCCGTACCATATTTTCACTAAATAAAAATATTTCTGTATTTGTTTCTTAGTTTTAATATATCGCTTTAATATTTATAAATAAATAAAAAAAATTAATAAATTTATAGACGCTTTTTAAATACACTCAGAAATAATGGTAAATAAAACCAAATAAATATTATCTAATCCACACATTTATATACAGGAAATATATATCCGTCCATTCTGTAATATCCAATTGGTTTTCGTATCACTCGGCTTCAAATAATTACGTATGAAGGTATACAGGAAAAATATTTCCAAAATAAAAAAGGAACGTACGAAAAAATCTAAAAATCAAAAATGGCGCGAGCAACCGTAAAGAAAAAAGTTGCTTGATGCAGACTAGAAAATTCAAGTACTACTAACTTCCACAAAACGACAGAGGTCTCCGTTGCCAAATTCATAAAACTTTTTTTCTTTTTCTTGTGTTGTTGCCACTCCATGGTAACAAAAGTCCAAAACCACGTGTAAAAAGGTGTTGCCACTCCAAGATAACAAAACTTTTTTTTCAGAACCCCCCCCCTGGGACATTTCTTTTAATATTCAAAGCAGGAGGCTGACTCCTCAACTCTAACACATGTGGAAATTTCCTCGCGAAAAATTCTAAGTCCAGGGTAGTGACGGCATCGATCACGTGACCCACCAAAGTCCAAAACCACGTGTAAAAAGGTGTTGCCACTCCAAGATAACAAAGCTTTTTTTCAGAGACCCCTTGGGACATTTCTTTTATTCAGGAGGCTGACTCCTCAACTCTAACACACGTGGAAATTCTCAACTCTAACACACGTGGAAATTTCCTCGCGAAAAATTACAAGTCCAGGGTAGTGACGTCATCGATCACGTGACTCCCGACGTCATCCGTCACGTGACCCATGACGTCAGAGGTCACTTGACCCCATCCATCAATGTCACTCAGCCACGCCCCTCGGACACGCCCATCTGCCGCTTATATGGGGGTGCATACTATTATCTAATCCACACATTTATATACAGGAAATATATATCCGTCCATTCTGTAATATCCAATTGGTTTTCGTATCACTCGGCTTCAAATAATTACGTATGAAGGTATACAGGAAAAATATTTCCAAAATAAAAAAGGAACGTACGAAAAAATCTAAAAATCAAAAATGGCGCGAGCAACCGTAAAGAAAAAAGTTGCTTGATGCAGACTAGAAAATTCAAGTACTACTAACTTCCACAAAACGTAGTAGTATGCACCCCCATATAAGCGGCAGATGGGCGTGTCCGAGGGGCGTGGCTGAGTGACATTGATGGATGGGGTCAAGTGACCTCTGACGTCATGGGTCACGTGACGGATGACGTCGGGAGTCACGTGATCGATGACGTCACTACCCTGGACTTGTAATTTTTCGCGAGGAAATTTCCACGTGTGTTAGAGTTGAGAATTTCCACGTGTGTTAGAGTTGAGGAGTCAGCCTCCTGAATAAAAGAAATGTCCCAAGGGGTCTCTGAAAAAAAGCTTTGTTATCTTGGAGTGGCAACACCTTTTTACACGTGGTTTTGGACTTTGGTGGGTCACGTGATCGATGCCGTCACTACCCTGGACTTAGAATTTTTCGCGAGGAAATTTCCACATGTGTTAGAGTTGAGGAGTCAGCCTCCTGCTTTGAATATTAAAAGAAATGTCCCAGGGGGGGGTTCTGAAAAAAAAGTTTTGTTATCTTGGAGTGGCAACACCTTTTTACACGTGGTTTTGGACTTTTGTTACCATGGAGTGGCAACAACACAAGAAAAAGAAAAAAAGTTTTATGAATTTGGCAACGGAGACCTCTGTCGTTTTGTGGAAGTTAGTAGTACTTGAATTTCTAGTCTGCATCAAGCAACTTTTTTCTTTACGGTTGCTCGCGCCATTTTTGATTTTTAGATTTTTTCGTACGTTCCTTTTTTATTTTGGAAATATTTTTCCTGTATACCTTCATACGTAATTATTTGAAGCCGAGTGATACGAAAACCAATTGGATATTACAGAATGGACGGATATATATTTCCTGTATATAAATGTGTGGATTAGATAATATTTATTTGGTTTTATTTACCATTATTTCTGAGTGTATTTAAAAAGCGTCTATAAATTTATTAATTTTTTTTATTTATTTATAAATATTAAAGCGATATATTAAAACTAAGAAACAAATACAGAAATATTTTTATTTAGTGAAAATATGGTACGGGGTAAAATATAGTGATAATATTTCAGAGGAAGTTGTGATGGAACGGAGATATATGTTTACAAAGATTATGAACTAGATAATATCAGAGGATGTGTTACAATGTCCAAGGAAAAGGAAGTTCTGTAGGATCACAGATGACAAATTTTAAATTTTAAGAGTAAACACGTGAAATTGTATACTGTGTCCGATATAAAGTTTAAAAGTAAACGCTTGTTATTTCCCAAAAACAAGGGGTAGATGCATTAGTATGATAAACATTAAGCTCGGATGATTGCATCATGTTTTGATAATGTTTTGAAGTAAAAGAAAATTAATAGTACTATATATGAGAAATTATAGATATGTTTTACACGTGAAATAAATATTATTAATTTTACTTATTATTATGAATATGAGGTGTAAAACAATATGTTTATACCAGTTAATGGGTTAAAATTAAACAGAATTTTTAGACATTTACATGAGAGTGTGTGCTGACGAAATATTGATACTATTAGACATTATGTTTGGTAATTATAGTTTATAGAATTAGTTGGTTGTTGCATCATTACACAGAATTTACATCGGTAAACATGTTAGATGTAAACAGACGTTTTATTACTTTGTTACCGGGGAAATTTGAGTACGAATTTTCAGAAAATTGGTATTCTTGCAGTGTGGTAACATCAATGCTTATTTTTAAAACAAACTCTTGCTTGATAAACGATTAACTTCCTATCAAGCATGTATAAGTAAAGCAATATAACACTTGAAAAAACATTATTTGTACGAGTTTACACAGCTGGTATTATACAAATTGTTAGCTTGGACAAGATTTAGTGCTGAGAACGAACAACATACGTTTCTGTTATAATTTTTAATTACCTGAATTTAAGAAAATGAAAGGATATTTTAGTATAGACAATTTAACAATTTTTTTTTTTTAGTATTGTAGATAAAATTTTTGTGTGTGTGTGGTGTTTTTCTTGGACAATACACGGATACATATACGGAGATAAGAAACCAAAGATGATTATGCACGTCCGCCCAAAAAAATAGCGTTACCATAACACCTTATATGTGGAACTCTTTAATACATAACCTTGATAATCTTAAAGTTAATAAGTCCAGGCATTTTATTGATAATAATTTAATTATTTCTGGCCAGCAAAGGAATAGTTTTAAATTATTTACACTTAAGAAAATGTTACAACGTAAAAAATCAAATATGGCAGAATTAGGATGATTTTGTTACGATTATACACAATCAGATGTAAAAAGTTAAAGGAATGTGCTATGACTGTAAGTGAAAAAGTTTTGGATTGTCTGTTTCCACAGAAAGGTACATATAAACTTAAGGGTACCCTTTGAAAAGAATAAGAAAACATATACAAAAATAAAACTTACATTGTAAGATTGTTTTTCCCACTACCGCGTCAGATATATAACATTGCACTTCGAAATAATTTGAAAAATAGTAACTTTGAAGAACTTTTAGATATAAAATTATTTACCACAGATGTTAAATTTAAAATATGTTTAATTTTCTTAATAATATAACTTTGCAATATAATATAATTTAGATATATATTTTAAAGCATTGAAAACATTTAGTATATATAAAATAATTACCATTTAAACTTACCTTGATTATAGGGTATATATTTGCAACTTATTTTTGCTGGGATTCAAACCTGAAACTGTAACGTTAGCTGACTAGTTTGACTTTTGACTAGTACCAATCAGCTAGCTAAAGAATAAGGTCTCCGTTGCCAAATTCATAAAACTTTTTTTCTTTTTCTTGTGTTGTTGCCACTCCATGGTAACAAAAGTCCAAAACCACGTGTAAAAAGGTGTTGCCACTCCAAGATAACAAAACTTTTTTTTCAGAACCCCCCCCCTGGGACATTTCTTTTAATATTCAAAGCAGGAGGCTGACTCCTCAACTCTAACACATGTGGAAATTTCCTCGCGAAAAATTCTAAGTCCAGGGTAGTGACGGCATCGATCACGTGACCCACCAAAGTCCAAAACCACGTGTAAAAAGGTGTTGCCACTCCAAGATAACAAAGCTTTTTTTCAGAGACCCCTTGGGACATTTCTTTTATTCAGGAGGCTGACTCCTCAACTCTAACACACGTGGAAATTCTCAACTCTAACACACGTGGAAATTTCCTCGCGAAAAATTACAAGTCCAGGGTAGTGACGTCATCGATCACGTGACTCCCGACGTCATCCGTCACGTGACCCATGACGTCAGAGGTCACTTGACCCCATCCATCAATGTCACTCAGCCACGCCCCTCGGACACGCCCATCTGCCGCTTATATGGGGGTGCATACTACTATGGGGGTAACTAGGTGATACTTGTTAGCATTATGTCATGTTTGTCACCTTTAATTTTTTCTTTGTTGATGATCATCATTGATTGGCAATATACAAGGAATACAGAAAATTTCAAAGAATCGAAAGTTTGATGCAATGAGTTACTGAATTTTCAACCTATTAACAATGACATGCATCTATGTATGTCAGCATTTTTGATTTACTCAAGTGTAAGCATTTCATAAATGTCGATTTTTGAAAAAATGAAAAGAAAAAATATTTCAGAAAACTTTATCTACCAAGAAAAGATTCACTGTAAAGAAATCGTTATCTGAATATATAGAGGCTGTTCACACATTTTTTAGACGATGTATATTGTATTCACAAAACTAAATTACATAAAATTCTTGTGTTTTAAATGTTCTATTTGACATCATATCTATTTGAAATTATATTATGACATCTATTTGAAATTATATTATATTGCAAAGTTATATTATTAAGAAAATTAAACATATTTTAAATTTAACATCTGTGGTAAATAATTTTATATCTAAAAGTTCTTCAAAGTTACTATTTTTCAAATTATTTCGAAGTGCAATGTTATATATCTGACGCGGTAGTGGGAAAAACAATCTTACAATGTAAGTTTTATTTTTGTATATGTTTTCTTATTCTTTTCAAAGGGTACCCTTAAGTTTATATGTACCTTTCTGTGGAAACAGACAATCCAAAACTTTTTCACTTACAGTCATAGCACATTCCTTTAACTTTTTACATCTGATTGTGTATAATCGTAACAAAATCATCCTAATTCTGCCATATTTGATTTTTTACGTTGTAACATTTTCTTAAGTGTAAATAATTTAAAACTATTCCTTTGCTGGCCAGAAATAATTAAATTATTATCAATAAAATGCCTGGACTTATTAACTTTAAGATTATCAAGGTTATGTATTAAAGAGTTCCACATATAAGGTGTTATGGTAACGCTATTTTTTTGGGCGGACGTGCATAATCATCTTTGGTTTCTTATCTCCGTATATGTATCCGTGTATTGTCCAAGAAAAACACCACACACACACAAAAATTTTATCTACAATACTAAAAAAAAAAAATTGTTAAATTGTCTATACTAAAATATCCTTTCATTTTCTTAAATTCAGGTAATTAAAAATTATAACAGAAACGTATGTTGTTCGTTCTCAGCACTAAATCTTGTCCAAGCTAACAATTTGTATAATACCAGCTGTGTAAACTCGTACAAATAATGTTTTTTCAAGTGTTATATTGCTTTACTTATACATGCTTGATAGGAAGTTAATCGTTTATCAAGCAAGAGTTTGTTTTAAAAATAAGCATTGATGTTACCACACTGCAAGAATACCAATTTTCTGAAAATTCGTACTCAAATTTCCCCGGTAACAAAGTAATAAAACGTCTGTTTACATCTAACATGTTTACCGATGTAAATTCTGTGTAATGATGCAACAACCAACTAATTCTATAAACTATAATTACCAAACATAATGTCTAATAGTATCAATATTTCGTCAGCACACACTCTCATGTAAATGTCTAAAAATTCTGTTTAATTTTAACCCATTAACTGGTATAAACATATTGTTTTACACCTCATATTCATAATAATAAGTAAAATTAATAATATTTATTTCACGTGTAAAACATATCTATAATTTCTCATATATAGTACTATTAATTTTCTTTTACTTCAAAACATTATCAAAACATGATGCAATCATCCGAGCTTAATGTTTATCATACTAATGCATCTACCCCTTGTTTTTGGGAAATAACAAGCGTTTACTTTTAAACTTTATATCGGACACAGTATACAATTTCACGTGTTTACTCTTAAAATTTAAAATTTGTCATCTGTGATCCTACAGAACTTCCTTTTCCTTGGACATTGTAACACATCCTCTGATATTATCTAGTTCATAATCTTTGTAAACATATATCTCCGTTCCATCACAACTTCCTCTGAAATATTATCACTATATTTTACCCCGTACCATATTTTCACTAAATAAAAATATTTCTGTATTTGTTTCTTAGTTTTAATATATCGCTTTAATATTTATAAATAAATAAAAAAAATTAATAAATTTATAGACGCTTTTTAAATACACTCAGAAATAATGGTAAATAAAACCAAATAAATATTATCTAATCCACACATTTATATACAGGAAATATATATCCGTCCATTCTGTAATATCCAATTGGTTTTCGTATCACTCGGCTTCAAATAATTACGTATGAAGGTATACAGGAAAAATATTTCCAAAATAAAAAAGGAACGTACGAAAAAATCTAAAAATCAAAAATGGCGCGAGCAACCGTAAAGAAAAAAGTTGCTTGATGCAGACTAGAAAATTCAAGTACTACTAACTTCCACAAAACGACAGAGGTCTCCGTTGCCAAATTCATAAAACTTTTTTTCTTTTTCTTGTGTTGTTGCCACTCCATGGTAACAAAAGTCCAAAACCACGTGTAAAAAGGTGTTGCCACTCCAAGATAACAAAACTTTTTTTTCAGAACCCCCCCCCTGGGACATTTCTTTTAATATTCAAAGCAGGAGGCTGACTCCTCAACTCTAACACATGTGGAAATTTCCTCGCGAAAAATTCTAAGTCCAGGGTAGTGACGGCATCGATCACGTGACCCACCAAAGTCCAAAACCACGTGTAAAAAGGTGTTGCCACTCCAAGATAACAAAGCTTTTTTTCAGAGACCCCTTGGGACATTTCTTTTATTCAGGAGGCTGACTCCTCAACTCTAACACACGTGGAAATTCTCAACTCTAACACACGTGGAAATTTCCTCGCGAAAAATTACAAGTCCAGGGTAGTGACGTCATCGATCACGTGACTCCCGACGTCATCCGTCACGTGACCCATGACGTCAGAGGTCACTTGACCCCATCCATCAATGTCACTCAGCCACGCCCCTCGGACACGCCCATCTGCCGCTTATATGGGGGTGCATACTACTATGGGGGTAACTAGGTGATACTTGTTAGCATTATGTCATGTTTGTCACCTTTAATTTTTTCTTTGTTGATGATCATCATTGATTGGCAATATACAAGGAATACAGAAAATTTCAAAGAATCGAAAGTTTGATGCAATGAGTTACTGAATTTTCAACCTATTAACAATGACATGCATCTATGTATGTCAGCATTTTTGATTTACTCAAGTGTAAGCATTTCATAAATGTCGATTTTTGAAAAAATGAAAAGAAAAAATATTTCAGAAAACTTTATCTACCAAGAAAAGATTCACTGTAAAGAAATCGTTATCTGAATATATAGAGGCTGTTCACACATTTTTTAGACGATGTATATTGTATTCACAAAACTAAATTACATAAAATTCTTGTGTTTTAAATGTTCTATTTGACATCCCTTATTCTTAACTATCTTTCGACACCGCAATTTCCAGGATAAAATTCTTATCATAACAATTTTTGCATGTCTTAATTTTGTTTACATATATGGAAATTTCAACTTCCCGGTAATCAAATTTTTTTTAAGTATACGAACCTTAAAAATTTATAGGTGAACTGCATGGTTTGAATTAAAAATAAGATAAAATAAAATAAAATTTTAGAAAAAATTTTAAATAAAAATTAAAATAAATTAAATTGAAATAAAAAAAAAATTATTTCACTACTTATACACTTTGCAATATTTTATAATTATACTCACGTTTTATAAAAATACTTTTGTGAATAAAGGATTGTATAACTTTATTTTTATTTAAAATTTTTTTTAAATTTTAATTTTATTTTATCTTATTTTCAAATTTTATTTTATTAAAATTTTAAAATATTTTTTTTTAATTTTATTTAAACTTTATTTTATTTTTAAATTTTAATTTATTTTAAATTTTATTTTATTTTATTTTATTTTTAAATTCTAAAATATGACTATAATGAAAAAATATTTCAAAGTATGTCATAAGTAGTGGCTTAGAACTTTTTGTATTTACAAATCATTTATACAGAGGCTGTTCGCACATGTTTTAGACGATTTTGGTAAGCGGAAATAAAAATTGTTTGCTGAAAAAGAAATAATTGCAATTGTATTATGTTTTTAAAAGTCAAAATTATCTTCTGCTGCTTGAAAGTTTTGTTTTTATTCAAAGTGGCGTTTTTAACAAAGCAGTGGTTCGAAGGCTACATTTATGCTCTTTCCGAAGAGAAATATGCATACTCCGTTATCCAAAAACGATGTGAGGGTCATGGTTTTGTGATATCTAAAGCGTCGATAGGTAATATCGTCAACAAGAAAGGAAAAAAACGTCAAATTGGAGCCTCAAGTGGGACAAAAATTCCAAACAAGTATCCAAGGAGAAAAACGGACATCTTCGACTATTGCAAAGGTACGTTGTTTAATGTTAAAAGAAAATCCCTCTACTCAAAGGACAGTTGCAAAATCATTAAAATGTTCGGTGTCCACTGTAAACAAAATGATAAACGTTGATTTAAATCTTAAGAAAGCGAAAAAACGCAATGTGCATCGTCTTCTTCCAAATCATATCACTGAACGAAGGACACGCTGCAGAATTCTATATGAGAAACACTTATCCCAAGTAAAATGGAAAACAATTGTCACAATAGTGAATCATGGGTGTATTTAAATGATTGCAACAAAAAAAGAGCCATTTATTATCATAAAAGGGGAGAAAAAAATTTAAGTACATGGTTCAAAGAATCGAAAGAAAGTTTTTCTATGGGATTCATGATTCTTGCTGATTTTTCTTATAATGGCAAGTTAAAACTAAAGAGAGTGGAAAAAATGGCAAGATTAACTCCAAATACTATCAGGAAGATATTTTATCGCCAATTTTTCTGAATGAAATACCATCGCTTTACCCACAGTGCCACCAATCTGTGAGACTCCATCAGGACAAAGCTAGCAGTCAAACATCAAAATCCACTGTAAATTTCCTAAAAGAAATGGAACAAAAAAACTGGTATCAAGGCCATACCCTTCACTGATATCCCTACTAAATCTCCCGATGTATCACCTATGGATTTTTGTGCTTTCGGACTTTTAAAATCTACATTATCCAAACATCGTTCTAAAACCCTTACAGGACTCTGGAAAGCTGTTCAGGATGAATGGGATAGAATACCTCTTCTGACACTTCAAAAGGCATTATTATCCTGGAAATTGCGGTGTCGAAAGATAGTTAAGAATAAGGGATGTCAAATAGAACATTTAAAACACAAGAATTTTATGTAATTTAGTTTTGTGAATACAATATACATCGTCTAAAAAATGTGTGAACAGCCTCTATATATTCAGATAACGATTTCTTTACAGTGAATCTTTTCTTGGTAGATAAAGTTTTCTGAAATATTTTTTCTTTTCATTTTTTCAAAAATCGACATTTATGAAATGCTTACACTTGAGTAAATCAAAATGCTGACATACATAGATGCATGTCATTGTTAATAGGTTGAAAATTCAGTAACTCATTGCATCAAACTTTCGATTCTTTGAAATTTTCTGTATTCCTTGTATATTGCCAATCAATGATGATCATCAACAAAGAAAAAATTAAAGGTGACAAACATGACATAATGCTAACAAGTATCACCTAGTTACCATACTGGCGCAATCCCTATTCATCTGATAAGTGAGGTTTACAATAAGTGGAATAATTTTTTCTTTCTTTTTTTTTATAATTAGTTGATATACAAAAGTAGATCTCTTTTGATGATTTGTACCCTGAATCTCTAAGCAGACATAAGGAGCATATTGTAAAACAATATAATAATTGTCTTACAGTCATAAGTGCTTTTAAAAACGAACCTCAGCAGCATTGAATTTTTTTCATTTGTATATTGTCTGTAGTAGCAAAGTTTAAAGTCTCTATTAAATAATTAGTCACCAGATGAGACATTAAATATATATTTTTGAGATACCAAAATTGGGTTCATACTGAACTTCTAAAGTAATTATATTTTAGTAGTAACATCACAATAGGCATTTTAAAAATATATATAATATTTTTTCTGCATGCGACGAATATGGATATAACTTTTCGTAATCACTTATGTTTTTTACCAAATGTACAGTAAGACTGCAAATATGTTGATATTGAATAATTATTTGAGGCTTTAACATGCCTTCAGTTTGTGTAGTAGTAATGAATCAAATAGTGTTTTAGTCAATATGTATTTGCATCTATATATATTTTGTTTACCACATCACAAACCTGAGTGTATTTAAGAATCCTATATTGCATGTTTTGCTAGGTATCAAACATAAAATCAACAAAGAAGATTTATGTTTGAGCTTAGTGATTTTTTAAAGTTTATAAAATGGAAGAAATATGTATAGATTTTTCTGATTAATTTTTTATTAATAGGAAAATTTATCAAAAATATCCAAATTTAACAGTTAGGGGCTCCTATCATTGAGACATCAAAGCTTTTATGAAATGCTAAACATTAACAAAGTCTTAAAGTATTTAATTTCTGTTAAAGATTATGAAATAGTATATGTAGTGTGTAGTAATGAATCAGAATAATTCATATAATATGAAGATTAAATCAGCTGAAGAGATATTTTCTTGGGAGTACTTACTTAAAATCACTTTTTTTATGATATACCCAGTACATTTTATATTACTCAAGGCTTACTCTTGTGATCAAGATATGGTAGATAAACATTCTGTGTTAAATAAATAACTTAAAGTATACCAGCAGAATTTATCATTACATTGCAATTTAAGGTAATCGATAAAAGCGCGTAAGGTTTAAAATGCTTTTAATTTACCAAACGTCTACGTTCAGAATATAGTTTAAAACATGTTAAAATCTTTTTGTTAAAAATTAATATTATATCAGTCTCAGCATTTTCTTATAAAATTAGGTTATTTAGGTTATAGTATCATTATCAAATTGATAAATATTGAAAATTATGTTGAATATCACATATTAACAGTCTACAATCTTTTCATTTGCTTAAGTTTCATGTGTTGTTATATGAACGGTTGTCACTATATAAATATATTGTAAATTATACTTTTTCAATGTATTGAACATGCGTTTAATTCAAAGTTTCCAGGTTTTGTTAAGAAAACTAAAATTTTTGGCTAAAATGAATGCTTTTCTTTATAAAGCTATTCAAACATAATTAGATTAATGCATAAATATTTTTAGTTTAACAGCCGCCGGAAATAATTGCAGGTGTAAAAGTTATTCCAAGTTACTATTTACAGAATATTTCAAAGTATCATTAATAGGTCTTAGATTTTTCAACGTATTAAACATGTGTTTACTTCAAAGTTTCCAGGTTTTGTTAATAAAACTAAAATGTTCGGATAAATGTATGCTTTTCTTTTTAAAACTATGCAAAGATGATTAAATTGTTGCATAGATTTTTAAGTTTAACACCCGTCGGAAATAAATGCAGGTCTAAAAGTTATTCCAAGTTAACATTTACAGAATATTTAAAAGTATTATTAATAGCTGTTTATAATTATTTTAGCAATTAATGTCAAACTTAGCAACAACAGGTAAGTGTCTTCATAATATATTTTAAACACTTAATATCAATATTTATGTTATATAATGTTTTTTCATGTTAAAACTAGAATTTCAACATAATACAACTCATTATATATATATATATATATATATATATATATATATATATATATATATATATATATATCTTATTAACTTAGTATTTGCAGTTTTGTTAGCAATAATTAAAGAAGTTCATTATAAAAAATTGTATTAGCATAGCCTACTTTTAAATAATTGGATATATATTTTAATTAATTATATATTTTAAACCGTTAACTGTTAAAAATGTTAACTATAGCGGTTTGTTATCTGTTTAGATTATAAAGTATAGTAAAATCTTCTCTATTAACATCGCGGTGCAAATTTAACATCTTCTCTTGCAGATTTAATAGTATGGATTGCTGCGGTATGTATATTTAATTTGAAGAATTGTCAAGATTGAAACATATTTTAATTTTTATATCTTTATTTATTTAAGATATTAAAAGGTAAAATAGTGTTGTTGGGAAATTCTTGCCTTGTAATAAATTGCAAAAAAGTATAATAATGTGCCTTAATACTTTATGTTTAGCGTGCTATGTAAAACATTATTTATTTAAATCCTTTTTTTCTAAAAATCATAGGTACTAAGTGTATAATTGAAAGTCTTCATGGTAAGTTTAAATGCTAATTATTTTCTATACATAAACCTTAAATGGTTTTAAAGATATAACTAATTTAACATCTGGGGTAAATAATTTTATATCTTAAAGTTCTTCCAAGTTACTATTTTCAAATTATTTCAAAGTGCAATGTTGTATATCTGATGGTAGTGACAAAAACAAGTAAGTTAATAATACATTTTAAGTTAGAATTTGACCTAAAAATATTTAAAGTTGTAAAAATATACCCCGTTACCTTTCACATAATATTATTTCAAAGTCTGAATCATAGGTTTTTTATAATTATTTTTGTAAATTAATTCTAGTAAATTCTTTACAATATTCTCTCTTTTATACCTTATAATACAATCTACTGACATGTAATGCTAGCTGATTGGTACTAGTCAAAAGTCAAACTAGTCAGCTAACGTTACAGTTTCAGGTTTGAATCCCAGCAAAAATAAGTTGCAAATATATACCCTATAATCAAGGTAAGTTTAAATGGTAATTATTTTATATATACTAAATGTTTCAATGCTTTAAAATATATATCTAAATTATATTATATTGCAAAGTTATATTATTAAGAAAATTAAACATATTTTAAATTTAACATCTGTGGTAAATAATTTTATATCTAAAAGTTCTTCAAAGTTACTATTTTTCAAATTATTTCGAAGTGCAATGTTATATATCTGACGCGGTAGTGGGAAAAACAATCTTACAATGTAAGTTTTATTTTTGTATATGTTTTCTTATTCTTTTCAAAGGGTACCCTTAAGTTTATATGTACCTTTCTGTGGAAACAGACAATCCAAAACTTTTTCACTTACAGTCATAGCACATTCCTTTAACTTTTTACATCTGATTGTGTATAATCGTAACAAAATCATCCTAATTCTGCCATATTTGATTTTTTACGTTGTAACATTTTCTTAAGTGTAAATAATTTAAAACTATTCCTTTGCTGGCCAGAAATAATTAAATTATTATCAATAAAATGCCTGGACTTATTAACTTTAAGATTATCAAGGTTATGTATTAAAGAGTTCCACATATAAGGTGTTATGGTAACGCTATTTTTTTGGGCGGACGTGCATAATCATCTTTGGTTTCTTATCTCCGTATATGTATCCGTGTATTGTCCAAGAAAAACACCACACACACACAAAAATTTTATCTACAATACTAAAAAAAAAAAATTGTTAAATTGTCTATACTAAAATATCCTTTCATTTTCTTAAATTCAGGTAATTAAAAATTATAACAGAAACGTATGTTGTTCGTTCTCAGCACTAAATCTTGTCCAAGCTAACAATTTGTATAATACCAGCTGTGTAAACTCGTACAAATAATGTTTTTTCAAGTGTTATATTGCTTTACTTATACATGCTTGATAGGAAGTTAATCGTTTATCAAGCAAGAGTTTGTTTTAAAAATAAGCATTGATGTTACCACACTGCAAGAATACCAATTTTCTGAAAATTCGTACTCAAATTTCCCCGGTAACAAAGTAATAAAACGTCTGTTTACATCTAACATGTTTACCGATGTAAATTCTGTGTAATGATGCAACAACCAACTAATTCTATAAACTATAATTACCAAACATAATGTCTAATAGTATCAATATTTCGTCAGCACACACTCTCATGTAAATGTCTAAAAATTCTGTTTAATTTTAACCCATTAACTGGTATAAACATATTGTTTTACACCTCATATTCATAATAATAAGTAAAATTAATAATATTTATTTCACGTGTAAAACATATCTATAATTTCTCATATATAGTACTATTAATTTTCTTTTACTTCAAAACATTATCAAAACATGATGCAATCATCCGAGCTTAATGTTTATCATACTAATGCATCTACCCCTTGTTTTTGGGAAATAACAAGCGTTTACTTTTAAACTTTATATCGGACACAGTATACAATTTCACGTGTTTACTCTTAAAATTTAAAATTTGTCATCTGTGATCCTACAGAACTTCCTTTTCCTTGGACATTGTAACACATCCTCTGATATTATCTAGTTCATAATCTTTGTAAACATATATCTCCGTTCCATCACAACTTCCTCTGAAATATTATCACTATATTTTACCCCGTACCATATTTTCACTAAATAAAAATATTTCTGTATTTGTTTCTTAGTTTTAATATATCGCTTTAATATTTATAAATAAATAAAAAAAATTAATAAATTTATAGACGCTTTTTAAATACACTCAGAAATAATGGTAAATAAAACCAAATAAATATTATCTAATCCACACATTTATATACAGGAAATATATATCCGTCCATTCTGTAATATCCAATTGGTTTTCGTATCACTCGGCTTCAAATAATTACGTATGAAGGTATACAGGAAAAATATTTCCAAAATAAAAAAGGAACGTACGAAAAAATCTAAAAATCAAAAATGGCGCGAGCAACCGTAAAGAAAAAAGTTGCTTGATGCAGACTAGAAAATTCAAGTACTACTAACTTCCACAAAACGACAGAGGTCTCCGTTGCCAAATTCATAAAACTTTTTTTCTTTTTCTTGTGTTGTTGCCACTCCATGGTAACAAAAGTCCAAAACCACGTGTAAAAAGGTGTTGCCACTCCAAGATAACAAAACTTTTTTTTCAGAACCCCCCCCTGGGACATTTCTTTTAATATTCAAAGCAGGAGGCTGACTCCTCAACTCTAACACATGTGGAAATTTCCTCGCGAAAAATTCTAAGTCCAGGGTAGTGACGGCATCGATCACGTGACCCACCAAAGTCCAAAACCACGTGTAAAAAGGTGTTGCCACTCCAAGATAACAAAGCTTTTTTTCAGAGACCCCTTGGGACATTTCTTTTATTCAGGAGGCTGACTCCTCAACTCTAACACACGTGGAAATTCTCAACTCTAACACACGTGGAAATTTCCTCGCGAAAAATTACAAGTCCAGGGTAGTGACGTCATCGATCACGTGACTCCCGACGTCATCCGTCACGTGACCCATGACGTCAGAGGTCACTTGACCCCATCCATCAATGTCACTCAGCCACGCCCCTCGGACACGCCCATCTGCCGCTTATATGGGGGTGCATACTACTACGTTTTGTGGAAGTTAGTAGTACTTGAATTTTCTAGTCTGCATCAAGCAACTTTTTTCTTTACGGTTGCTCGCGCCATTTTTGATTTTTAGATTTTTTCGTACGTTCCTTTTTTATTTTGGAAATATTTTTCCTGTATACCTTCATACGTAATTATTTGAAGCCGAGTGATACGAAAACCAATTGGATATTACAGAATGGACGGATATATATTTCCTGTATATAAATGTGTGGATTAGATAATAGTATGCACCCCCATATAAGCGGCAGATGGGCGTGTCCGAGGGGCGTGGCTGAGTGACATTGATGGATGGGGTCAAGTGACCTCTGACGTCATGGGTCACGTGACGGATGACGTCGGGAGTCACGTGATCGATGACGTCACTACCCTGGACTTGTAATTTTTCGCGAGGAAATTTCCACGTGTGTTAGAGTTGAGAATTTCCACGTGTGTTAGAGTTGAGGAGTCAGCCTCCTGAATAAAAGAAATGTCCCAAGGGGTCTCTGAAAAAAAGCTTTGTTATCTTGGAGTGGCAACACCTTTTTACACGTGGTTTTGGACTTTGGTGGGTCACGTGATCGATGCCGTCACTACCCTGGACTTAGAATTTTTCGCGAGGAAATTTCCACATGTGTTAGAGTTGAGGAGTCAGCCTCCTGCTTTGAATATTAAAAGAAATGTCCCAGGGGGGGGGTTCTGAAAAAAAAGTTTTGTTATCTTGGAGTGGCAACACCTTTTTACACGTGGTTTTGGACTTTTGTTACCATGGAGTGGCAACAACACAAGAAAAAGAAAAAAAGTTTTATGAATTTGGCAACGGAGACCTCTGTCGTTTTGTGGAAGTTAGTAGTACTTGAATTTTCTAGTCTGCATCAAGCAACTTTTTTCTTTACGGTTGCTCGCGCCATTTTTGATTTTTAGATTTTTTCGTACGTTCCTTTTTTATTTTGGAAATATTTTTCCTGTATACCTTCATACGTAATTATTTGAAGCCGAGTGATACGAAAACCAATTGGATATTACAGAATGGACGGATATATATTTCCTGTATATAAATGTGTGGATTAGATAATATTTATTTGGTTTTATTTACCATTATTTCTGAGTGTATTTAAAAAGCGTCTATAAATTTATTAATTTTTTTTATTTATTTATAAATATTAAAGCGATATATTAAAACTAAGAAACAAATACAGAAATATTTTTATTTAGTGAAAATATGGTACGGGGTAAAATATAGTGATAATATTTCAGAGGAAGTTGTGATGGAACGGAGATATATGTTTACAAAGATTATGAACTAGATAATATCAGAGGATGTGTTACAATGTCCAAGGAAAAGGAAGTTCTGTAGGATCACAGATGACAAATTTTAAATTTTAAGAGTAAACACGTGAAATTGTATACTGTGTCCGATATAAAGTTTAAAAGTAAACGCTTGTTATTTCCCAAAAACAAGGGGTAGATGCATTAGTATGATAAACATTAAGCTCGGATGATTGCATCATGTTTTGATAATGTTTTGAAGTAAAAGAAAATTAATAGTACTATATATGAGAAATTATAGATATGTTTTACACGTGAAATAAATATTATTAATTTTACTTATTATTATGAATATGAGGTGTAAAACAATATGTTTATACCAGTTAATGGGTTAAAATTAAACAGAATTTTTAGACATTTACATGAGAGTGTGTGCTGACGAAATATTGATACTATTAGACATTATGTTTGGTAATTATAGTTTATAGAATTAGTTGGTTGTTGCATCATTACACAGAATTTACATCGGTAAACATGTTAGATGTAAACAGACGTTTTATTACTTTGTTACCGGGGAAATTTGAGTACGAATTTTCAGAAAATTGGTATTCTTGCAGTGTGGTAACATCAATGCTTATTTTTAAAACAAACTCTTGCTTGATAAACGATTAACTTCCTATCAAGCATGTATAAGTAAAGCAATATAACACTTGAAAAAACATTATTTGTACGAGTTTACACAGCTGGTATTATACAAATTGTTAGCTTGGACAAGATTTAGTGCTGAGAACGAACAACATACGTTTCTGTTATAATTTTTAATTACCTGAATTTAAGAAAATGAAAGGATATTTTAGTATAGACAATTTAACAATTTTTTTTTTTTAGTATTGTAGATAAAATTTTTGTGTGTGTGTGGTGTTTTTCTTGGACAATACACGGATACATATACGGAGATAAGAAACCAAAGATGATTATGCACGTCCGCCCAAAAAAATAGCGTTACCATAACACCTTATATGTGGAACTCTTTAATACATAACCTTGATAATCTTAAAGTTAATAAGTCCAGGCATTTTATTGATAATAATTTAATTATTTCTGGCCAGCAAAGGAATAGTTTTAAATTATTTACACTTAAGAAAATGTTACAACGTAAAAAATCAAATATGGCAGAATTAGGATGATTTTGTTACGATTATACACAATCAGATGTAAAAAGTTAAAGGAATGTGCTATGACTGTAAGTGAAAAAGTTTTGGATTGTCTGTTTCCACAGAAAGGTACATATAAACTTAAGGGTACCCTTTGAAAAGAATAAGAAAACATATACAAAAATAAAACTTACATTGTAAGATTGTTTTTCCCACTACCGCGTCAGATATATAACATTGCACTTCGAAATAATTTGAAAAATAGTAACTTTGAAGAACTTTTAGATATAAAATTATTTACCACAGATGTTAAATTTAAAATATGTTTAATTTTCTTAATAATATAACTTTGCAATATAATATAATTTCAAATAGATGTCATAATATAATTTCAAATAGATATGATGTCAAATAGAACATTTAAAACACAAGAATTTTATGTAATTTAGTTTTGTGAATACAATATACATCGTCTAAAAAATGTGTGAACAGCCTCTATATATTCAGATAACGATTTCTTTACAGTGAATCTTTTCTTGGTAGATAAAGTTTTCTGAAATATTTTTTCTTTTCATTTTTTCAAAAATCGACATTTATGAAATGCTTACACTTGAGTAAATCAAAAATGCTGACATACATAGATGCATGTCATTGTTAATAGGTTGAAAATTCAGTAACTCATTGCATCAAACTTTCGATTCTTTGAAATTTTCTGTATTCCTTGTATATTGCCAATCAATGATGATCATCAACAAAGAAAAAATTAAAGGTGACAAACATGACATAATGCTAACAAGTATCACCTAGTTACCCCCATAGTAGTATGCACCCCCATATAAGCGGCAGATGGGCGTGTCCGAGGGGCGTGGCTGAGTGACATTGATGGATGGGGTCAAGTGACCTCTGACGTCATGGGTCACGTGACGGATGACGTCGGGAGTCACGTGATCGATGACGTCACTACCCTGGACTTGTAATTTTTCGCGAGGAAATTTCCACGTGTGTTAGAGTTGAGAATTTCCACGTGTGTTAGAGTTGAGGAGTCAGCCTCCTGAATAAAAGAAATGTCCCAAGGGGTCTCTGAAAAAAAGCTTTGTTATCTTGGAGTGGCAACACCTTTTTACACGTGGTTTTGGACTTTGGTGGGTCACGTGATCGATGCCGTCACTACCCTGGACTTAGAATTTTTCGCGAGGAAATTTCCACATGTGTTAGAGTTGAGGAGTCAGCCTCCTGCTTTGAATATTAAAAGAAATGTCCCAGGGGGGGGGTTCTGAAAAAAAAGTTTTGTTATCTTGGAGTGGCAACACCTTTTTACACGTGGTTTTGGACTTTTGTTACCATGGAGTGGCAACAACACAAGAAAAAGAAAAAAAGTTTTATGAATTTGGCAACGGAGACCTCTGTCGTTTTGTGGAAGTTAGTAGTACTTGAATTTTCTAGTCTGCATCAAGCAACTTTTTTCTTTACGGTTGCTCGCGCCATTTTTGATTTTTAGATTTTTTCGTACGTTCCTTTTTTATTTTGGAAATATTTTTCCTGTATACCTTCATACGTAATTATTTGAAGCCGAGTGATACGAAAACCAATTGGATATTACAGAATGGACGGATATATATTTCCTGTATATAAATGTGTGGATTAGATAATATTTATTTGGTTTTATTTACCATTATTTCTGAGTGTATTTAAAAAGCGTCTATAAATTTATTAATTTTTTTTATTTATTTATAAATATTAAAGCGATATATTAAAACTAAGAAACAAATACAGAAATATTTTTATTTAGTGAAAATATGGTACGGGGTAAAATATAGTGATAATATTTCAGAGGAAGTTGTGATGGAACGGAGATATATGTTTACAAAGATTATGAACTAGATAATATCAGAGGATGTGTTACAATGTCCAAGGAAAAGGAAGTTCTGTAGGATCACAGATGACAAATTTTAAATTTTAAGAGTAAACACGTGAAATTGTATACTGTGTCCGATATAAAGTTTAAAAGTAAACGCTTGTTATTTCCCAAAAACAAGGGGTAGATGCATTAGTATGATAAACATTAAGCTCGGATGATTGCATCATGTTTTGATAATGTTTTGAAGTAAAAGAAAATTAATAGTACTATATATGAGAAATTATAGATATGTTTTACACGTGAAATAAATATTATTAATTTTACTTATTATTATGAATATGAGGTGTAAAACAATATGTTTATACCAGTTAATGGGTTAAAATTAAACAGAATTTTTAGACATTTACATGAGAGTGTGTGCTGACGAAATATTGATACTATTAGACATTATGTTTGGTAATTATAGTTTATAGAATTAGTTGGTTGTTGCATCATTACACAGAATTTACATCGGTAAACATGTTAGATGTAAACAGACGTTTTATTACTTTGTTACCGGGGAAATTTGAGTACGAATTTTCAGAAAATTGGTATTCTTGCAGTGTGGTAACATCAATGCTTATTTTTAAAACAAACTCTTGCTTGATAAACGATTAACTTCCTATCAAGCATGTATAAGTAAAGCAATATAACACTTGAAAAAACATTATTTGTACGAGTTTACACAGCTGGTATTATACAAATTGTTAGCTTGGACAAGATTTAGTGCTGAGAACGAACAACATACGTTTCTGTTATAATTTTTAATTACCTGAATTTAAGAAAATGAAAGGATATTTTAGTATAGACAATTTAACAATTTTTTTTTTTAGTATTGTAGATAAAATTTTTGTGTGTGTGTGGTGTTTTTCTTGGACAATACACGGATACATATACGGAGATAAGAAACCAAAGATGATTATGCACGTCCGCCCAAAAAAATAGCGTTACCATAACACCTTATATGTGGAACTCTTTAATACATAACCTTGATAATCTTAAAGTTAATAAGTCCAGGCATTTTATTGATAATAATTTAATTATTTCTGGCCAGCAAAGGAATAGTTTTAAATTATTTACACTTAAGAAAATGTTACAACGTAAAAAATCAAATATGGCAGAATTAGGATGATTTTGTTACGATTATACACAATCAGATGTAAAAAGTTAAAGGAATGTGCTATGACTGTAAGTGAAAAAGTTTTGGATTGTCTGTTTCCACAGAAAGGTACATATAAACTTAAGGGTACCCTTTGAAAAGAATAAGAAAACATATACAAAAATAAAACTTACATTGTAAGATTGTTTTTCCCACTACCGCGTCAGATATATAACATTGCACTTCGAAATAATTTGAAAAATAGTAACTTTGAAGAACTTTTAGATATAAAATTATTTACCACAGATGTTAAATTTAAAATATGTTTAATTTTCTTAATAATATAACTTTGCAATATAATATAATTTCAAATAGATGTCATAATATAATTTCAAATAGATATGATGTCAAATAGAACATTTAAAACACAAGAATTTTATGTAATTTAGTTTTGTGAATACAATATACATCGTCTAAAAAATGTGTGAACAGCCTCTATATATTCAGATAACGATTTCTTTACAGTGAATCTTTTCTTGGTAGATAAAGTTTTCTGAAATATTTTTTCTTTTCATTTTTTCAAAAATCGACATTTATGAAATGCTTACACTTGAGTAAATCAAAAATGCTGACATACATAGATGCATGTCATTGTTAATAGGTTGAAAATTCAGTAACTCATTGCATCAAACTTTCGATTCTTTGAAATTTTCTGTATTCCTTGTATATTGCCAATCAATGATGATCATCAACAAAGAAAAAATTAAAGGTGACAAACATGACATAATGCTAACAAGTATCACCTAGTTACCATACTGGCGCAATCCCTATTCATCTGATAAGTGAGGTTTACAATAAGTGGAATAATTTTTTCTTTCTTTTTTTTTATAATTAGTTGATATACAAAAGTAGATCTCTTTTGATGATTTGTACCCTGAATCTCTAAGCAGACATAAGGAGCATATTGTAAAACAATATAATAATTGTCTTACAGTCATAAGTGCTTTTAAAAACGAACCTCAGCAGCATTGAATTTTTTTCATTTGTATATTGTCTGTAGTAGCAAAGTTTAAAGTCTCTATTAAATAATTAGTCACCAGATGAGACATTAAATATATATTTTTGAGATACCAAAATTGGGTTCATACTGAACTTCTAAAGTAATTATATTTTAGTAGTAACATCACAATAGGCATTTTAAAAATATATATAATATTTTTTCTGCATGCGACGAATATGGATATAACTTTTCGTAATCACTTATGTTTTTTACCAAATGTACAGTAAGACTGCAAATATGTTGATATTGAATAATTATTTGAGGCTTTAACATGCCTTCAGTTTGTGTAGTAGTAATGAATCAAATAGTGTTTTAGTCAATATGTATTTGCATCTATATATATTTTGTTTACCACATCACAAACCTGAGTGTATTTAAGAATCCTATATTGCATGTTTTGCTAGGTATCAAACATAAAATCAACAAAGAAGATTTATGTTTGAGCTTAGTGATTTTTTAAAGTTTATAAAATGGAAGAAATATGTATAGATTTTTCTGATTAATTTTTTATTAATAGGAAAATTTATCAAAAATATCCAAATTTAACAGTTAGGGGCTCCTATCATTGAGACATCAAAGCTTTTATGAAATGCTAAACATTAAACAAAGTCTTAAAGTATTTAATTTCTGTTAAAGATTATGAAATAGTATATGTAGTGTGTAGTAATGAATCAGAATAATTCATATAATATGAAGATTAAATCAGCTGAAGAGATATTTTCTTGGGAGTACTTACTTAAAATCACTTTTTTTATGATATACCCAGTACATTTTATATTACTCAAGGCTTACTCTTGTGATCAAGATATGGTAGATAAACATTCTGTGTTAAATAAATAACTTAAAGTATACCAGCAGAATTTATCATTACATTGCAATTTAAGGTAATCGATAAAAGCGCGTAAGGTTTAAAATGCTTTTAATTTACCAAACGTCTACGTTCAGAATATAGTTTAAAACATGTTAAAATCTTTTTGTTAAAAATTAATATTATATCAGTCTCAGCATTTTCTTATAAAATTAGGTTATTTAGGTTATAGTATCATTATCAAATTGATAAATATTGAAAATTATGTTGAATATCACATATTAACAGTCTACAATCTTTTCATTTGCTTAAGTTTCATGTGTTGTTATATGAACGGTTGTCACTATATAAATATATTGTAAATTATACTTTTTCAATGTATTGAACATGCGTTTAATTCAAAGTTTCCAGGTTTTGTTAAGAAAACTAAAATTTTTGGCTAAAATGAATGCTTTTCTTTATAAAGCTATTCAAACATAATTAGATTAATGCATAAATATTTTTAGTTTAACAGCCGCCGGAAATAATTGCAGGTGTAAAAGTTATTCCAAGTTACTATTTACAGAATATTTCAAAGTATCATTAATAGGTCTTAGATTTTTCAACGTATTAAACATGTGTTTACTTCAAAGTTTCCAGGTTTTGTTAATAAAACTAAAATGTTCGGATAAATGTATGCTTTTCTTTTTAAAACTATGCAAAGATGATTAAATTGTTGCATAGATTTTTAAGTTTAACACCCGTCGGAAATAAATGCAGGTCTAAAAGTTATTCCAAGTTAACATTTACAGAATATTTAAAAGTATTATTAATAGCTGTTTATAATTATTTTAGCAATTAATGTCAAACTTAGCAACAACAGGTAAGTGTCTTCATAATATATTTTAAACACTTAATATCAATATTTATGTTATATAATGTTTTTTCATGTTAAAACTAGAATTTCAACATAATACAACTCATTATATATATATATATATATATATATATATATATATATATATATATATATATATATATCTTATTAACTTAGTATTTGCAGTTTTGTTAGCAATAATTAAAGAAGTTCATTATAAAAAATTGTATTAGCATAGCCTACTTTTAAATAATTGGATATATATTTTAATTAATTATATATTTTAAACCGTTAACTGTTAAAAATGTTAACTATAGCGGTTTGTTATCTGTTTAGATTATAAAGTATAGTAAAATCTTCTCTATTAACATCGCGGTGCAAATTTAACATCTTCTCTTGCAGATTTAATAGTATGGATTGCTGCGGTATGTATATTTAATTTGAAGAATTGTCAAGATTGAAACATATTTTAATTTTTATATCTTTATTTATTTAAGATATTAAAAGGTAAAATAGTGTTGTTGGGAAATTCTTGCCTTGTAATAAATTGCAAAAAAGTATAATAATGTGCCTTAATACTTTATGTTTAGCGTGCTATGTAAAACATTATTTATTTAAATCCTTTTTTTCTAAAAATCATAGGTACTAAGTGTATAATTGAAAGTCTTCATGGTAAGTTTAAATGCTAATTATTTTCTATACATAAACCTTAAATGGTTTTAAAGATATAACTAATTTAACATCTGGGGTAAATAATTTTATATCTTAAAGTTCTTCCAAGTTACTATTTTCAAATTATTTCAAAGTGCAATGTTGTATATCTGATGGTAGTGACAAAAACAAGTAAGTTAATAATACATTTTAAGTTAGAATTTGACCTAAAAATATTTAAAGTTGTAAAAATATACCCCGTTACCTTTCACATAATATTATTTCAAAGTCTGAATCATAGGTTTTTTATAATTATTTTTGTAAATTAATTCTAGTAAATTCTTTACAATATTCTCTCTTTTATACCTTATAATACAATCTACTGACATGTAATGCTAGCTGATTGGTACTAGTCAAAAGTCAAACTAGTCAGCTAACGTTACAGTTTCAGGTTTGAATCCCAGCAAAAATAAGTTGCAAATATATACCCTATAATCAAGGTAAGTTTAAATGGTAATTATTTTATATATACTAAATGTTTCAATGCTTTAAAATATATATCTAAATTATATTATATTGCAAAGTTATATTATTAAGAAAATTAAACATATTTTAAATTTAACATCTGTGGTAAATAATTTTATATCTAAAAGTTCTTCAAAGTTACTATTTTTCAAATTATTTCGAAGTGCAATGTTATATATCTGACGCGGTAGTGGGAAAAACAATCTTACAATGTAAGTTTTATTTTTGTATATGTTTTCTTATTCTTTTCAAAGGGTACCCTTAAGTTTATATGTACCTTTCTGTGGAAACAGACAATCCAAAACTTTTTCACTTACAGTCATAGCACATTCCTTTAACTTTTTACATCTGATTGTGTATAATCGTAACAAAATCATCCTAATTCTGCCATATTTGATTTTTTACGTTGTAACATTTTCTTAAGTGTAAATAATTTAAAACTATTCCTTTGCTGGCCAGAAATAATTAAATTATTATCAATAAAATGCCTGGACTTATTAACTTTAAGATTATCAAGGTTATGTATTAAAGAGTTCCACATATAAGGTGTTATGGTAACGCTATTTTTTTGGGCGGACGTGCATAATCATCTTTGGTTTCTTATCTCCGTATATGTATCCGTGTATTGTCCAAGAAAAACACCACACACACACAAAAATTTTATCTACAATACTAAAAAAAAAAAATTGTTAAATTGTCTATACTAAAATATCCTTTCATTTTCTTAAATTCAGGTAATTAAAAATTATAACAGAAACGTATGTTGTTCGTTCTCAGCACTAAATCTTGTCCAAGCTAACAATTTGTATAATACCAGCTGTGTAAACTCGTACAAATAATGTTTTTTCAAGTGTTATATTGCTTTACTTATACATGCTTGATAGGAAGTTAATCGTTTATCAAGCAAGAGTTTGTTTTAAAAATAAGCATTGATGTTACCACACTGCAAGAATACCAATTTTCTGAAAATTCGTACTCAAATTTCCCCGGTAACAAAGTAATAAAACGTCTGTTTACATCTAACATGTTTACCGATGTAAATTCTGTGTAATGATGCAACAACCAACTAATTCTATAAACTATAATTACCAAACATAATGTCTAATAGTATCAATATTTCGTCAGCACACACTCTCATGTAAATGTCTAAAAATTCTGTTTAATTTTAACCCATTAACTGGTATAAACATATTGTTTTACACCTCATATTCATAATAATAAGTAAAATTAATAATATTTATTTCACGTGTAAAACATATCTATAATTTCTCATATATAGTACTATTAATTTTCTTTTACTTCAAAACATTATCAAAACATGATGCAATCATCCGAGCTTAATGTTTATCATACTAATGCATCTACCCCTTGTTTTTGGGAAATAACAAGCGTTTACTTTTAAACTTTATATCGGACACAGTATACAATTTCACGTGTTTACTCTTAAAATTTAAAATTTGTCATCTGTGATCCTACAGAACTTCCTTTTCCTTGGACATTGTAACACATCCTCTGATATTATCTAGTTCATAATCTTTGTAAACATATATCTCCGTTCCATCACAACTTCCTCTGAAATATTATCACTATATTTTACCCCGTACCATATTTTCACTAAATAAAAATATTTCTGTATTTGTTTCTTAGTTTTAATATATCGCTTTAATATTTATAAATAAATAAAAAAAATTAATAAATTTATAGACGCTTTTTAAATACACTCAGAAATAATGGTAAATAAAACCAAATAAATATTATCTAATCCACACATTTATATACAGGAAATATATATCCGTCCATTCTGTAATATCCAATTGGTTTTCGTATCACTCGGCTTCAAATAATTACGTATGAAGGTATACAGGAAAAATATTTCCAAAATAAAAAAGGAACGTACGAAAAAATCTAAAAATCAAAAATGGCGCGAGCAACCGTAAAGAAAAAAGTTGCTTGATGCAGACTAGAAAATTCAAGTACTACTAACTTCCACAAAACGACAGAGGTCTCCGTTGCCAAATTCATAAAACTTTTTTTCTTTTTCTTGTGTTGTTGCCACTCCATGGTAACAAAAGTCCAAAACCACGTGTAAAAAGGTGTTGCCACTCCAAGATAACAAAACTTTTTTTTCAGAACCCCCCCCCCTGGGACATTTCTTTTAATATTCAAAGCAGGAGGCTGACTCCTCAACTCTAACACATGTGGAAATTTCCTCGCGAAAAATTCTAAGTCCAGGGTAGTGACGGCATCGATCACGTGACCCACCAAAGTCCAAAACCACGTGTAAAAAGGTGTTGCCACTCCAAGATAACAAAGCTTTTTTTCAGAGACCCCTTGGGACATTTCTTTTATTCAGGAGGCTGACTCCTCAACTCTAACACACGTGGAAATTCTCAACTCTAACACACGTGGAAATTTCCTCGCGAAAAATTACAAGTCCAGGGTAGTGACGTCATCGATCACGTGACTCCCGACGTCATCCGTCACGTGACCCATGACGTCAGAGGTCACTTGACCCCATCCATCAATGTCACTCAGCCACGCCCCTCGGACACGCCCATCTGCCGCTTATATGGGGGTGCATACTACTATGGGGGTAACTAGGTGATACTTGTTAGCATTATGTCATGTTTGTCACCTTTAATTTTTTCTTTGTTGATGATCATCATTGATTGGCAATATACAAGGAATACAGAAAATTTCAAAGAATCGAAAGTTTGATGCAATGAGTTACTGAATTTTCAACCTATTAACAATGACATGCATCTATGTATGTCAGCATTTTTGATTTACTCAAGTGTAAGCATTTCATAAATGTCGATTTTTGAAAAAATGAAAAGAAAAAATATTTCAGAAAACTTTATCTACCAAGAAAAGATTCACTGTAAAGAAATCGTTATCTGAATATATAGAGGCTGTTCACACATTTTTTAGACGATGTATATTGTATTCACAAAACTAAATTACATAAAATTCTTGTGTTTTAAATGTTCTATTTGACATCATATCTATTTGAAATTATATTATGACATCTATTTGAAATTATATTATATTGCAAAGTTATATTATTAAGAAAATTAAACATATTTTAAATTTAACATCTGTGGTAAATAATTTTATATCTAAAAGTTCTTCAAAGTTACTATTTTTCAAATTATTTCGAAGTGCAATGTTATATATCTGACGCGGTAGTGGGAAAAACAATCTTACAATGTAAGTTTTATTTTGTATATGTTTTCTTATTCTTTTCAAAGGGTACCCTTAAGTTTATATGTACCTTTCTGTGGAAACAGACAATCCAAAACTTTTTCACTTACAGTCATAGCACATTCCTTTAACTTTTTACATCTGATTGTGTATAATCGTAACAAAATCATCCTAATTCTGCCATATTTGATTTTTTACGTTGTAACATTTTCTTAAGTGTAAATAATTTAAAACTATTCCTTTGCTGGCCAGAAATAATTAAATTATTATCAATAAAATGCCTGGACTTATTAACTTTAAGATTATCAAGGTTATGTATTAAAGAGTTCCACATATAAGGTGTTATGGTAACGCTATTTTTTTGGGCGGACGTGCATAATCATCTTTGGTTTCTTATCTCCGTATATGTATCCGTGTATTGTCCAAGAAAAACACCACACACACACAAAAATTTTATCTACAATACTAAAAAAAAAAAATTGTTAAATTGTCTATACTAAAATATCCTTTCATTTTCTTAAATTCAGGTAATTAAAAATTATAACAGAAACGTATGTTGTTCGTTCTCAGCACTAAATCTTGTCCAAGCTAACAATTTGTATAATACCAGCTGTGTAAACTCGTACAAATAATGTTTTTTCAAGTGTTATATTGCTTTACTTATACATGCTTGATAGGAAGTTAATCGTTTATCAAGCAAGAGTTTGTTTTAAAAATAAGCATTGATGTTACCACACTGCAAGAATACCAATTTTCTGAAAATTCGTACTCAAATTTCCCCGGTAACAAAGTAATAAAACGTCTGTTTACATCTAACATGTTTACCGATGTAAATTCTGTGTAATGATGCAACAACCAACTAATTCTATAAACTATAATTACCAAACATAATGTCTAATAGTATCAATATTTCGTCAGCACACACTCTCATGTAAATGTCTAAAAATTCTGTTTAATTTTAACCCATTAACTGGTATAAACATATTGTTTTACACCTCATATTCATAATAATAAGTAAAATTAATAATATTTATTTCACGTGTAAAACATATCTATAATTTCTCATATATAGTACTATTAATTTTCTTTTACTTCAAAACATTATCAAAACATGATGCAATCATCCGAGCTTAATGTTTATCATACTAATGCATCTACCCCTTGTTTTTGGGAAATAACAAGCGTTTACTTTTAAACTTTATATCGGACACAGTATACAATTTCACGTGTTTACTCTTAAAATTTAAAATTTGTCATCTGTGATCCTACAGAACTTCCTTTTCCTTGGACATTGTAACACATCCTCTGATATTATCTAGTTCATAATCTTTGTAAACATATATCTCCGTTCCATCACAACTTCCTCTGAAATATTATCACTATATTTTACCCCGTACCATATTTTCACTAAATAAAAATATTTCTGTATTTGTTTCTTAGTTTTAATATATCGCTTTAATATTTATAAATAAATAAAAAAAATTAATAAATTTATAGACGCTTTTTAAATACACTCAGAAATAATGGTAAATAAAACCAAATAAATATTATCTAATCCACACATTTATATACAGGAAATATATATCCGTCCATTCTGTAATATCCAATTGGTTTTCGTATCACTCGGCTTCAAATAATTACGTATGAAGGTATACAGGAAAAATATTTCCAAAATAAAAAAGGAACGTACGAAAAAATCTAAAAATCAAAAATGGCGCGAGCAACCGTAAAGAAAAAAGTTGCTTGATGCAGACTAGAAAATTCAAGTACTACTAACTTCCACAAAACGACAGAGGTCTCCGTTGCCAAATTCATAAAACTTTTTTTCTTTTTCTTGTGTTGTTGCCACTCCATGGTAACAAAAGTCCAAAACCACGTGTAAAAAGGTGTTGCCACTCCAAGATAACAAAACTTTTTTTTCAGAACCCCCCCCCTGGGACATTTCTTTTAATATTCAAAGCAGGAGGCTGACTCCTCAACTCTAACACATGTGGAAATTTCCTCGCGAAAAATTCTAAGTCCAGGGTAGTGACGGCATCGATCACGTGACCCACCAAAGTCCAAAACCACGTGTAAAAAGGTGTTGCCACTCCAAGATAACAAAGCTTTTTTTCAGAGACCCCTTGGGACATTTCTTTTATTCAGGAGGCTGACTCCTCAACTCTAACACACGTGGAAATTCTCAACTCTAACACACGTGGAAATTTCCTCGCGAAAAATTACAAGTCCAGGGTAGTGACGTCATCGATCACGTGACTCCCGACGTCATCCGTCACGTGACCCATGACGTCAGAGGTCACTTGACCCCATCCATCAATGTCACTCAGCCACGCCCCTCGGACACGCCCATCTGCCGCTTATATGGGGGTGCATACTACTATGGGGGTAACTAGGTGATACTTGTTAGCATTATGTCATGTTTGTCACCTTTAATTTTTTCTTTGTTGATGATCATCATTGATTGGCAATATACAAGGAATACAGAAAATTTCAAAGAATCGAAAGTTTGATGCAATGAGTTACTGAATTTTCAACCTATTAACAATGACATGCATCTATGTATGTCAGCATTTTTGATTTACTCAAGTGTAAGCATTTCATAAATGTCGATTTTTGAAAAAATGAAAAGAAAAAATATTTCAGAAAACTTTATCTACCAAGAAAAGATTCACTGTAAAGAAATCGTTATCTGAATATATAGAGGCTGTTCACACATTTTTTAGACGATGTATATTGTATTCACAAAACTAAATTACATAAAATTCTTGTGTTTTAAATGTTCTATTTGACATCCCTTATTCTTAACTATCTTTCGACACCGCAATTTCCAGGATAAAAATTCTTATCATAACAATTTTTGCATGTCTTAATTTTGTTTACATATATGGAAATTTCAACTTCCCGGTAATCAAATTTTTTTTAAGTATACGAACCTTAAAAATTTATAGGTGAACTGCATGGTTTGAATTAAAAATAAGATAAAATAAAATAAAATTTTAGAAAAAATTTTAAATAAAAATTAAAATAAATTAAATTGAAATAAAAAAAAAATTATTTCACTACTTATACACTTTGCAATATTTTATAATTATACTCACGTTTTATAAAAATACTTTTGTGAATAAAGGATTGTATAACTTTATTTTTATTTAAAATTTTTTTTAAATTTTAATTTTATTTTATCTTATTTTCAAATTTTATTTTATTAAAATTTTAAAATATTTTTTTTAATTTTATTTAAACTTTATTTTATTTTTAAATTTTAATTTATTTTAAATTTTATTTTATTTTATTTTATTTTTAAATTCTAAAATATGACTATAATGAAAAAATATTTCAAAGTATGTCATAAGTAGTGGCTTAGAACTTTTTGTATTTACAAATCATTTATACAGAGGCTGTTCGCACATGTTTTAGACGATTTTGGTAAGCGGAAATAAAAATTGTTTGCTGAAAAAGAAATAATTGCAATTGTATTATGTTTTTAAAAGTCAAAATTATCTTCTGCTGCTTGAAAGTTTTGTTTTTATTCAAAGTGGCGTTTTTAACAAAGCAGTGGTTCGAAGGCTACATTTATGCTCTTTCCGAAGAGAAATATGCATACTCCGTTATCCAAAAACGATGTGAGGGTCATGGTTTTGTGATATCTAAAGCGTCGATAGGTAATATCGTCAACAAGAAAGGAAAAAAACGTCAAATTGGAGCCTCAAGTGGGACAAAAATTCCAAACAAGTATCCAAGGAGAAAAACGGACATCTTCGACTATTGCAAAGGTACGTTGTTTAATGTTAAAAGAAAATCCCTCTACTCAAAGGACAGTTGCAAAATCATTAAAATGTTCGGTGTCCACTGTAAACAAAATGATAAACGTTGATTTAAATCTTAAGAAAGCGAAAAAACGCAATGTGCATCGTCTTCTTCCAAATCATATCACTGAACGAAGGACACGCTGCAGAATTCTATATGAGAAACACTTATCCCAAGTAAAATGGAAAACAATTGTCACAATAGTGAATCATGGGTGTATTTAAATGATTGCAACAAAAAAAGAGCCATTTATTATCATAAAAGGGGAGAAAAAAATTTAAGTACATGGTTCAAAGAATCGAAAGAAAGTTTTTCTATGGGATTCATGATTCTTGCTGATTTTTCTTATAATGGCAAGTTAAAACTAAAGAGAGTGGAAAAAATGGCAAGATTAACTCCAAATACTATCAGGAAGATATTTTATCGCCAATTTTTCTGAATGAAATACCATCGCTTTACCCACAGTGCCACCAATCTGTGAGACTCCATCAGGACAAAGCTAGCAGTCAAACATCAAAATCCACTGTAAATTTCCTAAAAGAAATGGAACAAAAAAACTGGTATCAAGGCCATACCCTTCACTGATATCCCTACTAAATCTCCCGATGTATCACCTATGGATTTTTGTGCTTTCGGACTTTTAAAATCTACATTATCCAAACATCGTTCTAAAACCCTTACAGGACTCTGGAAAGCTGTTCAGGATGAATGGGATAGAATACCTCTTCTGACACTTCAAAAGGCATTATTATCCTGGAAATTGCGGTGTCGAAAGATAGTTAAGAATAAGGGATGTCAAATAGAACATTTAAAACACAAGAATTTTATGTAATTTAGTTTTGTGAATACAATATACATCGTCTAAAAAATGTGTGAACAGCCTCTATATATTCAGATAACGATTTCTTTACAGTGAATCTTTTCTTGGTAGATAAAGTTTTCTGAAATATTTTTTCTTTTCATTTTTTCAAAAATCGACATTTATGAAATGCTTACACTTGAGTAAATCAAAAATGCTGACATACATAGATGCATGTCATTGTTAATAGGTTGAAAATTCAGTAACTCATTGCATCAAACTTTCGATTCTTTGAAATTTTCTGTATTCCTTGTATATTGCCAATCAATGATGATCATCAACAAAGAAAAAATTAAAGGTGACAAACATGACATAATGCTAACAAGTATCACCTAGTTACCATACTGGCGCAATCCCTATTCATCTGATAAGTGAGGTTTACAATAAGTGGAATAATTTTTTCTTTCTTTTTTTTTATAATTAGTTGATATACAAAAGTAGATCTCTTTTGATGATTTGTACCCTGAATCTCTAAGCAGACATAAGGAGCATATTGTAAAACAATATAATAATTGTCTTACAGTCATAAGTGCTTTTAAAAACGAACCTCAGCAGCATTGAATTTTTTTCATTTGTATATTGTCTGTAGTAGCAAAGTTTAAAGTCTCTATTAAATAATTAGTCACCAGATGAGACATTAAATATATATTTTTGAGATACCAAAATTGGGTTCATACTGAACTTCTAAAGTAATTATATTTTAGTAGTAACATCACAATAGGCATTTTAAAAATATATATAATATTTTTTCTGCATGCGACGAATATGGATATAACTTTTCGTAATCACTTATGTTTTTTACCAAATGTACAGTAAGACTGCAAATATGTTGATATTGAATAATTATTTGAGGCTTTAACATGCCTTCAGTTTGTGTAGTAGTAATGAATCAAATAGTGTTTTAGTCAATATGTATTTGCATCTATATATATTTGTTTACCACATCACAAACCTGAGTGTATTTAAGAATCCTATATTGCATGTTTTGCTAGGTATCAAACATAAAATCAACAAAGAAGATTTATGTTTGAGCTTAGTGATTTTTTAAAGTTTATAAAATGGAAGAAATATGTATAGATTTTTCTGATTAATTTTTTATTAATAGGAAAATTTATCAAAAATATCCAAATTTAACAGTTAGGGGCTCCTATCATTGAGACATCAAAGCTTTTATGAAATGCTAAACATTAAACAAAGTCTTAAAGTATTTAATTTCTGTTAAAGATTATGAAATAGTATATGTAGTGTGTAGTAATGAATCAGAATAATTCATATAATATGAAGATTAAATCAGCTGAAGAGATATTTTCTTGGGAGTACTTACTTAAAATCACTTTTTTTATGATATACCCAGTACATTTTATATTACTCAAGGCTTACTCTTGTGATCAAGATATGGTAGATAAACATTCTGTGTTAAATAAATAACTTAAAGTATACCAGCAGAATTTATCATTACATTGCAATTTAAGGTAATCGATAAAAGCGCGTAAGGTTTAAAATGCTTTTAATTTACCAAACGTCTACGTTCAGAATATAGTTTAAAACATGTTAAAATCTTTTTGTTAAAAATTAATATTATATCAGTCTCAGCATTTTCTTATAAAATTAGGTTATTTAGGTTATAGTATCATTATCAAATTGATAAATATTGAAAATTATGTTGAATATCACATATTAACAGTCTACAATCTTTTCATTTGCTTAAGTTTCATGTGTTGTTATATGAACGGTTGTCACTATATAAATATATTGTAAATTATACTTTTTCAATGTATTGAACATGCGTTTAATTCAAAGTTTCCAGGTTTTGTTAAGAAAACTAAAATTTTTGGCTAAAATGAATGCTTTTCTTTATAAAGCTATTCAAACATAATTAGATTAATGCATAAATATTTTTAGTTTAACAGCCGCCGGAAATAATTGCAGGTGTAAAAGTTATTCCAAGTTACTATTTACAGAATATTTCAAAGTATCATTAATAGGTCTTAGATTTTTCAACGTATTAAACATGTGTTTACTTCAAAGTTTCCAGGTTTTGTTAATAAAACTAAAATGTTCGGATAAATGTATGCTTTTCTTTTTAAAACTATGCAAAGATGATTAAATTGTTGCATAGATTTTTAAGTTTAACACCCGTCGGAAATAAATGCAGGTCTAAAAGTTATTCCAAGTTAACATTTACAGAATATTTAAAAGTATTATTAATAGCTGTTTATAATTATTTTAGCAATTAATGTCAAACTTAGCAACAACAGGTAAGTGTCTTCATAATATATTTTAAACACTTAATATCAATATTTATGTTATATAATGTTTTTTCATGTTAAAACTAGAATTTCAACATAATACAACTCATTATATATATATATATATATATATATATATATATATATATATATATATATATATATATCTTATTAACTTAGTATTTGCAGTTTTGTTAGCAATAATTAAAGAAGTTCATTATAAAAAATTGTATTAGCATAGCCTACTTTTAAATAATTGGATATATATTTTAATTAATTATATATTTTAAACCGTTAACTGTTAAAATGTTAACTATAGCGGTTTGTTATCTGTTTAGATTATAAAGTATAGTAAAATCTTCTCTATTAACATCGCGGTGCAAATTTAACATCTTCTCTTGCAGATTTAATAGTATGGATTGCTGCGGTATGTATATTTAATTTGAAGAATTGTCAAGATTGAAACATATTTTAATTTTTATATCTTTATTTATTTAAGATATTAAAAGGTAAAATAGTGTTGTTGGGAAATTCTTGCCTTGTAATAAATTGCAAAAAAGTATAATAATGTGCCTTAATACTTTATGTTTAGCGTGCTATGTAAAACATTATTTATTTAAATCCTTTTTTTCTAAAAATCATAGGTACTAAGTGTATAATTGAAAGTCTTCATGGTAAGTTTAAATGCTAATTATTTTCTATACATAAACCTTAAATGGTTTTAAAGATATAACTAATTTAACATCTGGGGTAAATAATTTTATATCTTAAAGTTCTTCCAAGTTACTATTTTCAAATTATTTCAAAGTGCAATGTTGTATATCTGATGGTAGTGACAAAAACAAGTAAGTTAATAATACATTTTAAGTTAGAATTTGACCTAAAAATATTTAAAGTTGTAAAAATATACCCCGTTACCTTTCACATAATATTATTTCAAAGTCTGAATCATAGGTTTTTTATAATTATTTTTGTAAATTAATTCTAGTAAATTCTTTACAATATTCTCTCTTTTATACCTTATAATACAATCTACTGACATGTAATGCTAGCTGATTGGTACTAGTCAAAAGTCAAACTAGTCAGCTAACGTTACAGTTTCAGGTTTGAATCCCAGCAAAAATAAGTTGCAAATATATACCCTATAATCAAGGTAAGTTTAAATGGTAATTATTTTATATATACTAAATGTTTCAATGCTTTAAAATATATATCTAAATTATATTATATTGCAAAGTTATATTATTAAGAAAATTAAACATATTTTAAATTTAACATCTGTGGTAAATAATTTTATATCTAAAAGTTCTTCAAAGTTACTATTTTTCAAATTATTTCGAAGTGCAATGTTATATATCTGACGCGGTAGTGGGAAAAACAATCTTACAATGTAAGTTTTATTTTTGTATATGTTTTCTTATTCTTTTCAAAGGGTACCCTTAAGTTTATATGTACCTTTCTGTGGAAACAGACAATCCAAAACTTTTTCACTTACAGTCATAGCACATTCCTTTAACTTTTTACATCTGATTGTGTATAATCGTAACAAAATCATCCTAATTCTGCCATATTTGATTTTTTACGTTGTAACATTTTCTTAAGTGTAAATAATTTAAAACTATTCCTTTGCTGGCCAGAAATAATTAAATTATTATCAATAAAATGCCTGGACTTATTAACTTTAAGATTATCAAGGTTATGTATTAAAGAGTTCCACATATAAGGTGTTATGGTAACGCTATTTTTTTGGGCGGACGTGCATAATCATCTTTGGTTTCTTATCTCCGTATATGTATCCGTGTATTGTCCAAGAAAAACACCACACACACACAAAAATTTTATCTACAATACTAAAAAAAAAAAAATTGTTAAATTGTCTATACTAAAATATCCTTTCATTTTCTTAAATTCAGGTAATTAAAAATTATAACAGAAACGTATGTTGTTCGTTCTCAGCACTAAATCTTGTCCAAGCTAACAATTTGTATAATACCAGCTGTGTAAACTCGTACAAATAATGTTTTTTCAAGTGTTATATTGCTTTACTTATACATGCTTGATAGGAAGTTAATCGTTTATCAAGCAAGAGTTTGTTTTAAAAATAAGCATTGATGTTACCACACTGCAAGAATACCAATTTTCTGAAAATTCGTACTCAAATTTCCCCGGTAACAAAGTAATAAAACGTCTGTTTACATCTAACATGTTTACCGATGTAAATTCTGTGTAATGATGCAACAACCAACTAATTCTATAAACTATAATTACCAAACATAATGTCTAATAGTATCAATATTTCGTCAGCACACACTCTCATGTAAATGTCTAAAAATTCTGTTTAATTTTAACCCATTAACTGGTATAAACATATTGTTTTACACCTCATATTCATAATAATAAGTAAAATTAATAATATTTATTTCACGTGTAAAACATATCTATAATTTCTCATATATAGTACTATTAATTTTCTTTTACTTCAAAACATTATCAAAACATGATGCAATCATCCGAGCTTAATGTTTATCATACTAATGCATCTACCCCTTGTTTTTGGGAAATAACAAGCGTTTACTTTTAAACTTTATATCGGACACAGTATACAATTTCACGTGTTTACTCTTAAAATTTAAAATTTGTCATCTGTGATCCTACAGAACTTCCTTTTCCTTGGACATTGTAACACATCCTCTGATATTATCTAGTTCATAATCTTTGTAAACATATATCTCCGTTCCATCACAACTTCCTCTGAAATATTATCACTATATTTTACCCCGTACCATATTTTCACTAAATAAAAATATTTCTGTATTTGTTTCTTAGTTTTAATATATCGCTTTAATATTTATAAATAAATAAAAAAAATTAATAAATTTATAGACGCTTTTTAAATACACTCAGAAATAATGGTAAATAAAACCAAATAAATATTATCTAATCCACACATTTATATACAGGAAATATATATCCGTCCATTCTGTAATATCCAATTGGTTTTCGTATCACTCGGCTTCAAATAATTACGTATGAAGGTATACAGGAAAAATATTTCCAAAATAAAAAAGGAACGTACGAAAAAATCTAAAAATCAAAAATGGCGCGAGCAACCGTAAAGAAAAAAGTTGCTTGATGCAGACTAGAAAATTCAAGTACTACTAACTTCCACAAAACGACAGAGGTCTCCGTTGCCAAATTCATAAAACTTTTTTTCTTTTTCTTGTGTTGTTGCCACTCCATGGTAACAAAAGTCCAAAACCACGTGTAAAAAGGTGTTGCCACTCCAAGATAACAAAACTTTTTTTTCAGAACCCCCCCCCTGGGACATTTCTTTTAATATTCAAAGCAGGAGGCTGACTCCTCAACTCTAACACATGTGGAAATTTCCTCGCGAAAAATTCTAAGTCCAGGGTAGTGACGGCATCGATCACGTGACCCACCAAAGTCCAAAACCACGTGTAAAAAGGTGTTGCCACTCCAAGATAACAAAGCTTTTTTTCAGAGACCCCTTGGGACATTTCTTTTATTCAGGAGGCTGACTCCTCAACTCTAACACACGTGGAAATTCTCAACTCTAACACACGTGGAAATTTCCTCGCGAAAAATTACAAGTCCAGGGTAGTGACGTCATCGATCACGTGACTCCCGACGTCATCCGTCACGTGACCCATGACGTCAGAGGTCACTTGACCCCATCCATCAATGTCACTCAGCCACGCCCCTCGGACACGCCCATCTGCCGCTTATATGGGGGTGCATACTATTATCTAATCCACACATTTATATACAGGAAATATATATCCGTCCATTCTGTAATATCCAATTGGTTTTCGTATCACTCGGCTTCAAATAATTACGTATGAAGGTATACAGGAAAAATATTTCCAAAATAAAAAAGGAACGTACGAAAAAATCTAAAAATCAAAAATGGCGCGAGCAACCGTAAAGAAAAAAGTTGCTTGATGCAGACTAGAAAATTCAAGTACTACTAACTTCCACAAAACGTAGTAGTATGCACCCCCATATAAGCGGCAGATGGGCGTGTCCGAGGGGCGTGGCTGAGTGACATTGATGGATGGGGTCAAGTGACCTCTGACGTCATGGGTCACGTGACGGATGACGTCGGGAGTCACGTGATCGATGACGTCACTACCCTGGACTTGTAATTTTTCGCGAGGAAATTTCCACGTGTGTTAGAGTTGAGAATTTCCACGTGTGTTAGAGTTGAGGAGTCAGCCTCCTGAATAAAAGAAATGTCCCAAGGGGTCTCTGAAAAAAAGCTTTGTTATCTTGGAGTGGCAACACCTTTTTACACGTGGTTTTGGACTTTGGTGGGTCACGTGATCGATGCCGTCACTACCCTGGACTTAGAATTTTTCGCGAGGAAATTTCCACATGTGTTAGAGTTGAGGAGTCAGCCTCCTGCTTTGAATATTAAAAGAAATGTCCCAGGGGGGGGTTCTGAAAAAAAAGTTTTGTTATCTTGGAGTGGCAACACCTTTTTACACGTGGTTTTGGACTTTTGTTACCATGGAGTGGCAACAACACAAGAAAAAGAAAAAAAGTTTTATGAATTTGGCAACGGAGACCTCTGTCGTTTTGTGGAAGTTAGTAGTACTTGAATTTTCTAGTCTGCATCAAGCAACTTTTTTCTTTACGGTTGCTCGCGCCATTTTTGATTTTTAGATTTTTTCGTACGTTCCTTTTTTATTTTGGAAATATTTTTCCTGTATACCTTCATACGTAATTATTTGAAGCCGAGTGATACGAAAACCAATTGGATATTACAGAATGGACGGATATATATTTCCTGTATATAAATGTGTGGATTAGATAATATTTATTTGGTTTTATTTACCATTATTTCTGAGTGTATTTAAAAAGCGTCTATAAATTTATTAATTTTTTTTATTTATTTATAAATATTAAAGCGATATATTAAAACTAAGAAACAAATACAGAAATATTTTTATTTAGTGAAAATATGGTACGGGGTAAAATATAGTGATAATATTTCAGAGGAAGTTGTGATGGAACGGAGATATATGTTTACAAAGATTATGAACTAGATAATATCAGAGGATGTGTTACAATGTCCAAGGAAAAGGAAGTTCTGTAGGATCACAGATGACAAATTTTAAATTTTAAGAGTAAACACGTGAAATTGTATACTGTGTCCGATATAAAGTTTAAAAGTAAACGCTTGTTATTTCCCAAAAACAAGGGGTAGATGCATTAGTATGATAAACATTAAGCTCGGATGATTGCATCATGTTTTGATAATGTTTTGAAGTAAAAGAAAATTAATAGTACTATATATGAGAAATTATAGATATGTTTTACACGTGAAATAAATATTATTAATTTTACTTATTATTATGAATATGAGGTGTAAAACAATATGTTTATACCAGTTAATGGGTTAAAATTAAACAGAATTTTTAGACATTTACATGAGAGTGTGTGCTGACGAAATATTGATACTATTAGACATTATGTTTGGTAATTATAGTTTATAGAATTAGTTGGTTGTTGCATCATTACACAGAATTTACATCGGTAAACATGTTAGATGTAAACAGACGTTTTATTACTTTGTTACCGGGGAAATTTGAGTACGAATTTTCAGAAAATTGGTATTCTTGCAGTGTGGTAACATCAATGCTTATTTTTAAAACAAACTCTTGCTTGATAAACGATTAACTTCCTATCAAGCATGTATAAGTAAAGCAATATAACACTTGAAAAAACATTATTTGTACGAGTTTACACAGCTGGTATTATACAAATTGTTAGCTTGGACAAGATTTAGTGCTGAGAACGAACAACATACGTTTCTGTTATAATTTTTAATTACCTGAATTTAAGAAAATGAAAGGATATTTTAGTATAGACAATTTAACAATTTTTTTTTTTTAGTATTGTAGATAAAATTTTTGTGTGTGTGTGGTGTTTTTCTTGGACAATACACGGATACATATACGGAGATAAGAAACCAAAGATGATTATGCACGTCCGCCCAAAAAAATAGCGTTACCATAACACCTTATATGTGGAACTCTTTAATACATAACCTTGATAATCTTAAAGTTAATAAGTCCAGGCATTTTATTGATAATAATTTAATTATTTCTGGCCAGCAAAGGAATAGTTTTAAATTATTTACACTTAAGAAAATGTTACAACGTAAAAAATCAAATATGGCAGAATTAGGATGATTTTGTTACGATTATACACAATCAGATGTAAAAAGTTAAAGGAATGTGCTATGACTGTAAGTGAAAAAGTTTTGGATTGTCTGTTTCCACAGAAAGGTACATATAAACTTAAGGGTACCCTTTGAAAAGAATAAGAAAACATATACAAAAATAAAACTTACATTGTAAGATTGTTTTTCCCACTACCGCGTCAGATATATAACATTGCACTTCGAAATAATTTGAAAAATAGTAACTTTGAAGAACTTTTAGATATAAAATTATTTACCACAGATGTTAAATTTAAAATATGTTTAATTTTCTTAATAATATAACTTTGCAATATAATATAATTTAGATATATATTTTAAAGCATTGAAACATTTAGTATATATAAAATAATTACCATTTAAACTTACCTTGATTATAGGGTATATATTTGCAACTTATTTTTGCTGGGATTCAAACCTGAAACTGTAACGTTAGCTGACTAGTTTGACTTTTGACTAGTACCAATCAGCTAGCATTACATGTCAGTAGATTGTATTATAAGGTATAAAAGAGAGAATATTGTAAAGAATTTACTAGAATTAATTTACAAAAATAATTATAAAAAACCTATGATTCAGACTTTGAAATAATATTATGTGAAAGGTAACGGGGTATATTTTTACAACTTTAAATATTTTTAGGTCAAATTCTAACTTAAAATGTATTATTAACTTACTTGTTTTTGTCACTACCATCAGATATACAACATTGCACTTTGAAATAATTTGAAAATAGTAACTTGGAAGAACTTTAAGATATAAAATTATTTACCCCAGATGTTAAATTAGTTATATCTTTAAAACCATTTAAGGTTTATGTATAGAAAATAATTAGCATTTAAACTTACCATGAAGACTTTCAATTATACACTTAGTACCTATGATTTTTAGAAAAAAAGGATTTAAATAAATAATGTTTTACATAGCACGCTAAACATAAAGTATTAAGGCACATTATTATACTTTTTTGCAATTTATTACAAGGCAAGAATTTCCCAACAACACTATTTTACCTTTTAATATCTTAAATAAATAAAGATATAAAAATTAAAATATGTTTCAATCTTGACAATTCTTCAAATTAAATATACATACCGCAGCAATCCATACTATTAAATCTGCAAGAGAAGATGTTAAATTTGCACCGCGATGTTAATAGAGAAGATTTTACTATACTTTATAATCTAAACAGATAACAAACCGCTATAGTTAACATTTTTAACAGTTAACGGTTTAAAATATATAATTAATTAAAATATATATCCAATTATTTAAAAGTAGGCTATGCTAATACAATTTTTTATAATGAACTTCTTTAATTATTGCTAACAAACTGCAAATACTAAGTTAATAAGATATATATATATATATATATATATATATATATATATATATATATATATATATATATATATATATATATATATATATATATATATATATAATGAGTTGTATTATGTTGAAATTCTAGTTTTAACATGAAAAAACATTATATAACATAAATATTGATATTAAGTGTTTAAAATATATTATGAAGACACTTACCTGTTGTTGCTAAGTTTGACATTAATTGCTAAAATAATTATAAACAGCTATTAATAATACTTTTAAATATTCTGTAAATGTTAACTTGGAATAACTTTTAGACCTGCATTTATTTCCGACGGGTGTTAAACTTAAAAATCTATGCAACAATTTAATCATCTTTGCATAGTTTTAAAAAGAAAAGCATACATTTATCCGAACATTTTAGTTTTATTAACAAAACCTGGAAACTTTGAAGTAAACACATGTTTAATACGTTGAAAAATCTAAGACCTATTAATGATACTTTGAAATATTCTGTAAATAGTAACTTGGAATAACTTTTACACCTGCAATTATTTCCGGCGGCTGTTAAACTAAAAATATTTATGCATTAATCTAATTATGTTTGAATAGCTTTATAAAGAAAAGCATTCATTTTAGCCAAAAATTTTAGTTTTCTTAACAAAACCTGGAAACTTTGAATTAAACGCATGTTCAATACATTGAAAAAGTATAATTTACAATATATTTATATAGTGACAACCGTTCATATAACAACACATGAAACTTAAGCAAATGAAAAGATTGTAGACTGTTAATATGTGATATTCAACATAATTTTCAATATTTATCAATTTGATAATGATACTATAACCTAAATAACCTAATTTTATAAGAAAATGCTGAGACTGATATAATATTAATTTTTAACAAAAAGATTTTAACATGTTTTAAACTATATTCTGAACGTAGACGTTTGGTAAATTAAAAGCATTTTAAACCTTACGCGCTTTTATCGATTACCTTAAATTGCAATGTAATGATAAATTCTGCTGGTATACTTTAAGTTATTTATTTAACACAGAATGTTTATCTACCATATCTTGATCACAAGAGTAAGCCTTGAGTAATATAAAATGTACTGGGTATATCATAAAAAAAGTGATTTTAAGTAAGTACTCCCAAGAAAATATCTCTTCAGCTGATTTAATCTTCATATTATATGAATTATTCTGATTCATTACTACACACTACATATACTATTTCATAATCTTTAACAGAAATTAAATACTTTAAGACTTTGTTTAATGTTTAGCATTTCATAAAAGCTTTGATGTCTCAATGATAGGAGCCCCTAACTGTTAAATTTGGATATTTTTGATAAATTTTCCTATTAATAAAAAATTAATCAGAAAAATCTATACATATTTCTTCCATTTTATAAACTTTAAAAAATCACTAAGCTCAAACATAAATCTTCTTTGTTGATTTTATGTTTGATACCTAGCAAAACATGCAATATAGGATTCTTAAATACACTCAGGTTTGTGATGTGGTAAACAAAATATATATAGATGCAAATACATATTGACTAAAACACTATTTGATTCATTACTACTACACAAACTGAAGGCATGTTAAAGCCTCAAATAATTATTCAATATCAACATATTTGCAGTCTTACTGTACATTTGGTAAAAAACATAAGTGATTACGAAAAGTTATATCCATATTCGTCGCATGCAGAAAAAATATTATATATATTTTTAAAATGCCTATTGTGATGTTACTACTAAAATATAATTACTTTAGAAGTTCAGTATGAACCCAATTTTGGTATCTCAAAAATATATATTTAATGTCTCATCTGGTGACTAATTATTTAATAGAGACTTTAAACTTTGCTACTACAGACAATATACAAATGAAAAAAATTCAATGCTGCTGAGGTTCGTTTTTAAAAGCACTTATGACTGTAAGACAATTATTATATTGTTTTACAATATGCTCCTTATGTCTGCTTAGAGATTCAGGGTACAAATCATCAAAAGAGATCTACTTTTGTATATCAACTAATTATAAAAAAAAAGAAAGAAAAAATTATTCCACTTATTGTAAACCTCACTTATCAGATGAATAGGGATTGCGCCAGTATGGTAACTAGGTGATACTTGTTAGCATTATGTCATGTTTGTCACCTTTAATTTTTTCTTTGTTGATGATCATCATTGATTGGCAATATACAAGGAATACAGAAAATTTCAAAGAATCGAAAGTTTGATGCAATGAGTTACTGAATTTTCAACCTATTAACAATGACATGCATCTATGTATGTCAGCATTTTTGATTTACTCAAGTGTAAGCATTTCATAAATGTCGATTTTTGAAAAAATGAAAAGAAAAAATATTTCAGAAAACTTTATCTACCAAGAAAAGATTCACTGTAAAGAAATCGTTATCTGAATATATAGAGGCTGTTCACACATTTTTTAGACGATGTATATTGTATTCACAAAACTAAATTACATAAAATTCTTGTGTTTTAAATGTTCTATTTGACATCCCTTATTCTTAACTATCTTTCGACACCGCAATTTCCAGGATAATAATGCCTTTTGAAGTGTCAGAAGAGGTATTCTATCCCATTCATCCTGAACAGCTTTCCAGAGTCCTGTAAGGGTTTTAGAACGATGTTTGGATAATGTAGATTTTAAAAGTCCGAAAGCACAAAAATCCATAGGTGATACATCGGGAGATTTAGTAGGGATATCAGTGAAGGGTATGGCCTTGATACCAGTTTTTTTGTTCCATTTCTTTTAGGAAATTTACAGTGGATTTTGATGTTTGACTGCTAGCTTTGTCCTGATGGAGTCTCACAGATTGGTGGCACTGTGGGTAAAGCGATGGTATTTCATTCAGAAAAATTGGCGATAAAATATCTTCCTGATAGTATTTGGAGTTAATCTTGCCATTTTTTCCACTCTCTTTAGTTTTAACTTGCCATTATAAGAAAAATCAGCAAGAATCATGAATCCCATAGAAAAACTTTCTTTCGATTCTTTGAACCATGTACTTAAATTTTTTTCTCCCCTTTTATGATAATAAATGGCTCTTTTTTTGTTGCAATCATTTAAATACACCCATGATTCACTATTGTGACAATTGTTTTCCATTTTACTTGGGATAAGTGTTTCTCATATAGAATTCTGCAGCGTGTCCTTCGTTCAGTGATATGATTTGGAAGAAGACGATGCACATTGCGTTTTTTCGCTTTCTTAAGATTTAAATCAACGTTTATCATTTTGTTTACAGTGGACACCGAACATTTTAATGATTTTGCAACTGTCCTTTGAGTAGAGGGATTTTCTTTTAACATTAAACAACGTACCTTTGCAATAGTCGAAGATGTCCGTTTTTCTCCTTGGATACTTGTTTGGAATTTTTGTCCCACTTGAGGCTCCAATTTGACGTTTTTTTTCCTTTCTTGTTGACGATATTACCTATCGACGCTTTAGATATCACAAAACCATGACCCTCTCATCGTTTTTGGATAACGGAGTATGCATATTTCTCTTCGGAAAGAGCATAAATGTAGCCTTCGAACCACTGCTTTGTTAAAAACGCCACTTTGAATAAAAACAAAACTTTCAAGCAGCAGAAGATAATTTTGACTTTTAAAAACATAATACAATTGCAATTATTTCTTTTTCAGCAAACAATTTTTATTTCCGCTTACCAAAATCGTCTAAAACATGTGCGAACAGCCTCTGTATAAATGATTTGTAAATACAAAAAGTTCTAAGCCACTACTTATGACATACTTTGAAATATTTTTTCATTATAGTCATATTTTAGAATTTAAAAATAAAATAAAATAAAATAAAATTTAAAATAAATTAAAATTTAAAAATAAAATAAAGTTTAAATAAAATTAAAAAAAAATATTTTAAAATTTTAATAAAATAAAATTTGAAAATAAGATAAAATAAAATTAAAATTTAAAAAAAATTTTAAATAAAAATAAAGTTATACAATCCTTTATTCACAAAAGTATTTTTATAAAACGTGAGTATAATTATAAAATATTGCAAAGTGTATAAGTAGTGAAATAATTTTTTTTTATTTCAATTTAATTTATTTTAATTTTTATTTAAAATTTTTTCTAAAATTTTATTTTATTTTATCTTATTTTTAATTCAAACCATGCAGTTCACCTATAAATTTTTAAGGTTCGTATACTTAAAAAAAATTTGATTACCGGGAAGTTGAAATTTCCATATATGTAAACAAAATTAAGACATGCAAAAATTGTTATGATAAGAATTTTTATCCTGGAAATTGCGGTGTCGAAAGATAGTTAAGAATAAGGGATGTCAAATAGAACATTTAAAACACAAGAATTTTATGTAATTTAGTTTTGTGAATACAATATACATCGTCTAAAAAATGTGTGAACAGCCTCTATATATTCAGATAACGATTTCTTTACAGTGAATCTTTTCTTGGTAGATAAAGTTTTCTGAAATATTTTTTCTTTTCATTTTTTCAAAAATCGACATTTATGAAATGCTTACACTTGAGTAAATCAAAAATGCTGACATACATAGATGCATGTCATTGTTAATAGGTTGAAAATTCAGTAACTCATTGCATCAAACTTTCGATTCTTTGAAATTTTCTGTATTCCTTGTATATTGCCAATCAATGATGATCATCAACAAAGAAAAAATTAAAGGTGACAAACATGACATAATGCTAACAAGTATCACCTAGTTACCCCCATAGTAGTATGCACCCCCATATAAGCGGCAGATGGGCGTGTCCGAGGGGCGTGGCTGAGTGACATTGATGGATGGGGTCAAGTGACCTCTGACGTCATGGGTCACGTGACGGATGACGTCGGGAGTCACGTGATCGATGACGTCACTACCCTGGACTTGTAATTTTTCGCGAGGAAATTTCCACGTGTGTTAGAGTTGAGAATTTCCACGTGTGTTAGAGTTGAGGAGTCAGCCTCCTGAATAAAAGAAATGTCCCAAGGGGTCTCTGAAAAAAAGCTTTGTTATCTTGGAGTGGCAACACCTTTTTACACGTGGTTTTGGACTTTGGTGGGTCACGTGATCGATGCCGTCACTACCCTGGACTTAGAATTTTTTCGCGAGGAAATTTCCACATGTGTTAGAGTTGAGGAGTCAGCCTCCTGCTTTGAATATTAAAAGAAATGTCCCAGGGGGGGGGTTCTGAAAAAAAAGTTTTGTTATCTTGGAGTGGCAACACCTTTTTACACGTGGTTTTGGACTTTTGTTACCATGGAGTGGCAACAACACAAGAAAAAGAAAAAAAGTTTTATGAATTTGGCAACGGAGACCTCTGTCGTTTTGTGGAAGTTAGTAGTACTTGAATTTTCTAGTCTGCATCAAGCAACTTTTTTCTTTACGGTTGCTCGCGCCATTTTTGATTTTTAGATTTTTTCGTACGTTCCTTTTTTATTTTGGAAATATTTTTCCTGTATACCTTCATACGTAATTATTTGAAGCCGAGTGATACGAAAACCAATTGGATATTACAGAATGGACGGATATATATTTCCTGTATATAAATGTGTGGATTAGATAATATTTATTTGGTTTTATTTACCATTATTTCTGAGTGTATTTAAAAAGCGTCTATAAATTTATTAATTTTTTTATTTATTTATAAATATTAAAGCGATATATTAAAACTAAGAAACAAATACAGAAATATTTTTATTTAGTGAAAATATGGTACGGGGTAAAATATAGTGATAATATTTCAGAGGAAGTTGTGATGGAACGGAGATATATGTTTACAAAGATTATGAACTAGATAATATCAGAGGATGTGTTACAATGTCCAAGGAAAAGGAAGTTCTGTAGGATCACAGATGACAAATTTTAAATTTTAAGAGTAAACACGTGAAATTGTATACTGTGTCCGATATAAAGTTTAAAAGTAAACGCTTGTTATTTCCCAAAAACAAGGGGTAGATGCATTAGTATGATAAACATTAAGCTCGGATGATTGCATCATGTTTTGATAATGTTTTGAAGTAAAAGAAAATTAATAGTACTATATATGAGAAATTATAGATATGTTTTACACGTGAAATAAATATTATTAATTTTACTTATTATTATGAATATGAGGTGTAAAACAATATGTTTATACCAGTTAATGGGTTAAAATTAAACAGAATTTTTAGACATTTACATGAGAGTGTGTGCTGACGAAATATTGATACTATTAGACATTATGTTTGGTAATTATAGTTTATAGAATTAGTTGGTTGTTGCATCATTACACAGAATTTACATCGGTAAACATGTTAGATGTAAACAGACGTTTTATTACTTTGTTACCGGGGAAATTTGAGTACGAATTTTCAGAAAATTGGTATTCTTGCAGTGTGGTAACATCAATGCTTATTTTTAAAACAAACTCTTGCTTGATAAACGATTAACTTCCTATCAAGCATGTATAAGTAAAGCAATATAACACTTGAAAAAACATTATTTGTACGAGTTTACACAGCTGGTATTATACAAATTGTTAGCTTGGACAAGATTTAGTGCTGAGAACGAACAACATACGTTTCTGTTATAATTTTTAATTACCTGAATTTAAGAAAATGAAAGGATATTTTAGTATAGACAATTTAACAATTTTTTTTTTTTAGTATTGTAGATAAAATTTTTGTGTGTGTGTGGTGTTTTTCTTGGACAATACACGGATACATATACGGAGATAAGAAACCAAAGATGATTATGCACGTCCGCCCAAAAAAATAGCGTTACCATAACACCTTATATGTGGAACTCTTTAATACATAACCTTGATAATCTTAAAGTTAATAAGTCCAGGCATTTTATTGATAATAATTTAATTATTTCTGGCCAGCAAAGGAATAGTTTTAAATTATTTACACTTAAGAAAATGTTACAACGTAAAAAATCAAATATGGCAGAATTAGGATGATTTTGTTACGATTATACACAATCAGATGTAAAAAGTTAAAGGAATGTGCTATGACTGTAAGTGAAAAAGTTTTGGATTGTCTGTTTCCACAGAAAGGTACATATAAACTTAAGGGTACCCTTTGAAAAGAATAAGAAAACATATACAAAAATAAAACTTACATTGTAAGATTGTTTTTCCCACTACCGCGTCAGATATATAACATTGCACTTCGAAATAATTTGAAAAATAGTAACTTTGAAGAACTTTTAGATATAAAATTATTTACCACAGATGTTAAATTTAAAATATGTTTAATTTTCTTAATAATATAACTTTGCAATATAATATAATTTCAAATAGATGTCATAATATAATTTCAAATAGATATGATGTCAAATAGAACATTTAAAACACAAGAATTTTATGTAATTTAGTTTTGTGAATACAATATACATCGTCTAAAAAATGTGTGAACAGCCTCTATATATTCAGATAACGATTTCTTTACAGTGAATCTTTTCTTGGTAGATAAAGTTTTCTGAAATATTTTTTCTTTTCATTTTTTCAAAAATCGACATTTATGAAATGCTTACACTTGAGTAAATCAAAAATGCTGACATACATAGATGCATGTCATTGTTAATAGGTTGAAAATTCAGTAACTCATTGCATCAAACTTTCGATTCTTTGAAATTTTCTGTATTCCTTGTATATTGCCAATCAATGATGATCATCAACAAAGAAAAAATTAAAGGTGACAAACATGACATAATGCTAACAAGTATCACCTAGTTACCCCCATAGTAGTATGCACCCCCATATAAGCGGCAGATGGGCGTGTCCGAGGGGCGTGGCTGAGTGACATTGATGGATGGGGTCAAGTGACCTCTGACGTCATGGGTCACGTGACGGATGACGTCGGGAGTCACGTGATCGATGACGTCACTACCCTGGACTTGTAATTTTTCGCGAGGAAATTTCCACGTGTGTTAGAGTTGAGAATTTCCACGTGTGTTAGAGTTGAGGAGTCAGCCTCCTGAATAAAAGAAATGTCCCAAGGGGTCTCTGAAAAAAAGCTTTGTTATCTTGGAGTGGCAACACCTTTTTACACGTGGTTTTGGACTTTGGTGGGTCACGTGATCGATGCCGTCACTACCCTGGACTTAGAATTTTTCGCGAGGAAATTTCCACATGTGTTAGAGTTGAGGAGTCAGCCTCCTGCTTTGAATATTAAAAGAAATGTCCCAGGGGGGGGGTTCTGAAAAAAAAGTTTTGTTATCTTGGAGTGGCAACACCTTTTTACACGTGGTTTTGGACTTTTGTTACCATGGAGTGGCAACAACACAAGAAAAAGAAAAAAAGTTTTATGAATTTGGCAACGGAGACCTCTGTCGTTTTGTGGAAGTTAGTAGTACTTGAATTTTCTAGTCTGCATCAAGCAACTTTTTTCTTTACGGTTGCTCGCGCCATTTTTGATTTTTAGATTTTTTCGTACGTTCCTTTTTTATTTTGGAAATATTTTTCCTGTATACCTTCATACGTAATTATTTGAAGCCGAGTGATACGAAAACCAATTGGATATTACAGAATGGACGGATATATATTTCCTGTATATAAATGTGTGGATTAGATAATATTTATTTGGTTTTATTTACCATTATTTCTGAGTGTATTTAAAAAGCGTCTATAAATTTATTAATTTTTTTTATTTATTTATAAATATTAAAGCGATATATTAAAACTAAGAAACAAATACAGAAATATTTTTATTTAGTGAAAATATGGTACGGGGTAAAATATAGTGATAATATTTCAGAGGAAGTTGTGATGGAACGGAGATATATGTTTACAAAGATTATGAACTAGATAATATCAGAGGATGTGTTACAATGTCCAAGGAAAAGGAAGTTCTGTAGGATCACAGATGACAAATTTTAAATTTTAAGAGTAAACACGTGAAATTGTATACTGTGTCCGATATAAAGTTTAAAAGTAAACGCTTGTTATTTCCCAAAAACAAGGGGTAGATGCATTAGTATGATAAACATTAAGCTCGGATGATTGCATCATGTTTTGATAATGTTTTGAAGTAAAAGAAAATTAATAGTACTATATATGAGAAATTATAGATATGTTTTACACGTGAAATAAATATTATTAATTTTACTTATTATTATGAATATGAGGTGTAAAACAATATGTTTATACCAGTTAATGGGTTAAAATTAAACAGAATTTTTAGACATTTACATGAGAGTGTGTGCTGACGAAATATTGATACTATTAGACATTATGTTTGGTAATTATAGTTTATAGAATTAGTTGGTTGTTGCATCATTACACAGAATTTACATCGGTAAACATGTTAGATGTAAACAGACGTTTTATTACTTTGTTACCGGGGAAATTTGAGTACGAATTTTCAGAAAATTGGTATTCTTGCAGTGTGGTAACATCAATGCTTATTTTTAAAACAAACTCTTGCTTGATAAACGATTAACTTCCTATCAAGCATGTATAAGTAAAGCAATATAACACTTGAAAAAACATTATTTGTACGAGTTTACACAGCTGGTATTATACAAATTGTTAGCTTGGACAAGATTTAGTGCTGAGAACGAACAACATACGTTTCTGTTATAATTTTTAATTACCTGAATTTAAGAAAATGAAAGGATATTTTAGTATAGACAATTTAACAATTTTTTTTTTTAGTATTGTAGATAAAATTTTTGTGTGTGTGTGGTGTTTTTCTTGGACAATACACGGATACATATACGGAGATAAGAAACCAAAGATGATTATGCACGTCCGCCCAAAAAAATAGCGTTACCATAACACCTTATATGTGGAACTCTTTAATACATAACCTTGATAATCTTAAAGTTAATAAGTCCAGGCATTTTATTGATAATAATTTAATTATTTCTGGCCAGCAAAGGAATAGTTTTAAATTATTTACACTTAAGAAAATGTTACAACGTAAAAAATCAAATATGGCAGAATTAGGATGATTTTGTTACGATTATACACAATCAGATGTAAAAAGTTAAAGGAATGTGCTATGACTGTAAGTGAAAAAGTTTTGGATTGTCTGTTTCCACAGAAAGGTACATATAAACTTAAGGGTACCCTTTGAAAAGAATAAGAAAACATATACAAAAATAAAACTTACATTGTAAGATTGTTTTTCCCACTACCGCGTCAGATATATAACATTGCACTTCGAAATAATTTGAAAAATAGTAACTTTGAAGAACTTTTAGATATAAAATTATTTACCACAGATGTTAAATTTAAAATATGTTTAATTTTCTTAATAATATAACTTTGCAATATAATATAATTTCAAATAGATGTCATAATATAATTTCAAATAGATATGATGTCAAATAGAACATTTAAAACACAAGAATTTTATGTAATTTAGTTTTGTGAATACAATATACATCGTCTAAAAAATGTGTGAACAGCCTCTATATATTCAGATAACGATTTCTTTACAGTGAATCTTTTCTTGGTAGATAAAGTTTTCTGAAATATTTTTTCTTTTCATTTTTTCAAAAATCGACATTTATGAAATGCTTACACTTGAGTAAATCAAAAATGCTGACATACATAGATGCATGTCATTGTTAATAGGTTGAAAATTCAGTAACTCATTGCATCAAACTTTCGATTCTTTGAAATTTTCTGTATTCCTTGTATATTGCCAATCAATGATGATCATCAACAAAGAAAAAATTAAAGGTGACAAACATGACATAATGCTAACAAGTATCACCTAGTTACCATACTGGCGCAATCCCTATTCATCTGATAAGTGAGGTTTACAATAAGTGGAATAATTTTTTCTTTCTTTTTTTTTATAATTAGTTGATATACAAAAGTAGATCTCTTTTGATGATTTGTACCCTGAATCTCTAAGCAGACATAAGGAGCATATTGTAAAACAATATAATAATTGTCTTACAGTCATAAGTGCTTTTAAAAACGAACCTCAGCAGCATTGAATTTTTTTCATTTGTATATTGTCTGTAGTAGCAAAGTTTAAAGTCTCTATTAAATAATTAGTCACCAGATGAGACATTAAATATATATTTTTGAGATACCAAAATTGGGTTCATACTGAACTTCTAAAGTAATTATATTTTAGTAGTAACATCACAATAGGCATTTTAAAAATATATATAATATTTTTTCTGCATGCGACGAATATGGATATAACTTTTCGTAATCACTTATGTTTTTTACCAAATGTACAGTAAGACTGCAAATATGTTGATATTGAATAATTATTTGAGGCTTTAACATGCCTTCAGTTTGTGTAGTAGTAATGAATCAAATAGTGTTTTAGTCAATATGTATTTGCATCTATATATATTTTGTTTACCACATCACAAACCTGAGTGTATTTAAGAATCCTATATTGCATGTTTTGCTAGGTATCAAACATAAAATCAACAAAGAAGATTTATGTTTGAGCTTAGTGATTTTTTAAAGTTTATAAAATGGAAGAAATATGTATAGATTTTTCTGATTAATTTTTTATTAATAGGAAAATTTATCAAAAATATCCAAATTTAACAGTTAGGGGCTCCTATCATTGAGACATCAAAGCTTTTATGAAATGCTAAACATTAAACAAAGTCTTAAAGTATTTAATTTCTGTTAAAGATTATGAAATAGTATATGTAGTGTGTAGTAATGAATCAGAATAATTCATATAATATGAAGATTAAATCAGCTGAAGAGATATTTTCTTGGGAGTACTTACTTAAAATCACTTTTTTTATGATATACCCAGTACATTTTATATTACTCAAGGCTTACTCTTGTGATCAAGATATGGTAGATAAACATTCTGTGTTAAATAAATAACTTAAAGTATACCAGCAGAATTTATCATTACATTGCAATTTAAGGTAATCGATAAAAGCGCGTAAGGTTTAAAATGCTTTTAATTTACCAAACGTCTACGTTCAGAATATAGTTTAAAACATGTTAAAATCTTTTGTTAAAAATTAATATTATATCAGTCTCAGCATTTTCTTATAAAATTAGGTTATTTAGGTTATAGTATCATTATCAAATTGATAATATTGAAAATTATGTTGAATATCACATATTAACAGTCTACAATCTTTTCATTTGCTTAAGTTTCATGTGTTGTTATATGAACGGTTGTCACTATATAAATATATTGTAAATTATACTTTTTCAATGTATTGAACATGCGTTTAATTCAAAGTTTCCAGGTTTTGTTAAGAAAACTAAAATTTTTGGCTAAAATGAATGCTTTTCTTTATAAAGCTATTCAAACATAATTAGATTAATGCATAAATATTTTTAGTTTAACAGCCGCCGGAAATAATTGCAGGTGTAAAAGTTATTCCAAGTTACTATTTACAGAATATTTCAAAGTATCATTAATAGGTCTTAGATTTTTCAACGTATTAAACATGTGTTTACTTCAAAGTTTCCAGGTTTTGTTAATAAAACTAAAATGTTCGGATAAATGTATGCTTTTCTTTTTAAAACTATGCAAAGATGATTAAATTGTTGCATAGATTTTTAAGTTTAACACCCGTCGGAAATAAATGCAGGTCTAAAAGTTATTCCAAGTTAACATTTACAGAATATTTAAAAGTATTATTAATAGCTGTTTATAATTATTTTAGCAATTAATGTCAAACTTAGCAACAACAGGTAAGTGTCTTCATAATATATTTTAAACACTTAATATCAATATTTATGTTATATAATGTTTTTTCATGTTAAAACTAGAATTTCAACATAATACAACTCATTATATATATATATATATATATATATATATATATATATATATATATATATATATATCTTATTAACTTAGTATTTGCAGTTTTGTTAGCAATAATTAAAGAAGTTCATTATAAAAAATTGTATTAGCATAGCCTACTTTTAAATAATTGGATATATATTTTAATTAATTATATATTTTAAACCGTTAACTGTTAAAAATGTTAACTATAGCGGTTTGTTATCTGTTTAGATTATAAAGTATAGTAAAATCTTCTCTATTAACATCGCGGTGCAAATTTAACATCTTCTCTTGCAGATTTAATAGTATGGATTGCTGCGGTATGTATATTTAATTTGAAGAATTGTCAAGATTGAAACATATTTTAATTTTTATATCTTTATTTATTTAAGATATTAAAAGGTAAAATAGTGTTGTTGGGAAATTCTTGCCTTGTAATAAATTGCAAAAAAGTATAATAATGTGCCTTAATACTTTATGTTTAGCGTGCTATGTAAAACATTATTTATTTAAATCCCTTTTTTCTAAAAATCATAGGTACTAAGTGTATAATTGAAAGTCTTCATGGTAAGTTTAAATGCTAATTATTTTCTATACATAAACCTTAAATGGTTTTAAAGATATAACTAATTTAACATCTGGGGTAAATAATTTTATATCTTAAAGTTCTTCCAAGTTACTATTTTCAAATTATTTCAAAGTGCAATGTTGTATATCTGACGGTAGTGACAAAAACAAGTAAGTTAATAATACATTTTAAGTTAGAATTTGACCTAAAAATATTTAAAGTTGTAAAAATATACCCCGTTACCTTTCACATAATATTATTTCAAAGTCTGAATCATAGGTTTTTTATAATTATTTTTGTAAATTAATTCTAGTAAATTCTTTACAATATTCTCTCTTTTATACCTTATAATACAATCTACTGACATGTAATGCTAGCTGATTGGTACTAGTCAAAAGTCAAACTAGTCAGCTAACGTTACAGTTTCAGGTTTGAATCCCAGCAAAAATAAGTTGCAAATATATACCCTATAATCAAGGTAAGTTTAAATGGTAATTATTTTATATATACTAAATGTTTCAATGCTTTAAAATATATATCTAAATTATATTATATTGCAAAGTTATATTATTAAGAAAATTAAACATATTTTAAATTTAACATCTGTGGTAAATAATTTTATATCTAAAAGTTCTTCAAAGTTACTATTTTTCAAATTATTTCGAAGTGCAATGTTATATATCTGACGCGGTAGTGGGAAAAACAATCTTACAATGTAAGTTTTATTTTTGTATATGTTTTCTTATTCTTTTCAAAGGGTACCCTTAAGTTTATATGTACCTTTCTGTGGAAACAGACAATCCAAAACTTTTTCACTTACAGTCATAGCACATTCCTTTAACTTTTTACATCTGATTGTGTATAATCGTAACAAAATCATCCTAATTCTGCCATATTTGATTTTTTACGTTGTAACATTTTCTTAAGTGTAAATAATTTAAAACTATTCCTTTGCTGGCCAGAAATAATTAAATTATTATCAATAAAATGCCTGGACTTATTAACTTTAAGATTATCAAGGTTATGTATTAAAGAGTTCCACATATAAGGTGTTATGGTAACGCTATTTTTTTGGGCGGACGTGCATAATCATCTTTGGTTTCTTATCTCCGTATATGTATCCGTGTATTGTCCAAGAAAAACACCACACACACACAAAAATTTTATCTACAATACTAAAAAAAAAAAAATTGTTAAATTGTCTATACTAAAATATCCTTTCATTTTCTTAAATTCAGGTAATTAAAAATTATAACAGAAACGTATGTTGTTCGTTCTCAGCACTAAATCTTGTCCAAGCTAACAATTTGTATAATACCAGCTGTGTAAACTCGTACAAATAATGTTTTTTCAAGTGTTATATTGCTTTACTTATACATGCTTGATAGGAAGTTAATCGTTTATCAAGCAAGAGTTTGTTTTAAAAATAAGCATTGATGTTACCACACTGCAAGAATACCAATTTTCTGAAAATTCGTACTCAAATTTCCCCGGTAACAAAGTAATAAAACGTCTGTTTACATCTAACATGTTTACCGATGTAAATTCTGTGTAATGATGCAACAACCAACTAATTCTATAAACTATAATTACCAAACATAATGTCTAATAGTATCAATATTTCGTCAGCACACACTCTCATGTAAATGTCTAAAAATTCTGTTTAATTTTAACCCATTAACTGGTATAAACATATTGTTTTACACCTCATATTCATAATAATAAGTAAAATTAATAATATTTATTTCACGTGTAAAACATATCTATAATTTCTCATATATAGTACTATTAATTTTCTTTTACTTCAAAACATTATCAAAACATGATGCAATCATCCGAGCTTAATGTTTATCATACTAATGCATCTACCCCTTGTTTTTGGGAAATAACAAGCGTTTACTTTTAAACTTTATATCGGACACAGTATACAATTTCACGTGTTTACTCTTAAAATTTAAAATTTGTCATCTGTGATCCTACAGAACTTCCTTTTCCTTGGACATTGTAACACATCCTCTGATATTATCTAGTTCATAATCTTTGTAAACATATATCTCCGTTCCATCACAACTTCCTCTGAAATATTATCACTATATTTTACCCCGTACCATATTTTCACTAAATAAAAATATTTCTGTATTTGTTTCTTAGTTTTAATATATCGCTTTAATATTTATAAATAAATAAAAAAAATTAATAAATTTATAGACGCTTTTTAAATACACTCAGAAATAATGGTAAATAAAACCAAATAAATATTATCTAATCCACACATTTATATACAGGAAATATATATCCGTCCATTCTGTAATATCCAATTGGTTTTCGTATCACTCGGCTTCAAATAATTACGTATGAAGGTATACAGGAAAAATATTTCCAAAATAAAAAAGGAACGTACGAAAAAATCTAAAAATCAAAAATGGCGCGAGCAACCGTAAAGAAAAAAGTTGCTTGATGCAGACTAGAAAATTCAAGTACTACTAACTTCCACAAAACGACAGAGGTCTCCGTTGCCAAATTCATAAAACTTTTTTTCTTTTTCTTGTGTTGTTGCCACTCCATGGTAACAAAAGTCCAAAACCACGTGTAAAAAGGTGTTGCCACTCCAAGATAACAAAACTTTTTTTTCAGAACCCCCCCCCTGGGACATTTCTTTTAATATTCAAAGCAGGAGGCTGACTCCTCAACTCTAACACATGTGGAAATTTCCTCGCGAAAAATTCTAAGTCCAGGGTAGTGACGGCATCGATCACGTGACCCACCAAAGTCCAAAACCACGTGTAAAAAGGTGTTGCCACTCCAAGATAACAAAGCTTTTTTTCAGAGACCCCTTGGGACATTTCTTTTATTCAGGAGGCTGACTCCTCAACTCTAACACACGTGGAAATTCTCAACTCTAACACACGTGGAAATTTCCTCGCGAAAAATTACAAGTCCAGGGTAGTGACGTCATCGATCACGTGACTCCCGACGTCATCCGTCACGTGACCCATGACGTCAGAGGTCACTTGACCCCATCCATCAATGTCACTCAGCCACGCCCCTCGGACACGCCCATCTGCCGCTTATATGGGGGTGCATACTATTATCTAATCCACACATTTATATACAGGAAATATATATCCGTCCATTCTGTAATATCCAATTGGTTTTCGTATCACTCGGCTTCAAATAATTACGTATGAAGGTATACAGGAAAAATATTTCCAAAATAAAAAAGGAACGTACGAAAAAATCTAAAAATCAAAATGGCGCGAGCAACCGTAAAGAAAAAAGTTGCTTGATGCAGACTAGAAAATTCAAGTACTACTAACTTCCACAAAACGTAGTAGTATGCACCCCCATATAAGCGGCAGATGGGCGTGTCCGAGGGGCGTGGCTGAGTGACATTGATGGATGGGGTCAAGTGACCTCTGACGTCATGGGTCACGTGACGGATGACGTCGGGAGTCACGTGATCGATGACGTCACTACCCTGGACTTGTAATTTTTCGCGAGGAAATTTCCACGTGTGTTAGAGTTGAGAATTTCCACGTGTGTTAGAGTTGAGGAGTCAGCCTCCTGAATAAAAGAAATGTCCCAAGGGGTCTCTGAAAAAAAGCTTTGTTATCTTGGAGTGGCAACACCTTTTTACACGTGGTTTTGGACTTTGGTGGGTCACGTGATCGATGCCGTCACTACCCTGGACTTAGAATTTTTCGCGAGGAAATTTCCACATGTGTTAGAGTTGAGGAGTCAGCCTCCTGCTTTGAATATTAAAAGAAATGTCCCAGGGGGGGGTTCTGAAAAAAAAGTTTTGTTATCTTGGAGTGGCAACACCTTTTTACACGTGGTTTTGGACTTTTGTTACCATGGAGTGGCAACAACACAAGAAAAAGAAAAAAAGTTTTATGAATTTGGCAACGGAGACCTCTGTCGTTTTGTGGAAGTTAGTAGTACTTGAATTTTCTAGTCTGCATCAAGCAACTTTTTTCTTTACGGTTGCTCGCGCCATTTTTGATTTTTAGATTTTTTCGTACGTTCCTTTTTTATTTTGGAAATATTTTTCCTGTATACCTTCATACGTAATTATTTGAAGCCGAGTGATACGAAAACCAATTGGATATTACAGAATGGACGGATATATATTTCCTGTATATAAATGTGTGGATTAGATAATATTTATTTGGTTTTATTTACCATTATTTCTGAGTGTATTTAAAAAGCGTCTATAAATTTATTAATTTTTTTTATTTATTTATAAATATTAAAGCGATATATTAAAACTAAGAAACAAATACAGAAATATTTTTATTTAGTGAAAATATGGTACGGGGTAAAATATAGTGATAATATTTCAGAGGAAGTTGTGATGGAACGGAGATATATGTTTACAAAGATTATGAACTAGATAATATCAGAGGATGTGTTACAATGTCCAAGGAAAAGGAAGTTCTGTAGGATCACAGATGACAAATTTTAAATTTTAAGAGTAAACACGTGAAATTGTATACTGTGTCCGATATAAAGTTTAAAAGTAAACGCTTGTTATTTCCCAAAAACAAGGGGTAGATGCATTAGTATGATAAACATTAAGCTCGGATGATTGCATCATGTTTTGATAATGTTTTGAAGTAAAAGAAAATTAATAGTACTATATATGAGAAATTATAGATATGTTTTACACGTGAAATAAATATTATTAATTTTACTTATTATTATGAATATGAGGTGTAAAACAATATGTTTATACCAGTTAATGGGTTAAAATTAAACAGAATTTTTAGACATTTACATGAGAGTGTGTGCTGACGAAATATTGATACTATTAGACATTATGTTTGGTAATTATAGTTTATAGAATTAGTTGGTTGTTGCATCATTACACAGAATTTACATCGGTAAACATGTTAGATGTAAACAGACGTTTTATTACTTTGTTACCGGGGAAATTTGAGTACGAATTTTCAGAAAATTGGTATTCTTGCAGTGTGGTAACATCAATGCTTATTTTTAAAACAAACTCTTGCTTGATAAACGATTAACTTCCTATCAAGCATGTATAAGTAAAGCAATATAACACTTGAAAAAACATTATTTGTACGAGTTTACACAGCTGGTATTATACAAATTGTTAGCTTGGACAAGATTTAGTGCTGAGAACGAACAACATACGTTTCTGTTATAATTTTTAATTACCTGAATTTAAGAAAATGAAAGGATATTTAGTATAGACAATTTAACAATTTTTTTTTTTTAGTATTGTAGATAAAATTTTTGTGTGTGTGTGGTGTTTTTCTTGGACAATACACGGATACATATACGGAGATAAGAAACCAAAGATGATTATGCACGTCCGCCCAAAAAAATAGCGTTACCATAACACCTTATATGTGGAACTCTTTAATACATAACCTTGATAATCTTAAAGTTAATAAGTCCAGGCATTTTATTGATAATAATTTAATTATTTCTGGCCAGCAAAGGAATAGTTTTAAATTATTTACACTTAAGAAAATGTTACAACGTAAAAAATCAAATATGGCAGAATTAGGATGATTTTGTTACGATTATACACAATCAGATGTAAAAAGTTAAAGGAATGTGCTATGACTGTAAGTGAAAAAGTTTTGGATTGTCTGTTTCCACAGAAAGGTACATATAAACTTAAGGGTACCCTTTGAAAAGAATAAGAAAACATATACAAAAATAAAACTTACATTGTAAGATTGTTTTTTCCCACTACCGCGTCAGATATATAACATTGCACTTCGAAATAATTTGAAAAATAGTAACTTTGAAGAACTTTTAGATATAAAATTATTTACCACAGATGTTAAATTTAAAATATGTTTAATTTTCTTAATAATATAACTTTGCAATATAATATAATTTAGATATATATTTTAAAGCATTGAAACATTTAGTATATATAAAATAATTACCATTTAAACTTACCTTGATTATAGGGTATATATTTGCAACTTATTTTTGCTGGGATTCAAACCTGAAACTGTAACGTTAGCTGACTAGTTTGACTTTTGACTAGTACCAATCAGCTAGCATTACATGTCAGTAGATTGTATTATAAGGTATAAAAGAGAGAATATTGTAAAGAATTTACTAGAATTAATTTACAAAAATAATTATAAAAAACCTATGATTCAGACTTTGAAATAATATTATGTGAAAGGTAACGGGGTATATTTTTACAACTTTAAATATTTTTAGGTCAAATTCTAACTTAAAATGTATTATTAACTTACTTGTTTTTGTCACTACCATCAGATATACAACATTGCACTTTGAAATAATTTGAAAATAGTAACTTGGAAGAACTTTAAGATATAAAATTATTTACCCCAGATGTTAAATTAGTTATATCTTTAAAACCATTTAAGGTTTATGTATAGAAAATAATTAGCATTTAAACTTACCATGAAGACTTTCAATTATACACTTAGTACCTATGATTTTTAGAAAAAAAGGATTTAAATAAATAATGTTTTACATAGCACGCTAAACATAAAGTATTAAGGCACATTATTATACTTTTTTGCAATTTATTACAAGGCAAGAATTTCCCAACAACACTATTTTACCTTTTAATATCTTAAATAAATAAAGATATAAAAATTAAAATATGTTTCAATCTTGACAATTCTTCAAATTAAATATACATACCGCAGCAATCCATACTATTAAATCTGCAAGAGAAGATGTTAAATTTGCACCGCGATGTTAATAGAGAAGATTTTACTATACTTTATAATCTAAACAGATAACAAACCGCTATAGTTAACATTTTTAACAGTTAACGGTTTAAAATATATAATTAATTAAAATATATATCCAATTATTTAAAAGTAGGCTATGCTAATACAATTTTTTATAATGAACTTCTTTAATTATTGCTAACAAAACTGCAAATACTAAGTTAATAAGATATATATATATATATATATATATATATATATATATATATATATATATATATATATATATAATGAGTTGTATTATGTTGAAATTCTAGTTTTAACATGAAAAAACATTATATAACATAAATATTGATATTAAGTGTTTAAAAATATATTATGAAGACACTTACCTGTTGTTGCTAAGTTTGACATTAATTGCTAAAATAATTATAAACAGCTATTAATAATACTTTTAAATATTCTGTAAATGTTAACTTGGAATAACTTTTAGACCTGCATTTATTTCCGACGGGTGTTAAACTTAAAAAATCTATGCAACAATTTAATCATCTTTGCATAGTTTTAAAAAGAAAAGCATACATTTATCCGAACATTTTAGTTTTATTAACAAAACCTGGAAACTTTGAAGTAAACACATGTTTAATACGTTGAAAAATCTAAGACCTATTAATGATACTTTGAAATATTCTGTAAATAGTAACTTGGAATAACTTTTACACCTGCAATTATTTCCGGCGGCTGTTAAACTAAAAATATTTATGCATTAATCTAATTATGTTTGAATAGCTTTATAAAGAAAAGCATTCATTTTAGCCAAAAATTTTAGTTTTCTTAACAAAACCTGGAAACTTTGAATTAAACGCATGTTCAATACATTGAAAAAGTATAATTTACAATATATTTATATAGTGACAACCGTTCATATAACAACACATGAAACTTAAGCAAATGAAAAGATTGTAGACTGTTAATATGTGATATTCAACATAATTTTCAATATTTATCAATTTGATAATGATACTATAACCTAAATAACCTAATTTTATAAGAAATGCTGAGACTGATATAATATTAATTTTTAACAAAAAGATTTTAACATGTTTTAAACTATATTCTGAACGTAGACGTTTGGTAAATTAAAAGCATTTTAAACCTTACGCGCTTTTATCGATTACCTTAAATTGCAATGTAATGATAAATTCTGCTGGTATACTTTAAGTTATTTATTTAACACAGAATGTTTATCTACCATATCTTGATCACAAGAGTAAGCCTTGAGTAATATAAAATGTACTGGGTATATCATAAAAAAAGTGATTTTAAGTAAGTACTCCCAAGAAAATATCTCTTCAGCTGATTTAATCTTCATATTATATGAATTATTCTGATTCATTACTACACACTACATATACTATTTCATAATCTTTAACAGAAATTAAATACTTTAAGACTTTGTTTAATGTTTAGCATTTCATAAAAGCTTTGATGTCTCAATGATAGGAGCCCCTAACTGTTAAATTTGGATATTTTTGATAAATTTTCCTATTAATAAAAAATTAATCAGAAAAATCTATACATATTTCTTCCATTTTATAAACTTTAAAAAATCACTAAGCTCAAACATAAATCTTCTTTGTTGATTTTATGTTTGATACCTAGCAAAACATGCAATATAGGATTCTTAAATACACTCAGGTTTGTGATGTGGTAAACAAAATATATATAGATGCAAATACATATTGACTAAAACACTATTTGATTCATTACTACTACACAAACTGAAGGCATGTTAAAGCCTCAAATAATTATTCAATATCAACATATTTGCAGTCTTACTGTACATTTGGTAAAAAACATAAGTGATTACGAAAAGTTATATCCATATTCGTCGCATGCAGAAAAAATATTATATATATTTTTAAAATGCCTATTGTGATGTTACTACTAAAATATAATTACTTTAGAAGTTCAGTATGAACCCAATTTTGGTATCTCAAAAATATATATTTAATGTCTCATCTGGTGACTAATTATTTAATAGAGACTTTAAACTTTGCTACTACAGACAATATACAAATGAAAAAAATTCAATGCTGCTGAGGTTCGTTTTTTAAAAGCACTTATGACTGTAAGACAATTATTATATTGTTTTACAATATGCTCCTTATGTCTGCTTAGAGATTCAGGGTACAAATCATCAAAGAGATCTACTTTTGTATATCAACTAATTATAAAAAAAAAAGAAAGAAAAAATTATTCCACTTATTGTAAACCTCACTTATCAGATGAATAGGGATTGCGCCAGTATGGTAACTAGGTGATACTTGTTAGCATTATGTCATGTTTGTCACCTTTAATTTTTTCTTTGTTGATGATCATCATTGATTGGCAATATACAAGGAATACAGAAAATTTCAAAGAATCGAAAGTTTGATGCAATGAGTTACTGAATTTTCAACCTATTAACAATGACATGCATCTATGTATGTCAGCATTTTTGATTTACTCAAGTGTAAGCATTTCATAAATGTCGATTTTTGAAAAAATGAAAAGAAAAAATATTTCAGAAAACTTTATCTACCAAGAAAAGATTCACTGTAAAGAAATCGTTATCTGAATATATAGAGGCTGTTCACACATTTTTTAGACGATGTATATTGTATTCACAAAACTAAATTACATAAAATTCTTGTGTTTTAAATGTTCTATTTGACATCCCTTATTCTTAACTATCTTTCGACACCGCAATTTCCAGGATAATAATGCCTTTTGAAGTGTCAGAAGAGGTATTCTATCCCATTCATCCTGAACAGCTTTCCAGAGTCCTGTAAGGGTTTTAGAACGATGTTTGGATAATGTAGATTTTAAAAGTCCGAAAGCACAAAAATCCATAGGTGATACATCGGGAGATTTAGTAGGGATATCAGTGAAGGGTATGGCCTTGATACCAGTTTTTTTGTTCCATTTCTTTTAGGAAATTTACAGTGGATTTTGATGTTTGACTGCTAGCTTTGTCCTGATGGAGTCTCACAGATTGGTGGCACTGTGGGTAAAGCGATGGTATTTCATTCAGAAAAATTGGCGATAAAATATCTTCCTGATAGTATTTGGAGTTAATCTTGCCATTTTTTCCACTCTCTTTAGTTTTAACTTGCCATTATAAGAAAAATCAGCAAGAATCATGAATCCCATAGAAAAACTTTCTTTCGATTCTTTGAACCATGTACTTAAATTTTTTTCTCCCCTTTTATGATAATAAATGGCTCTTTTTTTGTTGCAATCATTTAAATACACCCATGATTCACTATTGTGACAATTGTTTTCCATTTTACTTGGGATAAGTGTTTCTCATATAGAATTCTGCAGCGTGTCCTTCGTTCAGTGATATGATTTGGAAGAAGACGATGCACATTGCGTTTTTTCGCTTTCTTAAGATTTAAATCAACGTTTATCATTTTGTTTACAGTGGACACCGAACATTTTAATGATTTTGCAACTGTCCTTTGAGTAGAGGGATTTTCTTTTAACATTAAACAACGTACCTTTGCAATAGTCGAAGATGTCCGTTTTTCTCCTTGGATACTTGTTTGGAATTTTTGTCCCACTTGAGGCTCCAATTTGACGTTTTTTTCCTTCTTGTTGACGATATTACCTATCGACGCTTTAGATATCACAAAACCATGACCCTCACATCGTTTTTGGATAACGGAGTATGCATATTTCTCTTCGGAAAGAGCATAAATGTAGCCTTCGAACCACTGCTTTGTTAAAAACGCCACTTTGAATAAAAACAAAACTTTCAAGCAGCAGAAGATAATTTTGACTTTTAAAAACATAATACAATTGCAATTATTTCTTTTTCAGCAAACAATTTTTATTTCCGCTTACCAAAATCGTCTAAAACATGTGCGAACAGCCTCTGTATAAATGATTTGTAAATACAAAAAGTTCTAAGCCACTACTTATGACATACTTTGAAATATTTTTTCATTATAGTCATATTTTAGAATTTAAAAATAAAATAAAATAAATAAAATTTAAAATAAATTAAAATTTAAAAATAAAATAAAGTTTAAATAAAATTAAAAAAAATATTTTAAAATTTTAATAAAATAAAATTTGAAAATAAGATAAAATAAAATTAAAATTTAAAAAAAATTTTAAATAAAAAATAAAGTTATACAATCCTTTATTCACAAAAGTATTTTTATAAAACGTGAGTATAATTATAAAATATTGCAAAGTGTATAAGTAGTGAATAATTTTTTTTTTATTCAATTTAATTTATTTTAATTTTTATTTAAAATTTTTCTAAAATTTTATTTATTTTATCTTATTTTTAATTCAAACCATGCAGTTCACCTATAAATTTTTAAGGTTCGTATACTTAAAAAAAATTTGATTACCGGGAAGTTGAAATTTCCCATATATGTAAACAAAATTAAGACATGCAAAAATTGTTATGATAAGAATTTTTATCCTGGAAATTGCGGTGTCGAAAGATAGTTAAGAATAAGGGATGTCAAATAGAACATTTAAAACACAAGAATTTTATGTAATTTAGTTTTGTGAATACAATATACATCGTCTAAAAAATGTGTGAACAGCCTCTATATATTCAGATAACGATTTCTTTACAGTGAATCTTTTCTTGGTAGATAAAGTTTTCTGAAATATTTTTTCTTTTCATTTTTTCAAAAATCGACATTTATGAAATGCTTACACTTGAGTAAATCAAAAATGCTGACATACATAGATGCATGTCATTGTTAATAGGTTGAAAATTCAGTAACTCATTGCATCAACTTTCGATTCTTTGAAATTTTCTGTATTCCTTGTATATTGCCAATCAATGATGATCATCAACAAAGAAAAAATTAAAGGTGACAAACATGACATAATGCTAACAAGTATCACCTAGTTACCCCCATAGTAGTATGCACCCCCATATAAGCGGCAGATGGGCGTGTCCGAGGGGCGTGGCTGAGTGACATTGATGGATGGGGTCAAGTGACCTCTGACGTCATGGGTCACGTGACGGATGACGTCGGGAGTCACGTGATCGATGACGTCACTACCCTGGACTTGTAATTTTTCGCGAGGAAATTTCCACGTGTGTTAGAGTTGAGAATTTCCACGTGTGTTAGAGTTGAGGAGTCAGCCTCCTGAATAAAAGAAATGTCCCAAGGGGTCTCTGAAAAAAAGCTTTGTTATCTTGGAGTGGCAACACCTTTTTACACGTGGTTTTGGACTTTGGTGGGTCACGTGATCGATGCCGTCACTACCCTGGACTTAGAATTTTTCGCGAGGAAATTTCCACATGTGTTAGAGTTGAGGAGTCAGCCTCCTGCTTTGAATATTAAAAGAAATGTCCCAGGGGGGGGGTTCTGAAAAAAAAGTTTTGTTATCTTGGAGTGGCAACACCTTTTTACACGTGGTTTTGGACTTTTGTTACCATGGAGTGGCAACAACACAAGAAAAAGAAAAAAAGTTTTATGAATTTGGCAACGGAGACCTCTGTCGTTTTGTGGAAGTTAGTAGTACTTGAATTTTCTAGTCTGCATCAAGCAACTTTTTTCTTTACGGTTTGCTCGCGCCATTTTTGATTTTTTAGATTTTTTCGTACGTTCCTTTTTTATTTTGGAATATTTTTCCTGTATACCTTCATACGTAATTATTTGAAGCCGAGTGATACGAAAACCAATTGGATATTACAGAATGGACGGATATATATTTCCTGTATATAAATGTGTGGATTAGATAATATTATTTGGTTTTATTTACCATTATTTCTGAGTGTATTTAAAAAGCGTCTATAAATTTATTAATTTTTTTTATTTATTTATAATATTAAAGCGATATATTAAAACTAAGAAACAAATACAGAAATATTTTTATTTAGTGAAAATATGGTACGGGGTAAAATATAGTGATAATATTTCAGAGGAAGTTGTGATGGAACGGAGATATATGTTTACAAAGATTATGAACTAGATAATATCAGAGGATGTGTTACAATGTCCAAGGAAAAGGAAGTTCTGTAGGATCACAGATGACAAATTTTAAATTTAAGAGTAAACACGTGAAATTGTATACTGTGTCCGATATAAAGTTTAAAAGTAAACGCTTGTTATTTCCCAAAAAACAAGGGGTAGATGCATTAGTATGATAAACATTAAGCTCGGATGATTGCATCATGTTTTGATAATGTTTTGAAGTAAAAGAAATTAATAGTACTATATATGAGAAATTATAGATATGTTTTACACGTGAAATAAATATTATTAATTTTACTTATTATTATGAATATGAGGTGTAAAACAATATGTTTATACCAGTTAATGGGTTAAAATTAAACAGAATTTTTAGACATTTACATGAGAGTGTGTGCTGACGAAATATTGATACTATTAGACATTATGTTTGGTAATTATAGTTTATAGAATTAGTTGGTTGTTGCATCATTACACAGAATTTACATCGGTAAACATGTTAGATGTAAACAGACGTTTTATTACTTTGTTACCGGGGAAATTTGAGTACGAATTTTCAGAAAATTGGTATTCTTGCAGTGTGGTAACATCAATGCTTATTTTTAAAACAAACTCTTGCTTGATAAACGATTAACTTCCTATCAAGCATGTATAAGTAAAGCAATATAACACTTGAAAAAACATTATTTGTACGAGTTTACACAGCTGGTATTATACAAATTGTTAGCTTGGACAAGATTTAGTGCTGAGAACGAACAACATACGTTTCTGTTATAATTTTTAATTACCTGAATTTAAGAAAATGAAAGGATATTTTAGTATAGACAATTTAACAATTTTTTTTTTTTAGTATTGTAGAATAAAATTTTGTGTGTGTGTGGTGTTTTTCTTGGACCATACACGGATACATATACGGAGATAAGAAACCAAAGATGATTATGCACGTCCGCCCAAAAAAATAGCGTTACCATAACACCTTATATGTGGAACTCTTTAATACATAACCTTGATAATCTTAAAGTTAATAAGTCCAGGCATTTTATTGATAATAATTTAATTATTTCTGGCCAGCAAAGGAATAGTTTTAAATTATTTACACTTAAGAAAATGTTACAACGTAAAAAATCAAATATGGCAGAATTAGGATGATTTTGTTACGATTATACACAATCAGATGTAAAAAGTTAAAGGAATGTGCTATGACTGTAAGTGAAAAAGTTTTGGATTGTCTGTTTCCACAGAAAGGTACATATAACTTAAGGGTACCCTTTGAAAAGAATAAGAAAACATATACAAAAATAAAACTTACATTGTAAGATTGTTTTTCCCACTACCGCGTCAGATATATAACATTGCACTTCGAAATAATTTGAAAAATAGTAACTTTGAAGAACTTTTAGATATAAAATTATTTACCACAGATGTTAATTTAAAATATGTTTAATTTCTTAATAATATAACTTTGCAATATAATATAATTTCAAATAGATGTCATAATATAATTTCAAATAGATATGATGTCAAATAGAACATTTAAAACACAAGAATTTTATGTAATTTAGTTTTGTGAATACAATATACATCGTCTAAAAAATGTGTGAACAGCCTCTATATATTCAGATAACGATTTCTTTACAGTGAATCTTTTCTTGGTAGATAAAGTTTTCTGAAATATTTTTTCTTTTCATTTTTTCAAAAATCGACATTTATGAAATGCTTACACTTGAGTAAATCAAAAATGCTGACATACATAGATGCATGTCATTGTTAATAGGTTGAAAATTCAGTAACTCATTGCATCAAACTTTCGATTCTTTGAAATTTTCTGTATTCCTTGTATATTGCCAATCAATGATGATCATCAACAAAGAAAAAATTAAAGGTGACAAACATGACATATGCTAACAAGTATCACCTAGTTACCCCCATAGTAGTATGCACCCCCATATAAGCGGCAGATGGGCGTGTCCGAGGGGCGTGGCTGAGTGACATTGATGGATGGGGTCAAGTGACCTCTGACGTCATGGGTCACGTGACGGATGACGTCGGGAGTCACGTGATCGATGACGTCACTACCCTGGACTTGTAATTTTTCGCGAGGAAATTTCCACGTGTGTTAGAGTTGAGAATTTCCACGTGTGTTAGAGTTGAGGAGTCAGCCTCCTGAATAAAAGAAATGTCCCAAGGGGTCTCTGAAAAAAAGCTTTGTTATCTTGGAGTGGCAACACCTTTTTACACGTGGTTTTGGACTTTGGTGGGTCACGTGATCGATGCCGTCACTACCCTGGACTTAGAATTTTTCGCGAGGGAATTTCCACATGTGTTAGAGTTGAGGAGTCAGCCTCCTGCTTTGAATATTAAAAGAATGTCCCAGGGGGGGGGTTCTGAAAAAAAAGTTTTGTTATCTTGGAGTGGCAACACCTTTTTACACGTGGTTTTGGACTTTTGTTACCATGGAGTGGCAACAACACAAGAAAAAAGAAAAAAAGTTTTATGAATTTGGCAACGGAGACCTTATTCTTTAGCTAGCTGATTGGTACTAGTCAAAAGTCAAACTAGTCAGCTAACGTTACAGTTTCAGGTTTGAATCCCAGCAAAATAAGTTTGCAAATATATACCCTATAATCAAGGTAAGTTTAAATGGTAATTATTTTATATATACTAAATGTTTCAATGCTTTAAAATATATATCTAAATTATATTATATTGCAAAGTTATATTATTAGAAAATTAAACATATTTTAAATTTAACATCTGTGGTAAATAATTTTATATCTAAAAGTTCTTCAAAGTTACTATTTTTCAAATTATTTCGAAGTGCAATGTTATATATCTGACGCGGTAGTGGGGAAAACAATCTTACAATGTAAGTTTTATTTTGTATATGTTTTCTTATTCTTTTCAAAGGGTACCCTTAAGTTTATATGTACCTTTCTGTGGAAACAGACAATCCAAAACTTTTTCACTTACAGTCATAGCACATTCCTTTAACTTTTTACATCTGATTGTGTATAATCGAACAAAATCATCCTAATTCTGCCATATTTGATTTTTATTACGTTGTAACATTTTCTTAGTGTAAATAATTTAAACTATTCCTTTGCTGGCCAGAAATAATTAAATTATTATCAATAAAATGCCTGGACTTATTAACTTTAAGATTATCAAGGTTATGTATTAAAGAGTTCCACATATAAGGTGTTATGGTAACGCTATTTTTTTGGGCGGACGTGCATAATCATCTTTGGTTTCTTATCTCCGTATATGTATCCGTGTATTGTCCAAGAAAAACACCACACACACACAAAAATTTTATCTACAATACTAAAAAAAAAAAATTGTTAAATTGTCTATACTAAATATCCTTTCATTTTCTTAAATTCAGGTAATTAAAAATTATAACAGAAACGTATGTTGTTTCGTTCTCAGCACTAAATCTTGTCCAAGCTAACAATTTGTATAATACCAGCTGTGTAAACTCGTACAAATAATGTTTTTTCAAGTGTTATATTGCTTTACTTATACATGCTTGATAGGAAGTTAATCGTTTATCAAGCAAGAGTTTGTTTTAAAAATAAGCATTGATGTTACCACACTGCAAGAATACCAATTTTCTGAAAATTCGTACTCAAATTTCCCCGGTAACAAAGTAATAAAACGTCTGTTTACATCGGTAAACATGTTAGATGTAAATTCTGTGTAATGATGCAACAACCAACTAATTCTATAAACTATAATTACCAAACATAATGTCTAATAGTATCAATATTTCGTCAGCACACACTCTCATGTAAATGTCTAAAAATTCTGTTTAATTTTAACCCATTAACTGGTATAAACATATTGTTTTACACCTCATATTCATAATAATAAGTAAAATTAATAATATTTATTTCACGTGTAAAACATATCTATAATTTCTCATATATAGTACTATTAATTTTCTTTTACTTCAAAACATTATCAAACATGATGCAATCATCCGAGCTTAATGTTTATCATACTAATGCATCTACCCCTTGTTTTTGGGAAATAACAAGCGTTTACTTTTAAACTTTATATCGGACACAGTATACAATTTCACGTGTTTACTCTTAAAATTTAAAATTTGTCATCTGTGATCCTACAGAACTTCCTTTTCCTTGGACATTGTAACACATCCTCTGATATTATCTAGTTCATAATCTTTGTAAACATATATCTCCGTTCCATCACAACTTCCTCTGAAATATTATCACTATATTTTACCCCGTACCATATTTTCACTAAATAAAAATATTTCTGTATTTGTTTCTTAGTTTTAATATATCGCTTTAATATTTATAAATAAATAAAAAAAATTAATAAATTTATAGACGCTTTTTAAATACACTCAGAAATAATGGTAAATAAAACCAAATAAATATTATCTAATCCACACATTTATATACAGGAAATATATATCCGTCCATTCTGTAATATCCAATTGGTTTTCGTATCACTCGGCTTCAAATAATTACGTATGAAGGTATACAGGAAAAATATTTCCAAAATAAAAAAGGAACGTACGAAAAAATCTAAAAATCAAAAATGGCGCGAGCAACCGTAAAGAAAAAAGTTGCTTGATGCAGACTAGAAAATTCAAGTACTACTAACTTCCACAAAACGACAGAGGTCTCCGTTGCCAAATTCATAAAACTTTTTTTCTTTTTCTTGTGTTGTTGCCACTCCATGGTAACAAAAGTCCAAAACCACGTGTAAAAAGGTGTTGCCACTCCAAGATAACAAAACTTTTTTTTCAGAACCCCCCCCTGGGACATTTCTTTTAATATTCAAAGCAGGAGGCTGACTCCTCAACTCTAACACATGTGGAAATTTCCTCGCGAAAAATTCTAAGTCCAGGGTAGTGACGGCATCGATCACGTGACCCACCAAAGTCCAAAACCACGTGTAAAAAGGTGTTGCCACTCCAAGATAACAAAGCTTTTTTTCAGAGACCCCTTGGGACATTTCTTTTATTCAGGAGGCTGACTCCTCAACTCTAACACACGTGGAAATTCTCAACTCTAACACACGTGGAAATTTCCTCGCGAAAAATTACAAGTCCAGGGTAGTGACGTCATCGATCACGTGACTCCCGACGTCATCCGTCACGTGACCCATGACGTCAGAGGTCACTTGACCCCATCCATCAATGTCACTCAGCCACGCCCCTCGGACACGCCCATCTGCCGCTTATATGGGGGTGCATACTACTATCATACAGAACTTGTATGACTCAATGCCCGATCGTATCG
>CAJRAI020000114.1:0-50000 GCA_907164885.2 Dolomedes plantarius
TCTTTTGCTATTTCTCTCATGTTTTCTCGGTCTTCCATACTTGCTTTGATATATTCTTCTTCTAGGATTTCCTTTATCTTTAAATCTTCTTTACTTTTCAATTTAACTCCTGTAAGAAGCTCAAACGGCGTAAATTTTGTTGATCTTGAAATGGTACTGTTAATAATTTTTTGAACGGCAGGTACATGCTTATACCACTTGATTGCATCATCGATGGTTAGTTTCGACAAAATCGGGATGAGGGTTCTGTGCATCCTCTCCACCTGTCCGTTTCCTCTTGGAATTTCGGCTGTTATTTTAATGTGGTCTATATCTTCTTCTTTACAAAATTCCTGAAATTCGTTGGACAAAAATGCACCACCTTTATCTGAAATAATCCTTGACGGGTTTCCAAATGTTGTTTGTTGTAACCTCAGTTTGTCGATGGCATCTTTAGCTGACGTTGATTTTGTGGGGTAGAGCCAAACATACTTCGTAAATGCATCTACCACGGTAAAAATGTGCTGGTACTTTTTATTCGATGAGGGCATTGGTCTAATAAAATCTACGTGGTACGTGCTTAATGGTAAGTTCTCTTTGGGAATCGGATTCAAAAATCCTTCACTTTTCCCGCTTTTTCTATTACACAGTATACACTCAATACAATTCGCAATGACACTTTCGATTTTCGATTTCACTTTTGGCATGTAGAAGTCTTGTCTCAAAATTTCTTCTATCTTTGCTACTCCAAAGTGGCCTTTGTTATGAATTTCACGTATGATTTCTTTTTGCAAGTCTTCCGGAACAACTAAAAGATTTTTTCCATTTTCGTACTTATATAGAACGTCTTTTTCAATTGAATAATCATTGTTTTTACCCAATTTCACTAATTCTTTGATAGTCTTAACCCACTCGTCGTCATCTTGTGCTCTTGCAATTTTAGTAGTTAACTCTGCGTGCGAACGTGTTGTCACTAGGACGGTGTTTTGGCTCAAAGCATCTACGTGTTTTGTTGTTTTGGGTACTGGAAATTTTTTAACAGCTAATGTATTGCTTGGGGAAGGCTGAATTGTTCCGTTCTCTATTACATAACCTAAAAATTCAATGTTTTGCTTCAAGAATTGGCACTTTTTAAAATTTATCTCTAATCCATATTCGGACGCTCTTTCCATCACACGTTTTAATTTAAATAAACCTTCTTTATCGTTGTTCGATGGAATTATCAAATCATCCATATAAATAATAATGGTGTTATCTTTTAACATATCTTAATATAGTTAATATAACATAGTTCTAAGTATCTTAATATAACATAGTTCTAAATATTGTGTAAATGTATCGTTGAAACACACTGGGACTAGTGGACAGTCCGAACGGAACTTTCAAAAACTCATATTGTCCTTCGTGAGTGACAAATGCTGTATATTTGAGGCTCTTCTCTGCAACATCAACATGGAAAAATCCGTTCTTTAGATCAAGCGTCGTGAAAATCTTTGATTGTTCCAATCTATCTAACGCGTCTTCTATGAGGGGTAAAGGGAAATTGTCTTTAACGATCTTTTTATTTAACTGCCTGTAGTCAATACATAAACGGTACTCGCCTGATTTTTTTCTTACACAACTCTACGGGTGCAGCGTAATCTGAACACGACTCTGTAATTATATTATCACGCAACCAAATTTTTATTTGCTCTTCGATTATTTTTTGCTCTGCAAAGGGAAATCTCCGACAACGTTGTTTCACAGGAGATTCATCTTTCAAAACAATGTTCATTTTTAGCCCCGTGTTTTTAGTTTTGTTTGGTTTGTAATTCGCGATGAGGTTTGCAACTTCCGTTTTCAATCTCGAGTCTAAATTATGGCAGATGTCAATTTCGTTCTCGCTTTTGGCGTCTCGTATTGTAAACAATCTTTCGAATTCGCTCGATGTTTTGTCTATATTATGGAGTGGCGAATCTTCTGCCTCTGTGTCCTTGACACGTTTCCGGCATATTCGAACGATTCCTACATGATAATTTTTTCGCTCCCCGGTAACTCTCATTCCGTTTTCATCTAATATGATATTTAACTGCTTCATGACATTCATACCGATAATAGCGTCTTCGCACAATTCTTTCAAAACGTATACTTCACTAGTTATAACACAGTTGTCTATACTTATTTCAGCATTAAAGTAGCCTAAAGGAGTCATTTCTCCATTACCGATACCGTTTAAAATAATATGATCATTCTTTAGTTCTGGTTTACTAAGCTTTTCATAAATAGATTCTTTGATCATTGTAATTTCACTACCGCTGTCAAACAATGCATTAGTTTCATAACCCATAATAGTAATTTTCTTTTTAATTTTATCATCATTAGCATAAGATTTAATTTTAAACACATCTTTAGTACAATCAACAGCTTTATGATTAAAATTCGAACATTTAAAGCAACGCAATCCTCGAGCTGTGTTCTGACATTCATGAGATTTATGGCTAATTTCATTACAAGAATAACAGACTATGTTCGAGTGTTTGTTCCGATACTGGTCCCTGTAATTAAATTTTGGTTTCGATTCTTTAGTTCTGTTTTAATTCCATCTGTACGAATCTTTAGTCTGTTTCTCAAAATTGTGTCGTTTCATACTTATGTTTTTAAAATGATTCTGATTCTCATTATCCGGCGTTTGTGTTAAAATTAATGTCCGTTCTCGCGACTCTACTTCTTTTTTCAAAAATTGTAGCAAATCCGTAATTTTATTTTTTTCTGATTCGGTGGATCTATTAAATTCTAGAGCTATATCGTGCGGAATGGTTTTGATCAAAATAGGGAATAATAGCGTTCCGTAGGTGTTCGGTTCAATACCAAGACTTTGTAGCGCATTTACTTCAACGGAAACTGTATCATAAACTTTGCGTAGTGTTGCTACATCTCTTGAATTTCTACACGGCGTCAGGTTTAATAATTTTGACATGTGAAAGTCCACGATTAACTCTACTTTTCCAAATCTAGAATCTAAAATTGAGATAGCTTTTTTATAATTTTCAGCTACGAGTGACAAACCAGAAATAGCTGTTTTCGCGTCACCTGATAAATATGTGATCAGATAGTTAAATTTTTCCACTTCTGTTAATACTTCGCTATCATGAATTGCATTTTTGAATTGGGCCCAAAAATTTGGCCATTTACTTATTTCGCCATTAAATGCTTCAATAACTAAACGCGGAAGTTTCACTGGTGTGGCGATTCTAGAAAACGAATCTTCTGTACTTAACTCTGTCGACTTATTTAGATTCTTACTTTCCGATTCTAATTTCTTAATAATTTTTTTAGCCCGGACTTTGGCTATTATTACCTCTTCGTGATAATTCTCTGCTGAAATTGTTTCTTTTTCAAGCTGTGTTTCGTCTGTAATATCATTCTCAATCTGACTATCTATTAATTTTAAGTTTTCTTCCTTATCGGTTAAAAGTATAAGTAATTCGTCTATTAAATCTACATCTGGCTGAGTTTCATGCATAACGGCTTCCAATCTTTTAATTATTTTTGTCGTGGCCGTTCTCAGCGTAGTACGCTTTTTCAAATTTTTTTCTAATGCTTCCATCATGCAATATAATAAGAATAAGAACTCGCTTACCGTTTTGGTCTCTCGGGTTCAACAGATGTCTTTATTTTCAGGTTGGAATGGCTCTTAGCATACCACAGTCCAAAGATCCAAAAATCACTTAGTTATCAGTCTCTAATATTCACAGTCTTTCACTAATCACTATCACAGTCACAGTTTTTCACTAATATTCACAGTTCTTGTATATTTTAAAACTAACTTATCTCTTATCTAACTTAACTTATATTTCATCCCTGCCAGGCTCCCATATGTGGGAAGCGAATTCTTAACTCATCAATAACTTCACAACACATGTAATTTAACTATCTATATTTAAACTTGATTAGATATAAAAAAATAGAAAGCTATATACAAAAGGATTTGAGTTGAGTTGAGTTTTACGGGAAAGTCTACACCAGTCTCTGAAAACTACAAAGATACTTCTAGGGGCCGTCTTGCCCAAACTTCAGTTACATTACAGGCCCGTCTGCCCGTTCCTCGCACGACCGTCAGCGTCGGCATCCAGGGGTCAACTCCCAAGTAACACCTCTCTCCGCGGGATGGCACTGTCGTCTCCTCGTTTATTCAGCGCTGCGTTGCACTCGTTCCCATATATATATATATATATATATATATATATATATATATATATATATACCGGGTTGCCTTTCTCCGGGTTGCCCGGGTTGCCTGCGACTAAGGCCGGTGTTGCCTTTCTCCGCTTTTTTGACCGTGGGCTTATGGTGCCATATATATGTCTCGGTCAGGTGGTCAACCTGACGTAGGTAACCGGGATGTATATATGTATCTTTATGTATGTATATAAAGGGGCACCCGTAAAGTAACCGGACAATTTTTATAAATAAGAAAACTATTACTCATCTTCAAATAAATTTATTTCCTTCAAAATAATCGCGAAAGGAGTCTGTACAATTTTTCCAACGTTTCTTCAAGTCATCGAAACACTGTTTATAGGCGTCGGAACAAGGTGTTCGCAAAATAACATTTGATTTAATATCAATGTAACATTTGATTTAATATCCGAGACGTCTTCAAATCTCTGTCCTTTAAGGGCCATTTTAAACTTCGGAAAAAGGAAAAAATTACCTGGCGATAAGTCGGGAGAATATGCTAGGGGGTTTTATCACTGTAAATGTATAATGCTTTCTCAGTAAAGGAAAATTACTACCGTGTTTTGATATGCAAACGACTCAATAACCAGTTTAAACTGGCTTTACCAAGAGTTAAGATGTCACTCTATCTAGCCAGGCGATTATTCTTTCACTTTTTTATATTTTATCGTCTGATCTTTTAATTTGTCCGATTACTTTACAGGCGCACTTTGTATATATATGTATATACACGCACCCGCACGCACACACGGACACGCACCCACACACACGGACACGCACACACACGCACACTGCTATTTTTCTCAAAAGGTGGTTATACTGTGTTTTCACAAATGAATGTGTATATTTTAGTACCGTGTTTTCACAAGTCACCTCACAGGGGAAACAAAAACTCGCAATTAAAAAAATATTTTTTCTTGTATATTAACAATTGATTCGTAATTTTCTTAAAATTTTGTTTAATATAATACTATATATATATATATAAGTCTTTATATATATATATATATATATATATATATATATATATATATATATATATATATATATATATATACACTGGTGTAAGAAATTAAGAGAATTTGCAGACTTCGTCGATTATCTCTAAAACTACTGTACCGATTTTAATGAAATTTGATATGTACATACATTGATACAATACAAAACGAAAAAACAATTCAATAATTGTAATACACACGCATGATCGTGCATAACACTCCTTGGAGTCTGAAGATATGAAACAGCGGTTACAGAATAAACAAAAAAAAATGGGTTAATGGGGGGTATGATCACCTCTTACAGATATACGGGTCTCGCGTGATTTCATTCTTGAAATAAGGCAGATTATCATTTCCTGTGGCAGTTGGTCCTACTCGTTCAGCAACGCTGTTTTCATTCCCTGGATGGTTCTCGGAGGAGGGTTGCGAGTTGTAATCTCCCCAGAGCGTCCCAGACATGCTCTATAGGGTTAAGGTCTGGAGATCTGGCTGGCCAATCTATCCAGCGAATATCCCCACTCTCTAGAAATTCGTCGACCAATGAACTCAGTTAAAATGAACGTCGTTAAAATGAACTCAGGGCCAACTGCACCCCTAAAAAGGTGAACTTAGGGCTCCAAGACCTCATCCCTATACCTCACACCAGTCTCAGTGCCTCTTTCAAAGACATGGAGAGGTGTGCGGCCATCCAACATGGTGCTTGCCCAGACCATTAAACTTCCTCCGCCATAATGGTCGATTTCGCGGACATTGGAGGGTAGGTAGCCGGTCCCTGGTTCTCTCCATATGAACGTACGGTGAGAATCGGTGTTTAGGCTGAACCGGGACTCATCAGTGAAGAGAACGGTCGCCCATTGATCCATACTCCAATCTCTATGCTCTCTGCACCATGATAAACGGATTCTCCTGTTCGTAGAAGTGAGCGAGACACAAACAGCAGGTCTTCTTGCAAACAACCCTCTCTCATGAAGTCTTTTGGAAACAGTCACCCTTGATACACGGGTTCCTGTGGCTGCATACAAGCCACGAGAGAGCTGAGAAGCTGTAGCACTCCTGTTACGCCTCGCTATAATCGACAAATGGCGATCTTCTCTGGCCGTCGTGGCTCTTTCACGACCTTGCCCAGGCTTTCTTTCGATGGATCCGGTATCCTGGAACTGTTTCCATAAGTTACACCCGACGCTGGACGTTAAATTAAACTCTCTACGAATTTGGACTTGAGATTGGCCTTTTTCTAGCCTCCCCACAATTCGTCACCTCATATCATCATCTAAACGTTGGTAGTTACTCATTTTCACTGTTACAATTTGAAATTAACCGATTGCTGCAAAATAACATCAAGAAATTCGCCGAGGTGTGCTAGCGAACGAAATGCGTCTTAACTTACGCGCGCTTATAAAGCCTGTTTCTCTACTGCCTCCGCCTACACACACGTGTACGCTTACGTATTTGACGTACAAGATTTGCATTTTTGTCTAGAAGCAGTGGTTTTACATTCAGTTCAGTCGTTTTCATGAAATTCGATAAAATAGGCAAATTCTCTTAATTTATTTCACCAGTATATATATATATATATATATATATATATATATATATATATATATATATATATATATATATGAATGTATATATATATATGAATATATATATATGCGCGCGCACACACACACAGCGTATTTCATCCCGACCGCCCAAACTCTGCACAGCCAGATTCCTCGCTTGGAGTACATAAGAAATGCCCAAAGAACTGTACCTCTACGACCCATAGTTTTCGAGAAAAATGGGAGAGAAAAGTATGACGTCCTATACGGTGTGCGAAAAAAAAACTTTATTGGAGACATGAACATCGGTATTTGCATATGTTTACATAGGAATATGTTCAAAATATCCACCGCGCATATTGAGGAAAGCATGTGCGCGGAATGACGTCAAGTCGTCGTTTGAATCGTATTTAAAAGGTTGCATCTAGTAGCTTCCGGTAACCATCGCTTGGTGATAATGTATTCCGATCTTGAATATTGCGACATGAACTTTACCTTCGGTCAATGTAATGGACGCAATGCTAGGGAGTATGCCCGTCCTATCCATCACAGCGTCCAGACCGATGCCAAAGTCATCCGCAGGTTGGACGATAGACCGAGAAACACTGGAAGCGTCGACCCGGCACACAACCTCCACGATGTTGGTGGAAGAACGCATTTGCAACAACATGAAGCCGGTAAGGGTTTCATTGCACGTATATTGTAGACGGATGAAGCATGCTTCACACGTCATGGGCTCTTCCACGGTTACAACAGACATATGTGGTGACTGTTGAAGATCCCAACGCGGAGGTCCTAACAGAGGGACCCCACCCCATCATGCTGAGTTCAATCGTCATGTAATCTGCCCGCAGAGACATCAGGTCCGCTGGTTTGTAAATACACTGCTGGCCACTGTAAATGCAACACCCTGAAGGAAACATGTAAATAACATGAAATTTACAACATGCATTAGCGGAGGTGAGATATGCAAATGATTAGAATTTCAGCGCAGACGCACATCACGCGCGCCACTTCAAAGCGCTATTTAAGGCTTGGAGATTTCGACGATTTCAAGTTCGGCAATTGTGTTTTTCTTGTGGTTTTTTCAAAAAAAACGATCAATTATGCCTCGTCGAAACAGCGATCATCTTTTGATCAAGTATCCGAGTTCGACAGAGGAAGGATAGTGGCCTACCGAGATTGTGGATTATCTTTCAGGGAAATCGGTAGTCGTGTTGGACGAAACCAAACAACTGTAATGCGGATATGTGATCGTTGGATGCAGGAGGATACGACGGACCGGCGTGCTCGATCACATCCACCTCAGCACACCACTTCACGTGATGACAGGCAAAAAGAATACTTGGATGGTGGAAAAAAACTAGCGATCGGGCAAACTGAAAGGACAATTACCCTTGACAGTGCGTGGTGAGAGACGGCTCAGGCGTATTGTACGTAGCCAGCGAAGCCAAACATTTGCTCAAATTACCACCCAGTTTAATGACGGTGCCAGTCGTACAGTCAGTAAACGGACTGTGCAACGCTCGCTTCACCGTATGGGTTTCGGGAGCCGTCGACCTACGAGAGTACCATTACTCAATACTCGCCATCGGGCTGCACGTCTTGCCTGGGCAAGAGAGCAGAGAGACTGGAGTGTAGAGGACTGGAAACGAGTAGCAGGGAGTGATGAGTCTCGATTCCGACTACTTAACGCCGACGGGAGGCTGAGAATATGGCGTCAGGCTCATGAAGCCATGGATCCTGCATGCCTGGCTGGAACTGTACAAGGGCATGGTGGCTCAATCATGGTCTGAGGTGTTTTTTCGTGGCACAGTTTGGGATCTTTGGTGCGTGTACCAACTTCCCTCAATGCAATTCGGTACGTAGAGTTGCTGGGTGATCACCTCCATCCGTTTATGCTGTTCTGTTATCCGCACGGTAATGGAGTTTTCCAGCAAGACAACTGTACCTCTCACAAGTCCCGGTTGGCTACTGGCTGGTTGGATGAGCATTCCTCTGACTTTTCTGTCATGAATTGGCCACCTAGAAGCCCAGACTTAAATCCTATTGAGCATCTTTGGTATGTTTTGGGATATTTTGGAAGTAAATACATAGCGTGCCATTTTCACCCAGTGAAAATAAAAATAGCGTGCTTTCCATTGAAAGCTGTTGAGTTGCAACTCGATTGCTCAAGCGGCGCGTCATCCGTAACTCGTGGCGCGGCGCGTTTCCTGTAACTCTAAAACATCCGTGTCGCCACAAGAGTGGAATTTTCATATATATATATATATATATATATATATATATATATATATATATATATATATATATATATATATATATATGTATATATATTGGTGGAGAAAAAATTCATCACCTGCAAAAAAGTGGTAATCTTGTAAAGTGTGCAAATAATGTGTTTCATGTGTTTGTTTTATGTACAGCTTCATATTGTTAAGATAAAATAATGTTGTAGGGTTAACCTTAACCCTACAACATTATTTTATCCCTTAACTTGGGGCCAAACCTTAACTTGGTTAGCCAACCCTTAACTTGGTTAATCTTAACCAAGTTTTATTAGGATTAATAAATTATTTACTCTTAATTACTCATAAAAAGGAAAAATATTGAAAAATAAAATATTTAAAAAACGTGGAACAAAGTAATTGATGCACAAATTTTGTAGTTAATGTACATTCTACATAGCTGCAGTCATATTACATGTAATAAATGTGTATACACGCATAAGGATCAATCTATATATATAAAACAGTTCCGTAACTGACTGACTCACTGACTCACTGACATACAACGCACAGACCAAACCGCTGGACCTAAAGGGCTGACATTTTACATCGCGATTCTTCTTATAGTGTAGGGGTGCACTTAGAAAGATTTTGGAAACATTCTTCTTAGATTTTTAAAATTAAATTTTTAAGCTGTTTTAGTAACTTTTTTTAAGTTTGTATTTAAAATAACAATTTGAGGGTTATAAAATTTATATCGCGAGAAAGATCCTAAAAATTCCTTTAAAATGAGATTTTTTTCGAATCTTTATCTCCATTTTCTGATGTTTGGTGAATTTTTAAAATTCATTTTTAGAATTTAATTCATTAAATGCCGATCACGTGATTTCTTTTTCTGGTACAATAAATAAATTTATCGTCACGTGCATAACAACTAAATAGACAAAAAAAAATTTTTTCTTGCTAATGAGGCAGACGATTGGACATTATCCAAAAAAATATTAAAATACAGTAAAAGAAATGTTCTACAAACTGTACTATATTATTTAGTATTCTTTATAGTATATTAACCGTACTATATTCTTTAGTATGCCGTATTAGATTTAATTTGAATATTTTCTTCTACATTATTTTGTCTATAAAAATATCCCTTACGATTTTTTTATAAATATATATACATATATTTTTTTAACATCAATTTTATACATTGATCGCCGTATTTATTATAAATATATTTATATATTTATTTTTTTTTTTTGCCTTAATTGCATCCATTGACCGTTGTATTTAATTTGAATGTACTCCGTAGCGAAGTGCGGGTTTTCAGCTAGTTCAATATATATTACATCCTCCACGAGCTTCGATGACAGCCCTGCATCGGTCCGGACTTCTGAAAGTGATACTGGCCAATTTCATGGAACCAGAACCTAATAATGTGTTGTTCCAGCAGTTTTATCTTAGCATCAAGCTTCTTAGCAGCAATTTTCGTACCCATTATAAGGCAACTATTTCCGATGGGATTCGGATCAGGCCAGTCCGAAATTTTAATATCAGATTTTGTCACATAGGCCTGCGCCTAAAGGGGGATGTAGGGGGGAAATTATTTTTGTAATATACGTCATGTTGTGGACATGGAAAACGGAAAATGAGGCAACAAAATCTTGTATGAATAAGTTAGATCGTACTTACCGATTTACCTTGTGACATTGTCTCCATTACTACACGAAATTTGTAATTATATAAGTATGTAATGCCCCATTCCTACCCCTTATGGTATAGGGGAAGCTAGGCCGGTGAATAAAAAGGGAACAAAATTAACGCGTGAACGATACAAACCCAGATACCATCAATAACCAAGGCTGACCACCATCTAGCTGAAAGGATAGAAAATGAGAAAAACCTGGGACTTGATTCCCAAAAGAACCAACACTACAAGTTAATGAGATAAGGAAATAGGACTTTATTATAAATCAGTTAGGGCTAGGGACATGACACGTGGTCGATACAAAGACTAAAATTTAGAGAATCAACCAAGCCGAGAATGAGGGGAATTAAATAATTGAGTTAAATTAAAGGAGAGAGAAGGATAAGCTGATGAACAACTAAGTAAAAACTTGCAGCTTCCGTACCATTTCTCCACATGGCACTATGGCGGTCTCGAGCGAAAACTCCGAAGAGCTGGGCTGGCCACGTTCTCGGATGGAGGCTTAGGGTAGAAGTGTAGTTTTTCGTCTCTGACCTCGACGGGTCAAAGTGCGTTGCGCAGAGCCTCGCATTCACGTCCGCCGCGCAGGCTCTCCTAATCGCTCGCCTTTCACCCACTGGTCAGAGCGACAACGATAATACAGCCGTTGCCAAATCACCTGTGACCAGGGCGCCTTGAGAGCTGAACACAGTGCTTACTGTCGTTCTTTGAGTTCATGCAGATCTCCAACGGGCTTGCGAACAACTCATATCACACTCCATATCACACCCCTCAACATGTCATCTATCGGCGAACTGTCGATCTGGGCGGTATCATAAACTCTAGGATAAGAGGCCATAAAGTTCTTATAACGTGCGGTTTTGACGTTATAGAACGCATAAATCCCAGAGTGGTTCGAGGGCTTTTGAGATTTTTGAGACTATAGTGGCATTTAGAATCCCATAAACTTCGAACACTTACCAGCACTTGAAAGTCTTTGAATTCGCCGACAGTATAAAAGAGGACCCCAATAGTCCACGAAGAGATCTGTTTTTTGAGTGCGAGAGAGAGTCTCCTGTTCACCGGACTTATAGGCCGCGCTGTCGTTGAACCCGAAGCCATCCTGACTATCCAACTGTATAAATTCTAACTCGTTGTACACACTTGCTTTAACTGTTGTAGTTGTAGTATGTTTAACGTATCTTAGTAAAGTAATTGAAGCGAAAGGCTTGTCGTATTATTGACTAGGGTACAACCTACATGGATCGGACGGTAAGCGGTACGTTCGGAGACATAAAAATGAAGCTTATCATCCAGCTTGCCTACTGTGAAAATCCCAGTGAGCCAAATGGGCTGGGGATGCTTATCCAGAAAAGTTAAGACGCCTCAAACTGTGAATGCATCAGTTTTTACCCAGATCTTGAAGGAGTGTTTAAAGCCAGCTATTCGGGATCATTTTAAGGGGGACTGACTCACTACTCTTAAAACATTCGATTTTTTGAAAAAAACATATCATCATTTTTGAATAAAACCGCATGAAAATATTCCGCTTAGTTCCGGAGATATTGACATTGGAAACATTTAATTACTGATCAAGTTAATGGTAAGAAAAATTTTAAACTCGTTTTTCTCAAAATGTAATTTTGCATCATTCCGCAACTGTATCTCAAAAACTATGAAACGTAATTCCGTGAAATTTTTATCACCGCATAATCGTGTTATTTTATTGCGTCTTAACTAGAATTATTGCAATCGTTGTCCATTTTGTTATTTTTTCGGGGGTAAATGAATGCAAAAATTTAAGGAAATTTTAAGTATATTTTGAGCAGTTTTAAAAAAATTGAAAAAATATTTTAATGTTGAATGTTCTAAGTTCAACTGTATTTTGAATTATTTATTTTAAATATAAAACGGGAATTATACATTTAAGTGTAAAATTAATTTCATAGTTCTGCGCGCGAGCCAGTATACAATAAAAATGCTTAAAAAACAAGGTATATCTAAAGCATTAAAAATACAATTTACAATTATTTTGAGAGTTGAAAATTTGTTTATTAAAATAAATATATCAATTGATCATATGCATAAAATTTGGAAAAATTGGGAGTCAATTGAAATAGTTACAAAGAATCAAAAAGTATGAAAATATGCCTTATTTCCTCGACTTAAGAGTCGTGAGTCCCCTTAAAATGTTAGGAAATGTTTACCAAAATTATATTTGTTTTCCTGATTTTCTATCTCATTTCAACCGGATACAATATGTGTTAATCTCTTTTAATCCGGACCGCTGTAGGCCTGTCATCGCAGCTACTATATATTGAATTGATCTACTATATATTGAATTGATCCTTATGCGTGTATACACTTCTAAGTACATCTAATATGACTGAAGCTATGTAGAATTTACATTAACTACAAAATTGTGTATCAATTACTTTGTTCCACGTTTTGTTAAATATTGTATTTTTCCCTATTTTTCATTTTTATGAGTAATTAAGTGTAAATAATTTATTCATTCTAATAAAACTTGATTAAGATTAACCGTACAACATAATTTTATCGTAACATAATGAGCTGTACTTAAAATATACATATGAAACACATATTATTTGCACACTTTTCTACTTTTTCGCAGGTGATGCACTGTTTTTGTCCGTTCTATTGTATATATATGTTATATGAGATAAAGTTTTGTTACTTTTTGATTATTGGTTTCTTAAAAATAAAGGTTTACCATGTTTTTAAAATATTTCATGTAGTTTTGTTAAGAATGGATTATATATCTTATTATTAAATACCCATTCTGAATTATTCATTTGAATTAATGGATAGACCCCTATTTCATTGAAAATCGTAAGTTTACGAACACTTTTGGGAGCCACTGTATGTATATATATATATATCGTATATGTGTGTGTGTGTGTGCAAGCAAGTGTAATAAACACTGATTCCGGAACGCTGGTCATATTGTAATAATACATGACTGGCACGGTACACGGAATGCGCAATTCAGACACTTTTGTAGACGTGGCGATCCAATCATGGGAGGAAAGAACTGGAACATACTGAATATCTAGAGTACTTTATTGAGAGGACGTTTATTGAGAGCGACTTGGAAGGTACAAAGAGGGCACACATGCCAATAATGGCAGCCTGCCAGAGCTTCAGTATACATAGTTTTTACATTGGTCGGCAGTGGAGGAAAAAAAAAGGACGCGGGCAGCAAAGCAGGACAGGACGAGAGAGCACGGAAGTAGACAGAAAAAACCCTTGCTTTGGCTTATATACCAAGGGTTCGTGAATCTGACGCTAGGTGTCTAAAATTCTCTTAATTGGCTGACCCCGATCATCTCGTATATGAGTTGAAAGCCGTATGATTTTTCGAAACGGGACTCTGAATCATGTCTAAAAATAACTTTACTTTGCGTACATTGGAGAGAAGAGAATATTCGGTTATTTCGTTTTTTGAAATGGGGCTGTGCTTTATTGAGTTTCAAATAAGGATAATTTAGAGTACGCGTCAGTTTTTCGAAGGCAATTAATAATGGGGTGTTATTATTACTTATACTTATACACACTCAGACACACATATATATACACACACACACATGACCATGAAAACCAAGCAGGTGTGCTTCCTTAGGGATGGTATTCATCGGAACAACACTCCCGAATGACTATTAAAACTCCGGGAGTATGTGGGCCATCTGTTTGGTGCGGTTCTTCCGAATTTCTCTGGGCAGTAACAGTCGGTCTCTGTCTCCCAGTTTCGGGGCACATTTTCGACAATCACCGCTTTCCTTTCACTCCTGAATCACATAGGACACTGTCGATTTTGGGTAATTCATCTAGCTAGATAATAATGGTGTAATTCATCTAGCCCTTAAGGATCGGCCACTTCTGTGCTCACCTTTCTCGAAATCAGATAACTCTGCACTTCGTGGCACCTTGCATGCGACTCATGCCAACCTTGTTCCCTACACGATATTTAACTGCGTAAGCTGTGACGTATATTAGAATCGCAGATATCGTCATTTGCATGAGTGTCGAAATACTTATTCGTAGATAGAGTATATATATATATATATATATATATATATATATATATATATATATATATATATATATATATATATATATAATATATATATATATATATATATATATATATATATATATATATATATATATATATATATATATATATATATATATATATATATATATATATATATATATATATATATATGTGAAGCCCGGTGGAGTAGTGGTTAAAAGCGTCAAGCTGCCATCCCACAGGTCCAGGGTTCTACCCTGCAACTGGGCAAGGTCGACTCAGCCTTTCATCCCTTGAGTGGGTCGATAAAATGAGGACCAAGCATGCTTGGGAACAAAACTCTGGGGGTCCCACGTCAGGTTGACCACCTGATTGACCACATATGCTGTATGGCACCCCAAGGTCAAGAAAGCGGAGATGGGTACCGCCGGCCCTGGTCCACATCGGACTGTTGAACCGTGAGTTTAGTTTTTATATATATATATATATATATATATATATATATATACACACTATCTGGCCAAAAGTATCCGGGCCACCCCATAAAGAAGTGGATATGGCAGGTGACGTAATTTGATGCGTAACCGAAAGCTATAAAAGTGTTGGTAGTGGTTTGTCAGGTCATATTTATGCTTTTGTGAGACAATGAGTAAGTCAAAGGAGCTCAGTGACTTTGATCGTGGCATTATAGTGGGTTGCCACCTTTGTGCGAAATCAGTTCGTGAAATTTCGGACATTCTACAGAAGCCAAAATCCACTGTGAGTGATGTAATTGTGAAGTGGAAACGTCGAGGCAGTGAAACTGCAGAAAAACGAAGTGGCAACGAAGTCAGCGAAGCCGAAAAAAATGAGTGGACGCAGCCGTAGAACTCAGAAAAGGGCAGTGAAACAAAATCGCAAGTCCTCGTTGATTGAAATAGCTCAGGAGTTCCGAAGTTCATCGTGTGGAAAAAATGTTCTTTGGAGTGATGAATCTCGCTTTACAATCTGGCAGTCCGATGGGTGCGTCTGGGTTTGGCGGATGCCCGGCGAGCGTTTCGTGCGTGACTGCATTGGGCCGACTATTAAGTTTGGTGGCGGCAGTATCATGGTGTGGGGTTGTTTTCAATGGTTTGGCCTGGGTTCCTTAGTTCCTGTGGTTGGAAACACGAACTCAGAGATGTATGTGGACATTCTGGACAATGTTGCTCACCCAACTCTATAGCAATATTTCGGGGAAGGTACATTTCTCTTACAGCAGGAGAACTGCTCTATTCACACATCGAGACCTGCCCAGGCATGGTTTAGCGAAATGGATGTTCAAAAACTGGACTGCCCCTCTCAGAGCCCTGATCTAAATCCCTCTGAATACCATTGGGGTGAATTGGGACGCAGATTACGTATCCAGCCTAATCGACCCTCCTCACTGCCAGCGCTCACTTCGGCTGTGATGGTCGCCTGGAAGTCAATTCCTATGGACACCTATCAAAAAGTGGAGGAAAGTCTCCCCAGATGTGCAGGCTGTCATCGATGCAAAAGGAGGACCAACAACATATTAATAAATACCTGAGGACTCTCAGTAAGTTTGGAGCACTGGGCGTCCGGATACTTTTGGCCAGATAGTACATGTATATATATATATATATATATATATATATATATATATATATATATATATATACAAATACATTTGTATATACATATAAAAACTAAACTAAGCTTGTGGCGCAACTGTCCGTGTGGACCAAGGCTAGTGGTGCCAATCCCCGCTTTCATGATCGTGGGCTTGGGTATGCCGTACATCATATGTCTCGGTGAGGTGGTTAGTCTGCTGCGGAACCCTTAGATTTAGTTCCCAAGCATGGTTGGTCCTTATTTTGTCGTCCCACTCAAGGGATGAAAGGCTGAGTCGACCTTTCCAGTCGCAGGACCGAACCCTGGAACTGCGGTGTGGCAGCCTTGAAGCTTTTAGCCACTACGCTACCGGGCGACATATATATATATATATATATATATATATATATATATATATATATATATATATATATATATATATATATATATATATATATATATATATATATATATATATATATATATATATATATATATATATACATACAAACTTTATCCAAAACGTTCGATGAATGACGTCATAGTGCTCACGGTCGTAAGAGTTACCGTGCCGGACAGGTGAAGAATTGTCTGATCCTGTTCCTGAGCGGCGGCGCTTATCGTGTGGAAACAGTTCATTGTAGAGTCAAGTTGGATCAGCGAACCAAACTGTTCCAAACTTGGAAAATCAGCAAAAGAGATTCGTGAAATGCTGCTCACTAAGAACGTGCTGTTACCTTGAAGTGCGTGCATGAGTGGTTTAAACGTTTCCGAGACACCATTGAAGACTCCCTCGGCCCGCAACCCCGGACAACCTACAGAAAGTGAAGGAACTGCTGGCCAAGGCGAATGAAGTGGGAATTGGCCCACCTCATACTGACCCGGGATTTGGGTAAACGCAATCAATCTTTGCCCTCGACTTGTGCCCCACACTTTGATGCCGGAACCAATGCAAATTCGGCTTGATGCCTGTGGAGACATGGCGGATCGAAACAAAATTTCCATTGACAGGGATGACGAGACCTGGTGCCTAAAGTACGACCCCGAGAGTTTGGAGTGGCGGGGTCCAGGGTCGCCGAAAAACAAGAAGGTGCGAATGAGAAATGCTGCATCAAGACAATGTTCGTGGTGTTCTTCGACACTGAGGGTCGTATTCATAAAGAACTAGCTGATCCGACTATTGCTAGATTTAAGTATATATATGTAGATTAAATGAACTTAATTGAAAGTTTGATATCGATTATTGTATTTAGTTGAAAGTAGATATTTACATACACATTATAATTTTTATGTTTCGGATTACATAAATTGTGATGACTCGTTTATTATATTTTAAGTTTATTGCAATGCTCTTGGATATGCAATGTTTTTGGTGATTCCAATTGGCATGTATACAAACGAATCCCTTGGTTTTGTTACACGGGAGCATGCAACGTTGTCCTTCGGGAAAACATGGATTTTCCAAATTCAATCCACATACTTTCAATGCCCACCTTGTGATTTGTTTATCGTTATTCCAAAAGCCAATTTAATTGGAAATTGCAATCATTTGAATTGGAATTGCATATCTGTTGGTATCATTGATATACGTGGTTTATATTAGCACATTCTGTCCTTTGAATTTACCACTTAAAATTGTTGCTTTAATTACATTGTTTAATAATCTCTTGACTGCCAATCTGGTACCATTGCAAAGACGGGGTGTGTCAATGTTTCTAAGAAGAATGACAGGAACAAAAACCTTCAGATTAATGTTGTGTGGTACCAATCCAGATAAATCAAGTGAATTTAAGAATTCAGTTGGATAATTTGCTGCAGTGGCGCACCCAAGATTTAATCTTGGGGGAGAGCGAGTTGAACGGATGAAAATATTTATAATGCAAATTCAATATTCATAATGCAATTTCTATTTCTTTGGGGGGGGCAGATTCACTTGGCTCCCCCCCTGGGTGCACTACTGATTTACTGCTTCATTTTGATCTATAACAGTATATATTGATTTTTAAGTAGCTGTTTCTCCTGGTAACATACAGAGCTGACAGACAGCACGTCTTCTTACGTGGGGTGTCAGAAAACACTTTCCCTCCTTCAAGACTCGGGGTTTATGACCTTACCCCTCGCCTCCCCCACAGGAATGTTAAACATCTACATGAGAGGGGTGGCTATCAGGGGTTGTTAGGTGCTGCCATCCGTATGTTTTGTTTGAAAGTAGAAGGTTCATAGATAATATCTAAACACGCTGCGTACAAAAAATATTTTTAACTTTCTTTCTACTGGTCAGATCGAGGATTTCAATAGCTTTAAACCTTCTCGGGACAACACGGACCATTTTGCAAAAAACCGAGTGTAAATCGGTTTTTAGTCTATAGAGGACACACATACGAACATTGCCTTTTATATATATATAGATTCCTCCCTGAGGGCACCACGTTAAATGCCGCTAAGTACGTGTATATACTGAAACGTCTGTTGCAATCGGGTACGCCCCCAGTAAGGCAACTGGCCCCTGCTTCACGACAATGGCCGGCCACATACTGCCTTTCTGGTGTAGCAGTTCCTGGCCAACAGGCGAGTTGTGTCCCTCAATCACCCACACTTGTCTCCGCCGGACTTTTTCTTATTCCCCAAATTCAAATCAGCCCTGAAGGGCCACAGGACGACCCAGATGAAGGCCATCGCTAAAGACGACCACTCCAGGAATTTCCAAGACTTGTACAACCGTTCCCAGATGTACATTACCGCCTACGGGGATTACTTAGAAGGACAGTAACAGCTGTTTCAACAATCCATTCTAACAATAGACCCATTCACCGAAATTTATAGACAAAGGTTGTATATATATATGTGTGTGGTTCAGTGGTGGCCAAAATTGCTGACACCTTTTGAAATTTGAATGTCTTTCAACTTTGAATGCTTATAAATACTGTTACACTTTACGCAGTGGTGCAATGATTCATATATCAAACGAATGAAGCTTTACTGCTTATTTCAACACACTAATCGGAGGTCCAATATTTGCATTGCAAGGGAAGGTATGCCACTTTCGGTCAGACAAGGAAGCCCAGATGCTTGAGATTCAATTTTCTGATTCTAGTAGCAGCTACTGTCAGACATTCGGAATCGTCGTTCCGAGGACCAATTATCAGCTGTCGTTTATGAGCCTGCGCAAGGTCATGTTCGACAGGTCAGATTGGCTGTTTCTCTTTGTAGAATAAAGTTGGTTACTGAACTGAAATTACTGTCGGATATTTATGTGTATTGTTTACTTCTACTGACGTTGTAAACAATAAATAAAACAATGTCGCACAGGAAAAATGGTGATTGGTCACGCAGGAAGAGATTTAAGATTGTCGTGTCAGTGAAAATGGTCTTTCGTATGCAGCAATTGCGAGAAAAGTTGGTGGTAAAGCGACAACTTCAGGAGTACGAATGTTTTGTTTACACTATCAGGAAAAACAATCTATATGAAACAAAGAAGGAAAAGTGTAAAACAGCCGTTGGTGATAAGAAAATAAAACAATTTTGCCTCAGGGACAAATGGATGTCATCTGCGGCCATTAGCAGTGAACTGAGTGCAACTGGTGTTTTTGTCGGCGCAAGAACGGTGCAGAGAAGTCCAACGGAGGATGGCATAAAAGGTAGGATTCCCCGAAAAAAGCCATTACTGAATATGAAGCAGCAGCAGAAACGTATACATTGAAAAGAATACGGTTAATCTTATTTAAGGTGAAAAGAGACTGTGTGAATAATGGACCAATACTGATTCAAGATCCGAATGAAGATGTTTGCAGTTCATGGTGAAACTTGTATGCCTGTGGCTATATTTCAAGAAAAATCGATGCTTAGGAAGAGCCGAGGAAGTCGAAATATATTGTAGTGAAAATTCAGTTCTTAAAAGATGTGGAAAATTCGATGAACGTGAAAAAGACGACGAATGTCGCAAAACTGTATATAATATATGCAATACAACGGGATATTAAAATGGACGTAAGTATTGAAAATGAAAACAAACTAGAACTATTAAAACTATTAAATGATTACGGAGATTGTTTCGCGTTATGCTTAAATGAGTTAGGATGTACCGATCTAATTAATATCGATATTAAGGAAAAGGTGGGGCCAAACGGATATGTTCCAGACCGTACAAGACAAATGCAAGTGAACGTGCCGCAATTAAGGATATAGTTAAGAAATGGCGAGATAATGGAATAGTTACGGACATTCGATCTCCTTACGCTAGTTAAGTATTGCTAGTGAGAAAGAAAAGTGGTGAACTTCGCGTGGTAATAGATTAATATTCATGGACCATTCGTCTTAATATTCAAACTGTGAACTTTGCCTCGCATAAATGATCTTCTCGAATGTTTGGAGGGAAATAAAATGTTCACCACGTTGGATATTTGCAGATACCCCAGAAAGAAGAATCTGCATTCATAACCCTCAATTTGAGCGAATGATTTTTTGTTTGGTAAACGCGCCAGCCGAGTTTTAACGTCTGATGCATCAAGTTTTAGGGCCTGTTCACATAGGAGTCCGTTGCGTTGCGTTAAGGGAAAGATGACGTTGAGACGACAATAAACCAATCATAGGCCTCCAAACGATTAGCAATGAAATTTTTAACGCCTATGATTGGTTTATTTTCGTCTCAACGTCATCTTTCCCTTAACGCTATGCAACGGACTCCTATGTGAACAGGCCCTTAGGACCACTGTTTAATACGAAAGTTCTTTGTTATTTCGATGATATTCTGATTCCTGCTAAAAGTTGGAAAGGTATGACTGAAAACTGACGGAAGTGTTTAAACTCTTGAGAACTGCAAAACTAACTTTGAAATTGCGTAAAAGTGAATTTGGGAAGAAAGAAATCGAATATTTGGGCTTTGTTCTCAAAACAAATGGACTTCAACCTGGTCCGGAAAAGGTGAAAAACATCGAAAAATTCTCGTAACCGAGAAATGCACATGATGTTAGATTTTTGGGAATAACGGGTTTCTTCAGGCGTTTTGTTGCTAAATATGCTGAAAAGACAGAAACATTAACCCGATTAACTCGAAAAGGTGTAAATTTTGAATGGTCAGATGAACAGCAAAATTCTTTAGACACTTTGAAGAACCATCTGACCAATCAACCAACGTTAGCAATGTATTGTCCGAATTCCAAGAAAGAAACTACACACAGATGAAAGTGCATCAGGTTTTGCTGGAATGATTCTACGAAAGGTTGAAGATGATAAATAGCACCTAGATTATTGCGTCAGTAAAAAGACAACTGAAGTTGAGCAAAAGTATCACCCCAGCAAATTAGAACTGATGGCTAATGTCTGGACATTAGATAGATTACGCCAGTTTCTGATAGGAATCGAATTCACCATAGTAACCGTGGTATACATGAATGCAAAGAAATATAGTAATCCTTAAATAGCGAGATGGTCTAATTTAATTCAAGAATACAATTTTGATGTGAAGTATAGACCTGGTACGAAAATGACACATATAGATGCATTAAGCAGATCACCAACTTTGGAAACTAAAGATACATTAGACAATATCATTGAAAACAATTTAGAGGTATTTTTGACATTAACAGTAGAAGAACAAATACTTAAGATACAGCATGCTGATTCCAAACTTAGAAGAATTATCGATATTTTGAAAACGGAAGAGAAAACTAAAGATAAAAAACAAGCTGCTGAGAGTTATGTTTCGAAGGGAAATCGATTACAGTGGTACCTCGACTTACGAGTTTAATTCGATCCATGACGGAGCTCGTAACTCGAAATACACGTATCTCGAATCAATTTTCCCCATTGAAATGAATGGAAAAGTCATTAATTCGTTCCGGGCTCCCCCAAAACACCGCAATTTTTTGTTACATGTTTTTAAATAAGAGAAATGTGCTTATAAATGATGAATATTGTATAAAAACGCAATACAATAGAATGTACTGCAATAAACTTGTATTATTAAGTGCAATGTACAACATTTAACTTGCAGATCAGACTTGAAGATGCTGATGTAAGAGGAGGAGAAAGGCAGAACTGAATAATTAAATCTTATTCTTTGATTTTTAACCAAGGTCATCCCATCCCCTAGACCCCATAGGGGTTACAGTGTGGTGGAGGGAATTGAAGATATTTCTCTGTGAGAGAGGTTGGACGCTGTTCGGTTTCGGATGGCGACTCAAGTGTGGGAAGAGCAAGCTGCCCGGGTGATAATTTTTGAGTGTTAATCTCTCGGTTTAAGACTGGATAGTAGTCTTAGAATAATATGTATACAATTGTATAATAATTGTACATAAAGGTTGTAAATAGTATATGTTTCTCGTGTTCTCATTTGATGAGCACGTAACATGCATTCGCTGCTCAAACTAGCGGTGGGATATCTGAAGCTTGCTCGTAACCCGAATTTTAGCTCGTAACTCGAAGCAAAAAATCTACCGAGAGAATTCTCGTATCTCGAGACACTCGTAAGTCGAGGTACCACTGTATTTCGCTTTATTAGGCAGAATGATCAAGAAAAAATTACTCTACGTAATTCTCGGAGACACGAGGAAAGGCGTTGTCGACCAGTTTCATCACCGCATGTGTCATTTTTATGTTGACAGAGCAGTGAACAAAATTGGAGAGCTCCACTGGTTTCCATCAATGAAACGCGTCAACATAAATCAATGTGTTTTGAGTGCCTAGTAAACAAGATTCCAGGTGGGCAACAATGGCTGCTTCATCCTATAAAACCAGGGAACGGACCTTTTTCTATAATCCGTTTGGATCACTTGGGACCCTTCGTAAGTTCCAAAAGAAATCAAGAGTTATTAGTTATCATAGATAATTTGACAAGGTTCGTAAGACTTTATCCAATGAAGGATGCTTCAGCTAAGAATGTCCTTAAGGCATTAAAAGATTTCGTAAACAATTTTGGGCGAATCATCAGAGATCGGGTAAGCTGCTTCACGTCGCACCTTATTTGAAGAAAACGGAATTAGGCGCTCTTTAAACTCTACCAAGCAAACGGCGTGGTAGAACGCATCTACAGAAAGATTTTGCCAGCAATTAATTACTACATGCATGACAGATGCACAGCATGAAGATTACGAATGAAAGAAGTTGAAAAAAAGCCTCAACAATGTTGTGAACCACACAACTGATAAAACACCCTTCAAAATGTTACATGGCTATGTACCTTCTTTTAAAGACGGAATAGTTAGAAGATTTGCAGATGAACGTGGCGAACAGTGGCAAAATCCAGAAAATCTTCAAAATGAAGTAATCGATAAAACTGAAGATAAGCAAAAAAAAAGATGAAGAAAAGTTACTGCCGTAAACGCAGTGGTACAGTAACAAATGACAGAGGTGAAATTGTGGTTGTAAGAAGATCCGCTAAATCAACGGGAGAACCAACGAAGACTCGGCCGAAATAACGCGGTCCGTTGGTAATCACCGAGGTGTGGATTCTCGTCACTTAATCGTCGGTCCAGTTCTTTCGAGGTCTTTTTTCCGGCCGCACCGATGTCGGAGATTTGATGTTTTACCGGATACCTGATATTCGCGTAGAATGGCGGTGCGCGAAAATCCAAATTGCATCGCTACCTTGAGATGCTATGTCACACCTCTCGTGCACCGACTATAACACCACGTTCAAAGTCACGTAAAACGTGTTAACCTTCCATTGTAGCTGCAGGAACCGATCTAACAGCTTCGCCAAAAACCTGTTATCTTATATAGGATCTGCCGACCGCATCGCGTTACGCTGATTGGTTACATATCTCCGTTATTTTCATACGCACACCTGTACCAATTATGTTGGCTCTTCAGAGTATATATATATATATATATATATATATATATATATATATATATATATATATATATATATACATACTATCTACCAGTAAAAATTTGAACACTATGATAGAAGAGAAAAACAAAATTTATTTCTATTTAATAGTTGGTAGAGACTCCACGAGAGGCTATTTCAGTCTCAACCCTCCGGGGAATGCTTTCCACAAGTCATTGTAAGACATGTAGTGGTATTTTCTTCTACTCAGCTTGGAGAAGCCATGTAAGTTCCTGCACCGATTGTGGACGGTTGTTGTACCTCTTAATTCGGCCAACCAACTCGTACCAGAGGTTCTCAATAGGGTTCAGGTCTGGGATCTGGGCAGGCCAGTCCGTTCGGTTAACCCCATTGTCATTATACCAATCCATGGTGGTCCTCGCAACATGACAGCTGGCGTTGTCGTCCTGGAAATAACATGGGTCTAACCCGTAAAAGTGCCACAACGTAGGAAGCACACTGTCATCCAAAATAGTGCAGTAGACGTCGACGTCGAGCTTAACATGAATGGGGACCAAGGGTCCAAGTCCATACCAAGAGACACACACCCTGACCATAATTCCACCTCCGCCGAACTTTATTGGGGGCACAACGCCTTCTGGCAGCAGGCGTTCTCCAGACAAACGACAGACCCAGACCTTGCCATCCAAACGGTAGAGGGTGAACCTCCATTCGTCGCTTCAGAGAACCCATTTCCACTGATCAACGGTCCACTTTTGACGTGCTTTGCACCACATTAACCGAGCAGCGTGGTTGGACTTTGTGATTGAAGGGTAACAGGAGGCACCACGACCCTGAAAACCGCGCTTCCATACGGATGGTATTCATCGAAAAAACACTCCCGCATGCTTGTTGAAACTCCTGGAGTATGTAGGCCATCGGTTGGATGCGGTTCTTCCGGATTTCTCTGGACTGTCTCTATATCTCAGTTTTGTGGGTCAGCCGACTCGGGGCACTTACCTACAATCACCGCTCACCTTCCACTTCTGATTCACAGAGGTCTCTGTTTGATATTGGGTCGTTCAGATATGCCCCTTAAGGATCGGCCATTTCTGTGATACCGACTATTTCACTTTTCTCGAAATCAGATAACTCTACACTTCCGGGCATCTTGCATGCGATTCATGCAAATGTTGTTTCCTACATGATATTTAACGGCGGAGGGCGTGACGTATATCAGGATCGCAAATATCGTCATTTACATGGGTGTCCAAATACATATCGGTAGAAAGTGTATATACATACACACACACACACATATATATATATATATATATACTGTTAAATCTTGACTATAATACGCATGCTTACTTTTGAGCGAAATTTTCGGAAAAAATTAAAATTCGACTATAATGCGCAACCCAAAACTTTTTAATATTTTATTTAAAAATTGCACAGATATTTATTAACAGAAATAAATTTTGAAATAAAAAGAAACGAAAACGTCAAATTCGATAGAAAAAAAACTCTTAAATTTTCAATTCAAAACAAACAATATTGTCAAATTCCGAGTCTTCATCACATATTCGCTAGAATAGAGCTCATTTATTGTTGTGGCGTCCATGTCATAATCATTGGTACCGTCGTAATATATATCGCCATCGTGATTCTCAATTGATGACACATGCCCATCCTCCCATAATATATCGTTCCCACTGGTTTAACAATATATACTCCTTTACGGAGTATCGACCAATAATAATCCTGATGACCGGTCTCGCCATAGAATCCCAGCAGGGAAAGCACCTAAAAACTCTACCATCCAAGTCCAGTTCAGCTTACTCTCGACCTCCATGAGCCAGAGCATTTTAATATATATTGGACACTTAATATGGATCATCCATATTAAGTGTCCGTGTACATGAATTTCATATTAAACAGTCTTAGGTCCGCAACCACCAAGCTGCGAACTACATTGCTTAACCCACTTTATTGTCTTATAAAGTTACAACACAAGTTCGTGCAGGCAACCAAAACATAAAAGTACAAAATATTATTAATACAAAACAATTTCCAAATTAACAATGGAAGCTGCACCAACAAAATTAAATTAGTGTCCAACTTTCAACGTCCCATGATCAATCAGTTCTGCTGATAAGCTTTCCCACCTCATGTACGTACCTCGGACAGCTCGTGTCCGTAGGTAAGTGATTAGCTACAGCTCGTAGCTTCTCCTTATCAATTGTGTCATCTTTATCATGAAAATGATAACAATTCGCACACTCTGGATTTTCTATACAGTCTTTCATATTCTCATGCATCTTTCTACACCTCATGCAGGTTTTCTTGAATTGACAGACCTTCGCTATATGTCCATAGCTCCAACAGCTATAACACATGACCGGTCGCAAATATTCTTTCGTGTTGAATCTTTCCCAATCTGTCTTTACCTTTTTAATTCTTTCAATTTTCTTGTATGACTCTCCACTAATAGTGAGAATCCAATTTCTCGAGACCTCGTTTCATATCTCTTAACTATATTCAAATCGCTTTCTTTGAATTCGTCATTTTGCGCCAACAACTTTCTTTTAAATTCCTCATTTTCATATTCATCCTTAACTCCGAATATTATAGAGTGAGGGCGTCTTCTCTTTGGTTTTTCAATTTTATAGTTTTTTTCAAGCTTATCAATAGCTTTGAACTCCTTGATTAACTTATCTAAGGCCCGTATGCCGATCAAACACTTACGAGAGCAAAGCTCTCGCAAAGCCCCTCCCTTCCGCAGAGGGGTCGCAAACGCGATGCAGATCAAACAGCGAGACCTTTTTCTCTCGTAAATACGAACGTCACGTGATCAAAACTTGCGGCTAGTAGGGAGCTCTCGTAAGACTCGTCTTTTCTCTCGCAAAGCCGGAATAGTCATTCGCTTTGCGAAGGAGAAGGATGTTATCCCTTTCTTTAAGCAGGGAATGGATATTACAAGATACGGATAATCCACTTGAGATGGAAGATGAAGTTTTTATTACAAAAATTTAGACTGTGCAAACATGAATTTATGTGTTTATTACATTTTTTCTACAACATCTTCAGCATTTATGAGCTCTAAAAGCTTTTTATTTCTGACTAACAACTATTTTTGTCTTCCATTATTTTAATTAATGTTTCTAAATTTTGATTAATTTTTAGCAGAATTCCTTGCCGGGATGTTGTTTCGATTTCTTGCACCATAGTTTTTTGGGTTTGAAGAGCCTCAGCTTCAAATTTGCTGCTTCTCTTTTTCTTTTTAATGCTAGATGCTTCCTGCCACGTACTGTTGAACTGTCTAGAAAATAATAAAAAATACATAGTAAATGAGATAGCACATGGAACAGAGCTATTATGTCATACATAAAAATCAACATATGTTATTTCATAGAAGTTATTGTCACAGATTATATAGTAAAACTGCAAATAATTATGAAGAATAGTTCTATGCAGGCATTTACATAAAACTATGTATGTTACGTAAAACATACAATTGTTTAATTTCTATAAAATATGGTACTAAAAAAATTTTAATTATCTCCAACAATTTCAGTCTGAAATTTATATTTTAAAACTTGTTACAAAAATTTGATTTAAATTTATCAAAATCCAAATACTTGATGATTGAGCAATATGTCAAGACTTTGTTTCTGCTGTTTTAGTGGTAGTTACAATCTTAGGTATTGTAATTCACTTTGAATAACAACAACTTTCTGGGGGAGGGGGGGAATTAATTAGTATAAATAGCAAATAATTTTACTTTAAATTTATTTAAAATATTCAAATTTTCCAAAAGCATTATGAAACAAACATTCATTTTGTTAGTTACAATAGCTATTTTTTTCTCTGGGATTTTTCTTAGCTTTATGATTATTAAATACATAGTTGCATTTAACAATCACAAAGCTAAACATAATTCTGATATATGACTGAGCATTGGCAGTAATCTTTTGAAGCACAATTATTAAATTTATATTTGCTATTTAAGTGTACAATGTCATGGTCTCAATCCCCACCCTCAAATATTAATAATGCGGTGATCTTTACCTGGTAACAAAGCCTCCTGCAACAAAATATTTTGATCTTTGTTTAATGATTAACTAACAGCATTTTTAAAAATTTATAATAAGATTTATAAACAAAAATAGAAATATGATATTCTTGTACACAAATGCCAGAAAAGTCTAACAGAACATTTTTAGTACTTAATTGTCCCTTAAATAAGCATTACGACATTTTAAAATTTTGCTTTAATTAAATTTATTTATGATAAATATCTTGCAATGTAAAAATATGATATATTATAAATAGCATTGAAAATGATTAAAAGAAATTCTAATAAACAGGTAATTAAATACAAAATTAATAGTTTACTTACCATCCATTTTTTTCTGTTTTAAAACAGCCTACAAGTAAAAAAATAATAATAAAATACTAGGATATTGCTAGTCAAATTACATTTTTTTCTTTTCAAATACAACTGAAATTACTTACCAATGCAGATGAATAGAATGACTCATCAGTGATGCCTTCACTGCACTTTTTTCTCGATCTCCTCTACTGAAAAATTTGATGTCCTTTGAGACAATTTTATCTACAAAATGTAAAATAAACAGCCACGTTGATCGAAGTCAAAGCGCGGGTTTTTTCCTATACTGTATACTTTTTCTTGAACCCCAACGCAAGGAAGCAATTAAAATGCCGTGTTTGAGGCAGTTCAGTCGGACGGTTTCGCTAAATTGACCGTCGAATCCCCCCCGCAGGTTAGGGTTCACGAGGGACCCCAGCTCCCGCAAAAGGGAGGAGAAAAAGGGCGTGGCTTGACCATATAAGGTTTCCTTACACATCTTGACGTCATCATTTGCGGAAGCGCAAATTGTTTGATCAGCATAGCTAAAAAGAGTGCTCACCCCCTACTCTCGCAACAACCCCCCGTTTGCGAAACGAGAGACACAAAGCTCCAGCGTTTGTTCTGCATACGGGCCTAAGTCTTCCTCGTTTTCTGTCCCAGTGACCACTTCTCCTGGTGGAAGAAATATATTTCTCTCACTATCTTCAGTTCGCCCGGTTTAATAAGTTCTTGCAGTTGTCCTTTCGTAGTGTCTGAAGTCTTAACCACAAACTCCCCGGTTCCTTTACTTTCTCCTTAGATGGTTTTTATAGCTACATCAGCATAGCTTTCAACTTTGCTTCTTTCAAGCACACATAAGATTCGATTCACAAGAATCGAACTTTTGAGTGAATGAATTAAAGAAGCTGCTTGAGATATGCTAATTTCGGCATACGCGCTTGGTATAAATACCAAGCAGCTTCATTAATACAGAGGTTGAAAAAAATTGTGAAAGTTGATAGATAAGCGAGAGGGAGCTACGAGGTAGACAGCTCCAGGTGCTATCCTGCGCTAGTGCTTAGGGGGCCCAAAGGTTACGTAGCAGAACTGCTGGTTTGACTCTCTGCTGGTTTGTGAGTATTGCAAAGTGTATTTTTATTGAATGCTAATATATATATTCCGTACAAGTAGTACTTATGCTTATGTGCCACTTCAAATTATATACACCCAAGTCTGGGTAGAAGTGAGCTTTTCTCTATAACACTATTTTGCCCTGTAACATACATAATCAAGTTCCTTTGTTCTTTGACTACATCCAATATTGCAATTATATTATCACATAAGTCACTCTTTATATCTGGGTTCCATCTAGATGCACTTATCATACCATTTAATTTCTTATATTTTTTATTTACAGTTTCATCGTAAGCCTCCACAGGACTAAGTCTTTTTTAATAATAAATAAACTCTATTCTCCCCAGCCTCCGGTGTTAGTAGGCAGGGCCCACCACGAGGAGGTATAGGTAGACTTAAGCTATCACACCAATTTCTCTTAAAACAACCTTTAAATATTTTAAAGCCCAGGTAAGTAACCAATATATTCTCTCTCGAATGATAGCATAGGGAGGGCCCCAATTATAATTTTTCAATTAAAAATTGATAATTTTTCTACTACCGTAGAGGATCGTCTTGAAGACATTTAGAGGGAAATAAATTAAAATAATACATTTTTGCACGGGAACTATCACTATTTGTTCAAGGGACCTGTTATTAAACGAACACGTGTGCGCTACGAAAAGTGAGTTGCTTTTGTTTAAAAGGAACACCTGCTTTGTAAACGGGTGGATGAATCACGGAGAGCAGATGCGCGCGCACCCTCTTTGCGACAATGTCTTACAGCTGCTATACGTTCGTTTATTCAATGTTTAAAACTACGTTTTTTTGTACACGAGTATAATACGCACCCTCATTTTTACGGACTAAAATGGGAAAATAAAGTGCGTATTATCTATATATATAAAATTTGTTCCGTAACTAACTAACTGACTGACTGACTGACTGACTCACTCACTGCCATACAACGCACAGACCAAACCGCTGGACCTAAAGGAATGACATTTTGCATGGCGATTCTTCTTATAGTGTAAGGGTGCACTAAGAGAGATTTTTGAAAAATTCTTCTTAGATTTTTTAAAATTAAATTTTTAAGCTGTTTTTGTAACTTTTTTTAAGTTTGCATTTAAAATAATAATCCGAGGGTTATAAAATTTATATCGCGAGAAAGATCAAAAAAATTCCTTTAAAATGAAATCTTTTTCGAATCTTTACCTCCATTTCCTGATTTTGGTGAATTTTTAAAGATTCATTTTTAGAATTTAATTTATTAAATGCCGATCACGCGATTTTTTTTCTGGTACTTTCAATAAATTTATCGTCACGTGCATAAAACTAAATAGACAAGAAAAATATTTTTTTCTTGATATTGCGGCAGACGATTGGGCATTATCCAAAATAATATTAAAATACAGTAAAAGAAATGTTCTACAAACTGTACTATATTAACTGTACTACATTCTTTAGTATTCTTTATATTAGATTTAATTTGAATATTTTCTGCTACATTATTTTGTCTATAAAAATATCCCTTACGATTTTCTTATAAATATATATATATTACATCAATTGTATATATTGATCGTTGTATTTATTATATATATATATATATATATTTATTTATTTATTTATTTTTGGCATTAATTGCATATATTGACCGTTGTATTTACTTTGAATGTACTCCGTAGCGAAGTGCGGGTTTTCAGCTAGTACTATATATATATATAGGGTGATTTTTATTAAACTGACATCACTCAGAGCCATCTGTAGCGCGATCTATTAACCGGAATTCCACCAAAATTGATAGAGGGTCTAAGGACAACACGGGAAAGAGTTTCCGTGAAAAAAAAGTTCCAAATGTCGTCGATAGGGGAAGATATGGCGCTGTTGTCTTCGGCGCACCCTAGAATTTGCACAAAACGCAAGTAAAACATCAGAATGCAAATTCACTCAGAAGCGCCAGTATTTCGGGCTATAAAGATAAGGGGTGAATACCGAAGAAGTTGTAATAAGCAGACAAATGAATAACAAGATTGCAACTCCGCTTTATGCAGTAAATTCACTTCTCCCTCGTTCAGTGTGACCACCATCCTGGTGGACGACACATTGCATCCGGAACACTACGTTCTCAAAGGCCGAGCGTAACAGGTCACCAGGAACATTCATCACAGTCCGGGGATATGTTGCCCTTTAGGACGCCAAGTTAGAGACTCTACCAAGATACCCCTTGGACTTTAAATAACCCCACAGAAAGAAGTCATATGGGCTAGGTCGGGGGAGCGAGGTGGCCATGCAAGTGGGAAAAAGCCACTGATGACCTTTTCTTCCGTAAAGCAATGGCACAATAAATTCCGCACCGATCTTTATAGCCCAAATTACTGTCGACTACGTAGTCATGAATTTGCATTTTGATGTTTTACCTGCGTTTTATGCAAATTCTCGGGTGCGCCGACAACAACAGCGCCATATATTCCCCCTATCGGCGATTTTTGGAACTATTTCTTTTTTCATGGAATCTCTTTCCCGTGTCGTCCTTAGTCCCTCTGTCAATTTTGGGGGAATTCCGGCTGATAGATCGCGCTACAGGTGGCTCTGAGTACTGTCAATTAAAATAAAATCCCCCTGTATATAATTTATGTTAATATTATCTATATATATAAAACAGTTCCGTAACTGACTCCCTGACTGACTGACATACAACGCACAGACCAAACCGCTGGACCTAAAGGGCTGAAATTTCGCATGGCGATTCTTCTTATGGTGTAGGGGTTCACTCAGAAAGATTTTTGAAAAATTCTTCTTAGCCCAGTAGCTATGTACATCTTACCGCGCAAAAGATCGGGTATTAGATTTTTTTTCCTACTTGTATATCTTTAGTCCAGTAGTGAAAAACCAAGTTTTTCAATTCGAAAGACCTCGGCAGAATTTTCTGTGGCCTAAAAACAACGAAATTTTTTGACTTTTTGGGGTTTTTTTCAAATATCTCGGCAATGGTTGGTTCTAGAGCTTAGATTTCAGTTACAATCTTAAAGATGACAAAATTTTGAACATATCTTATATTTACTTCATTTTTCTAAACCCAATAACAAGCGAGCTACAGCATCAGGAAAATGGGATATTTTATTCAACTCGTCGAGAAAGATGCAAAACTTACTTCTCTAACACACTAACTCGTACAATTGCTATATTTATATATCCATATTTGAGAAATGCACAATATGTGTAATACAACATATATATATATATATATATATATATATATATATATATATATATATATGTGGGATGCCTCCTTTAGATTAAGCTAAACTGGTCGTCTGATATAGCAATCTAGCACCCCACATTCAATACAAGACTCATGATAACTCATAAATAGTCTCTCACGAACAGTAACAAAGAATATTTATTTAAAGTTGACAAGACGATTCACATTTACATTTAACATATAACGGTTGACCTCTTAAGGTAAAAACAATAGTGCCAAGCACCCAATCGGCCTGGACTTCTGGAGTCACTCAGACCCTCAACACGGGAGCTCACTATCGCCTCCCTTCGGAACGTAGCTACAAGCTAGGCCCAATCTCCGGGGGTCTCTTCCCCGTTCGCTCTTAGGAACTCCTTCCTGAACTCTGGCGCGCGAGCCTCTGCTCTCGTTCGCCTCCAAATCTTATCTGCCCTTCTCCTGGTCCGACCGTATCGCTCTCGGCGGTGGGGAGTGCGCTAGGCAGCGGCCTTTCAGGGTCCCATAGCTCGGCCTTCCTGCCCCGGCTGACGTCCTCGGCAGCAGTAATCGATCTTTCTACCTAAAACATGAAAATACAAAAAAAAAAAAAAAAAAAAAAAAAAAACAAAAAAAAAAAAAAAAAAAAAAAAACAGAACTAATAACTATTTACAGTTGGTCGTGACTCTGAGAGTTTAGTCTGAGCCAGTGGACCATGGTTTCATGTGATCAGCTGCGGTAGAGGTTGCATTTGGTCCTTCATGATTACCAATTTTCTGCACGTCATATCTGTCGTGCGGTTTGATTTTGATGATTTCGTATGGTCCATGAAACTTTGGGCGCAATTTCATTCCCGTTCCAAATTGCGTCTTTTGTATTGCTACTAAATCACCCAGTTTGTATGTAGGTGCACTCTTGCGTCTTCTGTTGAATGTCTTGCGGTTTTCCTCTTGCATTGTGAGTATATTGTGCTTCGCCAGATCTCTGGTATGTTGTCTGTCTTTCATTAGGGAGTCAATATTTTCTTGTTCTAAAATCTCTTTAATTCTTATGTCAGTCTTATCTTTCAGCTTTACTCCGGTCAGTAACTCGAAAGGTGTGAAACTGGTACTCCTTGATGCAGTGCTGTTCATTACGCGCTGTACAGCTGATACGTGCTTGTACCACGTTTTAGGATCATCTATGCTAAGCTTGGTAAGGATCGGTATGAGGGTTTCGTGCATTCTTTCTACTTGCCCATTTCCTCTCGGGATTCCAGAGGTAATTTTAACGTGTTCAATAGCTTCGTCTTCGCAAAAGGTCTCGAAATCGTGGGAGGTGAATGCGGTACCTCTATCACTGATTATTCTTGCAGGGTTTCCAAAAGTGTTCTGTTGCACCTTCAGTTTTTCGATAGCATCTTTAGTCGATGTTGATTTCACAGGATATAGCCAAACAAATTTAGTGAAAGCATCGACGACAGTAAATATATACTGGTAATTTTTGTTGGTGGAGGGCATTGGCCCTATGAAGTCGATGTGGTATGTGTCTAACGGAATACCTTCTTTGGGTATTGGATTCAAGAATCCCTCACTTTTGCCTCGTTTCCTATTGCATAATATACACTTGACGCAATTAGCAATAACTCTCTCAATTTGTTTCTTAACTTGAGGAATGAAGAAATCTTGCTTTAGTATGGCTTCCGTTTTCGCTGTCGCGAAATGTCCTCTGTTATGAACCTCTCTAATAATTTCTTTGTGCATGGCTTGAGGCACCATGAGTAGTTCGCGGTCATTTTCAAATTTATACAAAATGCCTCTTCTGGTCAGGTAATCTTTACTCTCACCCTTCTCAACTAGTGCCTTGATCGCCTTTATATAGTCATCATCATTTTGTGCTGCTGCAATTTTTGCGGTCACTTCATCATATTTGCACGTCACCATTAATACCGTGTTTCTACTTAATGCATCCACATGCTGCATTTGTTTGCCGGGTCTGTGGATTATCTCATAATCAAATTCTTGTAAAAACAGAACCCATCTTGCCACTTTCGGTGAAAGTTCTTTTTTGTCTAAAGTTTTCTGGAACGCTGCACAATCTGTTATGATCTTTATTTTAGTGCCTAACACATAATTCCTAAATTTTTTAAGTGCTTCAACTATTGCAAGTACCTCCAATTCATAGCTACAATATTTTGTCTGTGCGGGTGTCGTTTTCCTACTCATGTAGTGGATAGGGTTAAAGTTTCCGTCATCTGATTTCTGGAGCAGAACAGCTCCAAACCCATGACTGCTTGCGTCTGTGTGCAGCTCTAACTCAGCTCCTTGTCTATAGATGTGTAAAACTGGGCTTTTCGCTAATATTTCCCGCAATGTGTGGAAAGCTTCCTTTTGTTCTGGACCGAATTTAAAATCTGTGTCGCGTTTCAAAAGGTCACTTAGAGGTTTAGCAATTCTAGAGTATTGGGGAATGAATTTTCTAAAGTATCCTGTTAGTCCCAAAAAACTCTGCATCTGTTTGGCATTCTTAGGTTCTGGAAAATTCTTAACGGCTGCAGTTTTCGTTGCTGATGGTCGGACTGTGCCGTTTTCAATCAGGTATCCAAGGAATTCGATTTTACGTTTTAAGAACTGGCATTTTTTAAAATTGAACTCTAGCCCGTATTCTGACGCTACCTTCAATACTCGCTCCAGTTTCTCTAATCCTTCTTCTTCAGATTCTGATGAGATGATTACATCGTCCATGTAAATCATCAATGTTTTATCTCTTAATAGGTCTTTAAAAACGGTATTTATAAATCTCTGAAAAACACTAGGGCTGTTACATAAGCCAAATGGAACTTTGCGAAATTCCCACTGTCCGTTATGTGTGATGAATGAAGTGTATTTTCTACTCTTTTTATCTACATCTACGTGAAAAAACCCATTTTTTAGATCCAATGAAGTAAACACCTGTGCCTTCTCAATACTATCTAACACCTCTTCTATTAAAGGCAAAGGGAACCTATCGCGAATTATTTTTTTGTTTAGACGTCTGTAATCTACGCATAGTCGCATAGACCCGTCTTTCTTTTTACATAATACGACTGGCGCTGCAAAATTTGATGAGCTTTCCTGAACGATGCCCTCTTTTTCCCAAGCTTGGATTTGTTGATCTATACATAACTGCTCTGCAAAGGACATTCTTCTAGGTCGCTGGGAAACAGGCGATTCATCGCTTAAAATTATCGACATTTTTAAATTTGTACTTTTTACTTTGCGTGGTTTATATTCGTTGACGAGTTGCATTAATGTTTTCTTCCTTTCTTTACACAGGACGTGGCTAACGTCTATTTCTTCTAGGGAGATTCCGTTCGCTATCTCAGCCAAAAACATGTCCCTCTGCAGCGTGGTTTCAGATATCAGGGGGACTGGGCGCAACAGCTCAGTGGGGGGTGGTATTTGCGGGTCATTGCTCTCTTTCGAACTGGGTGGGCAAAATTGTGCATGCCTGGCTTCTCTCTCAAGCTTCGGAGAGGAAAGGGAAATTTCTGGTTGCATGAAAATCACATCGGAAACTCGGAAGTATTTTCTTTGATCACGTAAAGGATTTTCTGTTTTCGTACTTGCGTCTGTAATAGTCGCAAAGCCTACCCTGAATTTATTGCGCTTCCCTAGAACGGTGACTCCGTTTTCAGTTATTGTGATATCGAGCTGGTTGATTACATCAGCCCCTATTACAAAATCATTATACAATTCTTTCATGACATAAATATTTGTATTAATTATACATTCATCAATCAATAATTCTGCATTGAAGAAACCAAGTGGGGTAACTTCTTTTCCAGTTATGCCCAATAGAGACACTTTATCAAAACTTAATTTAGGCGACCCAATAAGTGTATAAAAATCATATTTTAGCAGGCTAACTTCACTGCCGCTATCTAGTAATGCATCTGCACTTTTCCCCAATATTTCCACTCGTTTTTGGATTTTGCTAGAACCACTTTCTAAATTGCTTATGAGGGTGTTGTTCACTTCTCTTTGCGGACAATTTTCGCTTCTATGTCCTGTCCCTTGGCACCTGAAACAGACTGATTTTTCATGTTTTCTTGCACAAGAAAATGCCTTGTGACCCGACTCGCCGCAGGAAAAACATTTTAAATTGGGCTTCATGCTTTTCTGTTGGATGTGACTCTTTTCAGCGTCGTTTCGACGAAATGAATTTGGGTTTGTGTTATTTGGTGGGGCACGGCTCGAATTACCAGCGTTGTATCGCGTACGATCCGCCGTTTGTATCTTGTACTTGTCAAATTCTTGCGCTCCACGCATTTTATTTTCGTACCCTAGAACTCTAACGTCTTGGCTTGGTGCTCTCTTGATATTACTGCGCGCCGCTTCATAGTCATCTAATTTGACTACCAATTCGTCTACTTTCTTAATTTTAGGCAAGTCATCAACAAAATGCTCTTTCATATCGCTCGGAATTTTGCGTCTTATTTGATCGACGACTATTAGTTGTTTTAGGTCTTCAAATGTTAAGACTTCAAGACCTTTGGTCCATTCTTCTAGAAAATTATTTAGTTCGAACGAATAATCGCGCCACGAAGCTGATGGTTCTTTCTTGTGGGTAGAAAATTTTTGTCTAAACTGCTCGGGACTTAAGCGGAACCTTTTTAATAATAATCTTTTGATATACTCATAGTCGTTTGCCTCGGGTTCAGGCTCTCGTGCTATTAAATGGACTATGTCCATCGGCAGCAGTCCCATTAGATACGTGACCCAATTTGTTTTGGGAATGTCGACGCGCTTGATCTGCCTCTCAAACAAGGACAGGTATACACTAATGTCACTGTTTGGTTCGTACTTATTGATGAGTTTGATTATGCTTTCACTTTTGATACTATTAACTGAACTCGCGGGTACTACTGTTTCATTGTTTCGCGCCGACGCATGCATTAGCTCTAATTTTCGTAATTCAAATTCCTGTTGCCTTTTCTCGGCTTCTAACATTTCCTGCTTTTGCCTGTTCTCGGCTTCTAACTTTTTGGCTTCGGCCTCAAGAGCTTCTCGCTCAGCCTTAATATTTGCCAGGAGGGGTTTCACATACTCCTCGTCGTAACCCTCTGATGTAGTGATCAGGGTAGTCAATTGTTTGACTTTAGGGTTCTCTGGGGCCTCTAGGTCTAATTCATCTACCAAAATTAATAAGTCTGCCTTTTTGGCACTGGTTAAGTACGACATCTTTATTATGATAGAAATAATGTACTTACGTCGCTTGATGTTTCTCTCAGTCCTCCGGTTACCGTCGGTATCTCCACACCATCCGTTTGTAATCCAGGGCACACTTTAACTCGGTTTCACAAATTCAAATTAGTTTCACAATTTTAATTAGTTTGTACCGTTCGATCGCACTTCACGCTTTCACAAGTTTGTCACTCGCGTTCACTACACCTTTAACTTCTGACACCACTATGTGGGATGCCTCCTTTAGATTAAGCTAAACTGGTCGTCTGATATAGCAATCTAGCACCCCACATTCAATACAAGACTCATGATAACTCATAAATAGTCTCTCACGAACAGTAACAAAGAATATTTATTTAAAGTTGACAAGACGATTCACATTTACATTTAACATATAACGGTTGACCTCTTAAGGTAAAAACAATAGTGCCAAGCACCCAATCGGCCTGGACTTCTGGAGTCACTCAGACCCTCAACACGGGAGCTCACTATCGCCTCCCTTCGGAACGTAGCTACAAGCTAGGCCCAATCTCCGGGGGTCTCTTCCCCGTTCGCTCTTAGGAACTCCTTCCTGAACTCTGGCGCGCGAGCCTCTGCTCTCGTTCGCCTCCAAATCTTATCTGCCCTTCTCCTGGTCCGACCGTATCGCTCTCGGCGGTGGGGAGTGCGCTAGGCAGCGGCCTTTCAGGGTCCCATATATATATATATATATATATATATATATATATATTTACTCCAACATACTTGAATAGTGTGCATATTTATATAATTATGTACACAAACTACACATTTGTCGATACATAGGAGATTAATTACAAAAATTGGAGTATTCAACATTAATAAAAACCGTTTATATACATTATTATAAATTAGAAAATCTAGAGGAAGTAAAATAATATTTAAGAAATTACATAAAATTAATAATTATTATGTAATTATAAATGATTCAATAAGTGTACTAAAACTGAAATATTTCAAATTAAATAACATTCTTCATACCTATTGTTTTTAGCTATTTTGATGATCTGGGGTGGACATCATCTCTATGTTTGGTGATACGTCATCTTCATCCTCTAGTTCAATTACATTTGTATAATGTGAGGCCACTGCAGCGCTTACACATATTTGAGCATTTTAACCCTGCTTTTCGATAACTACATGCACCACTACAATCCTTTTTCAGCGTAAATTGTAGCAAAGAGATCATGCAAACCACTACCAGCCATTATTGCACCAATTGAGCCTATAAACGACATTAGAAGGTGAAAACCTCCAAGCCTAACAACAACATTGTTCAATTCAGGAAGACCATTTGCAATAATATCCCTAGCTTTGAGATATAGGGGTTGGTCAAAAGTAACAATACACGTCTTTTGATTGAATTTTCTACAATATTCTGATGCAGTTAGCAGAGAGGTGTAGACTGTGTCATAGTGTGATGGAGGTGAGTTGATAAATGGAAGGCATATAATCTTAGAACGGTCATATTCTCTGTTAGCTGTCACTTGTGCCATAAAACCATTCCATCCCGAGACACTTTGTGCGATTTTTTGACCATTTTCCATACTGCCAAATCAAGTCTGTAGTAGATGAACATCAATCGTATGAAGCTTCTGCAAATCCTCAATGATGATTGTTTTTAAACCTCCCTTTTTTGCATTGGGAAAAATTTGGAGGTTTATGGTTCCTGCCTGTTTGACAACTTCAGCTGATGAGCACTTTTTTAAGCGCTGTATATTTTTGTCGGGCAACACTGAGTCAGAGGGCGTGATACACATTATACCTCCCACAGAGTGGAATGTTCCAGAACCATCCAGAGTGTCAACATTAAAATAAGCGTTGTCAAACACGTATTGACAGACAGCGTCATCTCGTAGTTTACTTTCTTTAGATCGCAGGGCAAGAGATACTTCTAGTAGAGAAACCTCAGAGTACGATGCTGCAAATCCAAGTGCAGACAGAATGTTAATAAGGAGCTTCGAACCAAACTTTCTGTACAGGTAAGCACCGACTCCCGTCAACACTGAAGACACGAATGAAAGTGGTCTCACTGCATGTATGACTGCGTGCGATAGCGCAATACTTTTTTTCTTCCAATTGTCAATTGATCCTCGTTTGTGTTTCAAAATTATAGAATCAAATAGCAACTTCAATGAATCAGGAATAACACTTACGGCATCGCAAAAAAAGTTATCTGACGGGGGATACTAAGTAGTGCAATATATTTGTGATCTTACGTCTTCCACTATAATTTCAGCTGCTGCTTTGACAACTCTTAGACGTTTCTCTTGAGGGTCTGTCTTCCTGTTGACATACCAGTTTTGATTGAGAATCTTATGTCCAACGTTTTTAAAACAACTCACTGTCTTTTTGTTGGCTGTTTCAGCGATTAAAATGACTTCTCGATACTTTTTTTCGAGACGCGATTTCACTGTTCTCTTATCCGGAACTTCATTTACTACGTTCATCAACTCCTCAACAGTAAATTGGCACTCTTCAGTATTTTCTTCTAAATAATTATAAATTTTCTCCATAGCATAAGTCAACATCTGAAAAATGACGATAACCTCTTTTTGATCCACTTTCAGATTTTTGATAAAGCTTTCTGTAGCAAAAATGATCGTACCAGGCGTCCACAGCATGCAAATCATCTTCATTCCTGATTCGATCCTGTATTTTTCTGGCCCATTCATCATTGCGAATCTGTGCAGTTTTCATAACTGAATCTTTAATTGCTGTTTTTGTGGTAACTTTATGAATCAAGTTTCGTTTTTCGGGTGGCAACTTACGTTGTTTTGACAAGAAATCTTCTTCATTTACCTCTCCACACAAAAAACATTGTTTTCTAAAATCGAAACGACCCGTTCGTCCTCGTGTTGATGAAGACACGCCAGCTTGTTGATTACTCCAATGGTCTTGACGACGAAGAGCTGCATCGATCATTTTCTCATTAATGTAGCTTGTCTGGCAAGCTCTGTGTACTGTCACTTGTTCTAAGCTTTTCAAAAAATTTTGATGACTTGGGTTTTTACGTTTAAGGCTACATTTTTGAAGAGTCTCTACTCCTTCATTTTCACTACTATAGTATCACCCTCACTTAAGTTCAAATCACAAATAAAACAAACTTCAACTTTTAGATCGCTCAAATTTCATGACGAACGAAAATGAAAAACTATGGAGTGACAAACTATTAAATTAAACTATAATAATTAACTACTAAAAAACACTTTTAACTATTATTAAAATAAAATAAACACTTTATAACACTGTACCCAGCAAAAGAACATGCAAGAATGACGCGATTAGTTTGATACAATCCAGAGAAAAACAGATCACGAGACAAGTAAAGACATGTAAAGACCAATACAAACGAAATAAAAAATTCCCCACGCTGGGGGAGGATTCTAAAAATAGAATTCTCCCCCCAACGCTTCGGACCCAACCCGATTCGGACAGGTCAAACACAAGAACAATAAACGTGAGGAGTGTTAAAAAAGTAAGTTTTGCGTCTTTCTCGACAAGTTGAATAAAATATGCCATTTTCCTGACGCTGTAGCTCGCTTGTCATTGGGTTTAGAAAAAAGATGTAAATGTAAGATTTGTTCAAAATTTTGTCTTCTTTAAGATTGTAACTGCAATCTAAGCTCTAGAACCAACCATTGCCGAGATATTTGAAAAAAACCAAAAAAAGTAAAAAAGTTTCGTTGTTTTTAGGCCACAGAAAATTCCGCCGAGGTCTTTCGAATTGAAGAACTTGGTTTTTCACTACTGGACTAAAGATATACAAGTAGAAAAAAAAAATGTAATACCCGATCTTTTGTTCGGTAAGGCCATTTATTTGAACCCAGCTACTAGGCTATCTTAGAATTTTTAAAAATTAAATTTTTAAGCTGTTTTAGAAACTTTTTTTAAGTTTGCATTTAAAATAATAATTGGAGGGTTATAAAATTTATATCACGGGAAAGATCGTAAAATTCCTTAAAAATGAGATCTTTTTCGAATCTTTACTTCAAATTTTCTGTTTTTTGGTGAATTTGTAAAGATTCATTTTTAGAATTTAATTTATTAAATGTCGATCATGTGATTTCTGTTTCTGGTACTTTAAATAAATTTATCGTCACGTGCATAACAACTAAATAGACAATTTTTTTTTCTTGCTAATGCGGCAGACAATTGGACATTATCCAAAAAATATTAAAATACAGTAAAAGATATTATGTTCTTCAAACTGTACTATATTAACTGTACTATATTTTTTAATATTTCCTATTACATTTAATTTTAATATTTTCTTCTACATTATTTTGTCTAAAAAAAATATTTCTTACGATTTTTTTTATAAATATATGTTTTGGTTTTTTTTACCTCAATTGTATACATTGATCATCGTATTTATTTTATATATATATGCTAACTAGTAATAATTACCCAGTTAGTCTATCCAAAAACATAATTGGTTGTTTTTGTTTTAATGAATAGTTTGTTCTGTTGCATTAATAAGTTAAACATAAATAGGTTAAAATAAAAATAATAACTACTAAAAACAAAATTAAAACATAAGAATAATAAAAAATAATTAACTTATAGTAGTAACAATAATAAAACTAAATAAATAATGGAATAATATTCTTAAAATAAGTTACCTTAGTAAGTATGTAACTAAGTATCCACTACCTCAATGGTTGCAAGTTATGACGTCAGTCATCTTGCGGTTACAAGTTCTTAACTTCCACTCTGATTAGCGCCAGGCTTGGTGTTTGGTTAAGTACTTTAATACAAATTCATTTATTATTCAATTCTTCTGTTAATAATGGATTGTACGGTGTCTGAGTGTGTTTATTTAATAGATCATACTCATCAGAAACAATCCATTGGTTTTTAGACAGTATTGACACCGCTGATGAAGAAATGCTGTCAAAAACCGTATTCATACTTATCTTTACATGTTGGATGTTCCTGGCTGCTTGTAGCTTTAGAGCTATTACTGGTTTTCTCTTTCATCTTATTCTTATTTATATATATATATATATATATTGGCATTAATTGCATACATTGACCGTTATATTTAATTTGAATGTACTCCGTAGCGAAGCGCGGGTTTTCAGCTAGAATGTATGTAACGTCCAGGAAACGTGCCCGCGAGAAAAGTTGAGTTTTGCAAGTTTCACCAATATTGTGTGATAATTATTATATTTTATCCCACGTGCCGGCATTCATATAAATTACTATTTTTCAGTGTGACGTAATGTCATTTGCATGCTTGGTTTTGATTTTATTTTTTTGTTACGTTACAAGTACGGTTTGGCAACTTCGATAGATTTTGCTGAGTTTTTTTGAGATATACGAGGTACTCGGTGAGAAGAGGTTGTAATAGTGCTTTGATGTTCTGATGAATTTGTTAAATTTAAATAAAAAATGTTTGTTTAAAGTTTTGAATGTTTAATTTGAAAAGAATCTTGTGAACCGGGGTCAACACCCTCACTGCATGTGGAACCCAAAAAGGATATCGCCCCATTAACTTAGGCGGGTGATTTTTTACAATATCGACTACTCCATACTCGGAGATATGAAAGAGTAAACCACTCGAAAAAAAAAAAACCTGTGAATATCTGATATTGCGTCCTTGGACCAAGTACGGTGTTTTACAATGTATAAATAATATTATCTCGTAACCATCCTTTTTATTATATTGTGGTCATGAAGAAATAATTAAGTCCTACTGATATTTAGAATTTTTATCATGATATTTTAGAAATATTTTGACAAAAATTCACATTCTATTACTTTAGTATTTCAGAAAATCTGCCATTAGAAGCGGAAAATACAGCGATTAAAGACTATCTTTCGACAAGATTAGGATTATGCCATACTATTAAGTTGAATCAAAGTACTCTTGAAGTGGTCTAAAGAACTGGACAAACCCTAGGTGAGTGCAATAAACAAAATATTAATATTTTAAAGTATCTAATCGTATAAGTTACGTGCATGTTTAAATTGTTTATATCAAAGTTTATTCCTAGTAGAAGAATTTTGAAGAGAACTTATGTAAGTGTACACGCAAAAGTCGGTATACAATGAGATAAAAACAAATACAGTGGTACCTCGTCTTACGAGTTTAATTCGTTCCATGACTTAGCTCGTAACTCGAAATACTCGTATCTCGAATCAATATTCCCCATTGGAATGGATGGAAATGCCATTCATTCGTTCCGGGCTCCCCCGAAACACCGCAATTTTTGTTGTTACATGTTTTTAAATAAGAAAAACGTGCTTATAAACGACGAACATTGTATAAAAATGCAATACAATAGAATGTACTGCAATAAATTTGTTTTATTAAGTGCAATGTACGACATTTACCTTGGAGATCAGACTTGAAGATGTTGACGGAAGAGGAGGAGAAAGGTTGAACCTAAAAATTAAATATTATTCGTTGATTTTTGACCTTTTCGTCCCGCTTTCCTCACTTTCGTTTTTATTACCAGCTACTCTCTTAAAGTGAAAGAGTGAGACACGGAAGTTGGGCGATCGTTGCATCGTTCACTGTGGCTGTAATGTCCAGATTCTTCTTTCTGAGAATCCGAAGAACGTTTTCTCAGAATCCAATCTCTCGGTTTAAGACTGGATAGTAGTCTCGGAATAATATTATACAATTGTATAATAATTGTACATAAAGGTTGTAAATATTAATGCTTCTTAAGTTCTCATTTGATGAGCACGTAACAAGGCATTCGCTGCTCAAACTAGCGGTGGGATATCTGAAGCTTGCTCGTAACCCGAATTTTAGCTCGTAACTCGAAGCAAAATATCTACCGAGAGAATGGTCGTATTTCGAAAAACTCGTAAGTCGAGGTACCACTGTATGTTTATTCAGATTTACATTTTCTAAAGGAGGGTGAGCTTTCAAAGATAACAGAAATATTAATTAAAGACAGTTCTTGTGTACTTAAAAAGTTATTATTCAGAGAAAATTGTAATTTGTACTGAAAAAAAAATGATAATTTATCTTCATAATTATGGAAAGTTATACTTCTCAATTTTACGATAACCACCCCCACACCTCCTGAAAATAGTACACAATATTATTAACACAATATATGCCTTATTTAATTTGTTATCTTATGGTAGATATATATATTTATGCTATGTCCTATCTTAGTATCAGTGTGAAGTATACTACATTATTTACATCATCTGTCTGATAGTTTTGAATAAAATAGGGAGATAAGACGCAGGTAATTAGCAAAAGATTTAATTTCACACCTGTCAGAGCCATGCACACATGGTACCGTTCTTAACTGGGAAGAGCCTTTCTATACGTGACTAATTTAAGAAAAGATTGACGTGGTCGTTAAACAAGTCCGTTAAAGGGACAGTGGACTTTCAAAACTGTGAAATTTGTCCAAAAATTCGATTTTTTAAATTTTATTGAATTGTGAAACTACGGACGAGTAGGAATGTGTTGCAAAAAGAATTTTTAATTTCTGTGATTACTTTCCTAGTTATAGGCCTTTGTATTTAATTTAGATATTATGTGGTTACTAATAGCAATAACTTTAAATGTGTTTTTCTCAAATTAAAAATTTTCATGTCATACGAATATTCAAACTGCTCCGGGCACATTTCTAATGATCGTATCGCTTTGAAATTTAAGTTTTTATACTTAACTGTACAGAGGCTGTTCATACATTTTTTAGACGATGTATATTGTATTCACAAAACTAAATTACATAAAATTCTTGTGTTTTAAATGTTCTATTTGACATCCCTTATTCTGATCTATCTTTCGACACCGCAATTTCCAGGATAATAATGCCTTCTGAAGTGTCAGAAGAGGTATTCTATCCCATTCCTCCTGAACAGCTTTCCAGAGTCCTGTAAGGGTTTTGGGACGACGTTTGGATAATTCAAATTTTAAAAGTCCGAAAGCACAAAAATCCATAGGTGATACATCGGGAGATTTAGTAGGGATATCAGTGAAAGGTATGGCCTTGATACCAGTTTTTGTTCCATTTCTTTTAGAAAATTTACAGTGGATTTTGATGTGTGGCTGCTAGCTTTGTCCTGATGGAGTCTCACAGATTGATGGCACTGTGGGTAAAGCGATGGTATTTCATTCAGAAAAATTGGCGATAAAATATGTTCCTCATAGTATTTGGAGTTAATCTTGACATTTTTTTGCACTCTCTTTATTTTTAACTTGCCATTATAAGAAAAACCAGCAACAATCATGAATCCCTTAGAAAAACTTTCTTTCGATTCTTTGAACCATGTACTTAAATTTTTTTCTCCCCTTTTATGATAATAAATGGATCTTTTTTTGTTGCAATCATTTAAATGCACCCATGATTCATCTATTGTGACAATTGTTTTCCATTTTTCTTTCGATAAGTGTTTCTCATATAGAATTCTGCAGCGTGTCCTGCGTTCAGCGATATGATTTGGAAGAAGACGATGCACATTGCGTTTTTTCGCTTTCTTAAGATTTAAATCAACGTTTATCATTTTGTTTACAGTGGACACCGAGCGTTTTAATGATTTTGCAACTGTCCTTTGACTAGGGGATTTTCTTTTAACATTAAAAAACGTACCTTTGCAATAGTCGAAGATGTCCGTTTTTTCCTTGGATACTTGTTTGGAATTTTTATCCCACTTGAGGCTCCAATTTGAAGTTTTTTTCCTTTCTTGTTGACGATATTACCTATCGACGCTTTAGATATCACAAAACCATGACTCTCACATCGTTTTTGGATAACGGAGTATGCATATTTCTCTTCGGAAAGTGCATAAATGTAGCCTTCGAACCACTGCTTTGTTAAAAACGCCATTTTGAATAAAAACAAAACTTTCAAGCCGCAGAGGATAATTTTGACTTTTAAAAACATAGTACAATTGCAATTATTTCTTTTGCAGCAAACGATTTTTATTACCGCTTACCAAAATCGTCTAAAAAATGTGCGAACAGCCTCTGTATATCAAATAAATCTTACTGAAAAAAATTATACTTCGTAGCTCAGAATTTCTAAATTTTGTACTTGAAAAGATGATTTATAGGAATTTTGTGTCATAAAAAGGATGTTTCACTATTATTATTTTTTTCTCTTTATATTTTTAATGAATGCTTAAAATAAGCAATAAGTTTCGTTGTTAGTTCTATAAGGTATCCTGTAAATAAAAATTTCCATATTATATGCAAAAGAAATGCGCATGGAACATTTTTAATTGGGCCAATTTTTGATATAATTAACAATTCATAATTCATAAATTATTAATATTTCATCATTAAATTTTAACCACTTTTACATATCTATTGTACTAATCACATATTCAAATTTCAAGCAAATCCATTCAAAACAAAAAAAGTTAGGTTGGAAGGTCCACTGTCCCCTTAACGGAGAAGTTAAAAAAAAGTGATTACGACCACCGGAGGACCAGATGTTCTGATACACGAACTCAGCGGTTCTCAACCTGGGGAGCGTAAAAAAATTTGAAGGGAGGCGTAAGTTTTAAAAAAATGAAATATAAAGTAAAACTAATTGTTATTCACTGCACTCAATTTTGCGGTCATAATGTAACGGTAGCGTATTTTCGACATACGAACACGAACACAATACTTGTCGTACACGCAGAGCCTGACTAAGGCAGGGGCATACGGGGCAGTTGCCCCGGGCCCCCACTTCAGAGGGGGCACCCAAATCAAATAGAAAGTTCATTTTACGTTTTCTTCTTTAATGAACTTTTTTTAAACAAAATCAGTACAATGTAAAATCCGTCAGTTTTATGTTAGCTTCTTCATTAATCTATCGTATGAACACAAAATATCTATATTTCGTAAATCCATGGCTTTCTAGGGCGAAATTTAGCTGAATTCCGCACTAATGTCAGGAAGGATATGAATTTTTCGCAGCTAGATGACAAAGTTAACAATCAGAAAACTGCATTTCGGAAACTTGAGAAAAGTTCACAAACTGCAGCGATATGATTGTTAACTAGGTCATCATAATCGCAACTGCGAAAAATTCAGTTGCATCGTGTTCAGTGGATTCTGTTGGCTTTTCGCAACACTGAGAAATCACAATAATCAATTATAAGTTGTATTCTCTCAAAATTCTCACAAATGTCAAATATTCTTTTGATTAATTAATTTCATACCTTTGGGGGGGGGGGGACTTTATAGCTATTTTAGGTTCTAGTCAGTTTTCTTGTTATATATCTATAATGAGGTGAAAAATTTAAATACCTCCATAAAGTTCGGTTCTTCATTACTGAAGTGAAGCAGAGGGGGGCCCCCAAAGAAGTTTTTGCCCCGGGCCCCAATCAGGCTAAGTCGGGCCCTGCGTACACGATAAATGTCAGAAAAACATTCTGAAGACTTATGATGCAGTTAAGGGCTTCACAGAAAAGATAGCTCTTTGGCAACGCAGTCTTCAGAGTTCAAAGCCAAACTTTTCGTCTTTTCCAACATTGAACGACCTCCTCGATGGTAAAAAAAATTCTCCCATTGCAACAGATAAATGAATTGAAGGACCTTATATCAGGGCAGTTGGTAGCATTGCAAAATCAAATCGAAGACTATTTTCCAGATATTAGTTCAGAGAACTGGGAATTTAAGTTCACAAGAGATCCCTTTAAAATCGACGTGGATTTACTTCCCGATCATATTCAGGAGCGGGCATTCGACATACAATGGGATTCTCGAGCAAACGTGGAATTCGAAAACATGGATGTTGAAAATTTATGGTTGCTCTATTTTTCTGTTTATCCAGAAGTTGCTCTGGAAGCTTTGAGGTTGTGAGTGCAGTTTTCATCCGCATATCTCTGTGAATCTGGATTTTCGGCATTGGTATACATAAAAGTCAAAATATCGAGCAAATCTGGACGTCGAAAGTGACCCGAGGTTTGCTTTGTCACAGTTACAACCTAATATTCAAAAACTTTTCAGGGACAAATAGTGCCAGCCCTCTCATTAATGTTGAGAAAGTAACTGGTATTACATGCCGACCTCACCTAAATCCGTTATTACCTCTAATAGATTTCATCTGTATTTAATTCTTTGATTTCATATGTTCTAACTAGCTGAAAACCCGCGCTTCGCTACGGAGTACACTCAAATTAAATACAACGGTCAATGTATGCAATTAATGCCAAATATATATATATATATTTATAATAAATGCGACGATCAATGCATACAATTGATGTAATATATATATATATATATATATATATATATATATATATATATATATATATATATACAGGGCCCGACTTAGCCTAATTGGGGCCCGGGGCAAAAACTTCTTTGGGGGCCCCCTCTGCTTTACTACTTCAGTAATGAAGAATCGAGCTTTATGGAGGTATTTAAATTTTTCACCTCATTATAGATATATAACAAGAAAATTGACTAGAACCTAAAATAGTTATAAAGTCCCCCCCCCCTCCAATGGTCAGACGAAATATCGTTCTGTCCATTTTATAGATTTTCCGATTTTTGGATTTTACACTGTACTGATATTTTCTTTTTAAAAAGTTCATTAAAGAAGGAAACGTAAAATTAACTTTCTATTCAATTTCGGGGCCCCCTCTGATGTAGGGGCCCGGGGCAACTGCCCCGTATGCCCCTGCCTTAGTCAGGCTCTGTATATATATATATATATATATATATATATATATTTATAAAAAAATCGTAAGGGATATTTATTTTTATTGGATAATATCCAATCGTCTGCCGCATTAGAAAGAAAATTTTTTGTTTGTCTATTTAGTTGTTATGCACGTGACGATAAATTTATTGAAAGTACCAGAAAAATAAATCACGGGATCCGCATTTAATAAATTAAATTCTAAAAATGAATCTTTAAAAATTCACCCATAATCAGAAAAGGGAGGTAAAGGTTCGAAAAATATTTCATTTTAAAGGAATTTTAAGATCTTTCTCGCGATATGAATTTTATAACCTTCCAAATATTATTTTAAATGCAAACTTAAACAAAGTTACAAAAACAGCTTAAAAATTTAATTTTAAAAAATCTAAGAAGA
>CAJRAI020000114.1:55000-60000 GCA_907164885.2 Dolomedes plantarius
CGAGGAGATATCGTCAAACTATATTGGGATGCTAGGAATCTTATGGACTGGTGTCTGCCCCCTCTCCCTCTTGCTTCCTTGGACTGCTACTTCTGTTCTCTATGTTCTGCTATTTGTTATATTTTGTTTGTTCTTTTCTGTATGTGATGAGATCTCTATATGTAATGGAGTGACAGCAACGATGGATGCTACACTCGATTAAACGAAATATATTTTAATTTGGTTTATACTCTATGACAGAGGCCTCCGTGATCTTCCCTTGCGGCCTTCTTAAAAGCTAGCTCTTGTATTAATTAATATTTAATTATATATATTACGACAATTTCCATATCAATGGAATTAAATAAAGAACGGCACGAATGTATGTACAGTGTCGGCCAAAATAAAGTTCACATTTTGAAATTGTTGTCTAAAGTCGCTACAATTGTATATTTATCCAAATTCAGCTTCGTTTACTCTGATTGTATGATACTTTAACTACACTTTATATATAATTTAATGCTCAGAGTTTCTTAGCGATACTACCAGACACGTTATATGATCTCTACACAAAAACTATTTTCTTACTATTATTGCTGTGTCTGACTCCGTGTACGTTAAAACGTATTATTTTTTCTGCAAAAAAAAAAAATAATAATTAATGATTAATGTTATAACAAGTTTTTATCCTTATGAGACTACAAAAATATTTTATATTGTCGCTTTTTATGTGAAATAATGAATAAATAGGGACTTAATTTTTGTTGTTGTTTTTCTATATAATGCACCAAATTGTTAAAACTATACCTAACTATAATAATTTCATAAAAGTCGCATTTATAGGTTGATCGACTTATGCGGCCTCCTTTATTGCTACCTAATTTACATATGGCCTCTAGTGGTAAAAAGGTTCCCCTTCTCTGGCCTATCAAGAAGAAATAACGACCCCTAGACTTCAAAGCCACTAAACCATTCCATAATGTACCCTCCCTTACAAAGGTTAACATCATTCCGGTACGCATTTTACCATTCCTTACATGAATTCACACCATTACATCGTTTGGCGGCTGCTGATTGGTCAATTGAATTTACATCGGTATTTGTATATTTGGTGCGCTGATGGTTATGAAAGCACGTCTGTTTTTCAAGAATCAAAACTTCCATCACTATTTTTGGTAATTTTTAGAAGAGTATTTATAATTTTTATTTTTTAAGAGTAAGGTTAAAAACTAAAGTGTGCAAAACAGCAAAAAATATATAATTTGCATCTTGCAATTAAGATTTTAAATTAAAAAAATAAACAAAATTTTTAAAAAAATTCAACATTTAAATTTAAAAATAAATAAAGCTTTCATGTTTTTAAAGTCAACATTTAAATTTAAAAAAAGAAAATATCTTTCCTTCTTTTTAATTCAACATTTAAATTTAAGAAAAAATTCAATTTTGAGTACTATTTACTCTATTTTATTCTACTCCTAAAATTTTACAGTGAAATTACTACGGAAATTGGCAATTTCTTAAAATTTTCCATGCACAAAAAAGAAATATGAAGGCATTTATGGCGAAAATTTCTTTTACAAATAGCTTGTCACTTTAAATTACAGTGATTTCCGCTTATAAGAATCACGTTTGTTATTACTGTTTTTGATTCTTATAAGCGGTTGATTCTTATAACCGAAATTTAGGTTTTTGGACAGGAACACACACACACCTATATATACATATATTAGATAATTTACCATAAAGTACTCTTTAATTTACATTAACTATCTTTTATAAAAATTATTATTTATAGTTTTAAAAATAAAACTTAATTTTTAGACCTATAAGTAGATACACATGATTATAGTAAGAGAAGAAAAAAATACAATATTTGTTACAAGTTACAACATACCTGCTTGACAGTTTTAACATTTCAACTACAGGAAGGGAGCAAGAAAAAGTTTTCTACGGTAGTTTGACGTAATGAAGTTTTCAGAAGGCTGTTTATACCTCTTTCAATACTTATAGTCTCAGATGAAGATTTACTCGGACGGGTAAAGTTGCCCCCGGGTCAAGCTAATAGGACAGTGTTGTGGTAAAGCTTTTAAGGGGAAACTATTATGTTATGTCTAATAAAGAAAGGGGTGAATTTTACGACTATATTCCATCCCATCTTATCAATCTTTCTTTAAAAAAAAGAAAGAACTTCGTGCCTTTTGAGGGTTTAAGTAGCTTTTTTAGAAAAATGAAAGGAAAGCGAAGAGTGTAAACTGATTCTTAAAACCGGTGGATTGATTCTTTAAAGCGAAAATTTTAACATGGAAATAATTCATTTGTTTTTGTTTTCGCGATATTGATTCTTATAAACGGTTGATTCTTATAACCACTGATCACTATAAGCGGTGGTTACTGTACTTTTACATTAATAGATGGCGCCACTTAAAAAATTCACGTTCCGGGTAAAATATGGCGTAAAAAAATATATAAAGATGAAAGCAAGTAAGAAATAGATTTTTTATCTCATTTAAGATACGCTTAGGATCAAATATAATGCAGTTATCGAAATAAAAGCAACTAAGAAATATATTTTAGCATTTATCTCATTTAAAACGCGCTTAGGATCAAATATTATGGTAATTACCGATGCAAACTCAATTCGACCGATCAGCAGCCGCCAAACTATGTAATGTCGTGAATTTATGTAAGGAATAGTAATATGCTTCCGGCACGGTCAACTTTGACATCGGGAAGACTGCCCATACTATCTGCGGGGCCATTTCAATCGTTATTGCTCCAAGAATGGCTCTTTTTGGAAACATCTTCTCGGTACATTTTTTCAGGCAGATCAAAGTCATTGGGACGCGCGTCGGGGGGATCACGTAACCCACTATGGTTATAAAAAGTCCAAACAGGAACAACATTGGGACAATGAGAGTTGTCATGCAAAACAGGAGAAGCATTTCTTCAAAAATCTGGTCTATTTCTTCAAAACGCAGCATAATAAAGGAACACAATGTTTCACTTAGGGTTTATAGAAAAACCTACTTTTTGAAAAACCGGTTTTCAAATTCCAGATTTACAAAAAACCGGTTTTAGCCGGTTTTCGAATTTTTGTCGAATAAAATGGAATAGGGAAAAATATTTTATTTAATTTATATACAGTAACAAAAAACGAAATCAATATCAAAGTCAAAATATAAAAAAAAAAAATTAAGGATTACACATTATTTACACAAAATAACGAAAACTGAAACAAAAATTTCAAATTTCAAATAATATTTCACTAATTTCAATTTCTCCTAAGAAAATAGGATTTTAAAAAACATAAAATATCCACTGAACGGTGGCTAAGTGTTGTTCTTATTTTGGACACAATATTGCCCGAAATTGAAAATATTCGTTCACTAGCTACTGAGCTCGGTTTTATAGTTTTCAGGGCATCCAATAACAAATCTAAGTTTTTGGTTCTTTTATTCGTTGCCTCAAATAATAAAAATTCAGCTTTCAGTGTCTTTGGATTTGCAAGTTTTTCTTCGGGGTCTTCAAGAAATAATATAAGTTAAAAAATAATTTTTACATAATAATTTGAATTCTTTTAAACCGGTTTTCTTAATTTAAAAACCGGTTTTCAAATGTGACAAATTTATTTTAAAAGCCGGGTTTGAAAAACCGTCAAACCCTAGTTTCACTCCTACACGCTTCCCTCAAACCTTGATAACATTTGAAGCGCTCCATCAACTTCTATTTATGCACGTTGCTTTCATTGGGAAAACAATTCTTTAGGTTAGTCAGGTTCGATAAATAACGTTTCGCACTTTCCACTCTTTTTTCTTGCTGGAGTTCATCGGAAGAATTGTTCGGAAGAATTATGTATATATATATATATATATATAAGAAATAGATGATAGAGAAAACCAGTAATAGCTCTAAAGCTACTTGCAGCCAGGAACAAATAACATGGAAAGAAAAGTATGAATGAGGTTTTAGACAGCATTTCTTCATCAGCGGTGTCAATGCTGTCTAAAAACCAATGGATTGTTTCCGATGAGTATGATCTATACAATAAACACACTCAGACACCGTACAATCCATGAAAAACAGAAGAATTGATTAATAATTGAATAATAGTATTTAACCAAAGAACACCAAGCCTGGCGCTAGACAGAGTGGAAGTTAAGAACATGTAACCGCAAGATGACTGACGTCACAAAACTTGCAACCATGGAGGTAGTGGATTCTCAGTTACAGACGTACTATGGTTACCAAATTTTAGGACTATTTACCCTTAATAATTTAGTTTTTAATTATTACTACTAAGAGTTATTTTTATTATTATTTTTATTTTTACTTATGATTTTTAATTTATTTTTTATTTTTAGTAGTTATTTTTTCTATTTTATCTTATTGTTATGTTTAACTTATTAAATGCAACAGAACAAACTATTCATTAAAACAAAAACAACCAATTATGTTTTTGGATAGACTAACTGGGTAATTATTGCGAGTTAGCACAGCTTTCAAGTCTAAAATATGCTTAATCCTATTGTCTTTAGAATATAGCTTATTTAAACGAACTATATATATATATATATATGTGTGTGTGTGTGTGTGTGTGTGTGTGTGTATTTATATATGTATATTCTTTGAGGTGAATTCTTTCACCTCAAAGAAGACTATCAATCGAGAAGTGTGTATAATCAGACGCTTAAGGGAACAGTGGACCTCCAAACCTAACTTATTTTTGTTTTGAATGGATTTGCTTGAAATTTGAATTGATTAGTACCATAGGTATGTAAAAGTGGTTAAAATTTATTGATGAAATATTCATAATTTATGACTTATGAATTATTAATTATATAAAAAATTGGCCTCATTAAATATGTTCCATGCGCATTTCTTTTGCATATAATATGGTAATATTCATTTACAGGATACCTTATAGAACTAACAATGAAACTTATTGCTTATTTTAAGCATTCATTAAAAATACAAAGAGAAAAAAATTAATAGCAGTGAAAACACCCTTTTTAGTACGCAAA
>CAJRAI020000114.1:65000-87500 GCA_907164885.2 Dolomedes plantarius
AAAGTTAGTATTACTATTAAGGTAGCTGTTAATACTGTTAATTTTTAGAACATTAAATAATATTCTTTTTTTTATTTATTCAATAAAATTTTAGTAATTAGTTTTTCTGTAATATTAATATAATTGTATTAGGTACAGTTTAATTCATATTTACATAAAGGGATAATTAATATTTATGTGCAAACTACAATTGTTCAGTTGATTATTTATAAAATCTGTATACCTATTGTACAATAAATACATATATACCAAGTTGTTATTTCTAAAAAATTATTTATGTTTTGCTAATGATAATCTTGTTCACTATACAATAATTTTTTTTTTATAAGACGTTGTTTTTATTATCATCAACAATTTAATTCACAAAATCCTGACAAGTGAGCAGATACAATTTTTTTCACCTGTCATAAAACACATAAATGATTACCAATATAATGAATAATCAGTGAATTTTATAAAATCTGTATACCTATTGTACAAAAAATACATATATACCAAATTGTTTTTTCTAAAAAATATTTATGTTTTGCTAATGATAATCTTGTTTGCTATAAAATAACTTTTTTTTTATAAGACGTTTTTATTATCATCAACAATTTAATTCGCAAAATCCTGACAAGTGAGCAGATACAATTTTTTCACCTGTCATAAAACACATAAATGATTACCAATAATAGAATGAATAATCAGTGAATTTTATCAACAACATTAACCCAAGAATGTTATTTTATTTCAAAACCAATGAAAGTAAATATTTTTATAAAGGTATTTGAGTGTATTAGTATTTAATAATAGTCATGAATTAAAATGAAGAAGAAAGTAAGAATATGTCCAACGACGTTTTCAATTTTATTGGAAAATAATGGTTATAAACGGACGTGAAAATGTTTAGGTAAGCGAATATTTTCTAAGGTCACAAGACAAGTAGAAATACTCGTCTATTTGTTTTGTATGCGCCCGACGACCCTTCCTACGTACTACGTAGTACGTAGAAGTATAAAGTATAAACGACTGTGGAAATACTCGTTTAAGCAAGGGAGTATTTTCTGGTAAGAGGTACGAAAAAATACGCATATACTTATTTCGTTTCGTCCCCGCTCGTTTGACACATACGCCGTACTAGGGAGTATTTTCTGGTAACAGGCAGGGAAAAATACGCGTTTTCTTATTTCGTCCCTGCTCCCCGCCCTATTCTATTCGCCTGGCGGGAGTATTCTATCGTTTGACACGTACGCCGTACCTGTTACTTTTGAAAATCGGTAACAGGTCCACAGTTCAGTTAGGACATAACAGGTCCAGTATTTCCGATCCATCCCTACAAAGCACTTCGAAAGTGGATCGTAAATCGTGGAAACGGGCGTCGAATCAATTCTACCGCTCAGACCGCTACCGTTTGGATGGCAGGGTCTGGAGAACGCCTTCTGCCAGAATGCATTGTGCCCACAGTAAAGTTCGGTGGAGGGGGTGTTTCTCCTGGAATGGATTCATTGTAAGCTCGACGCCGACGCCTAATGCACTATTTTGCGTGACAGTGTGCTTCCTGCGTTGTGGCAGTTTTACGGGTTGTACACAATATGACAGGGATTGATTTCCCTGTCAGTTTTACAGGTTGCATCCCGGACGACATCGTTGCGAGTCTACCATGGATTGGTTTGGTGACAATTAGGGTTAATCGAATGGACTGGCCTGCCCAAAGCCCAGACCTGAATTTTATCGAGAACCTCTGAGACGAGTTGGATGGCCGAATTAAAGGGTGTAACAACCGTCCAAAATCGGTGAAGGAGCTTACATGTCTTCTGCAAGTCGAGTGGAAGAAAATACCACTATCCGTCATACAAGGTCCCGGAGGGTTGAGGTTGTAATTGCCTCTCGTGGAGGCTCTACCAACTAGTGAATATAAATAAATTTTGTTCTTTTCTATCACAGGTGGCCAAATACTTATTGGTAGATAGTGTATATATATATAACACATCCGTAACTGACTGACTGACTGACAGACAACGCACAGACCAAACCGCTGGAAATAAAGGGCTCAAATTTTGCATGGCGGTTCTTCATATAGTGTAGGGGGCCACTAAGAAAGATTTTTGAAAAATTCTTCTTAGATTTTTTTTAAATTAAATTTTTAAGCTGTTTTTGTAACTTTTGCATATAAAATAATAATCTGAGAGTTATAAAATTTATATCGCGGGAAAGATCATAAAAATTCTTTTAAAAGGAAATCTTTTCGAATCTTTACCTCCCTTTTCTGATTTTAGAGGGAATTTTTAAAGATTCATTTTTAGAATTTAATACATTAACTGTTGATCACGTGATTTCATTTTCTGGTACTTTTAAATTAATTTATCGTCACGTGAATAACAACTAAAAAACAAAAGATGTTTTCTTTCTCGCTAATGTGCCAGACGATTGGAAATTATCCAAAAAAATATTAAAATACAGTAAAAGAAACGTTCCTCAAACTGTACTATATTAACTGTACTATATTCTTTAGTATGTCCTATTAGATTTAATCTGAATATTTTCTTCTACATTATTTTGTGTATAAAATTATCTTTTACGATCTTTTATAAATGTTCTTTTTTTGCTACATCAATTGAATACATTGATCGTTGTATTTATTATATATATATATATATATATATATGTATGCATATATATGTATATGTATATATATATATATGTATGTATGTATATAAATATATATATATATATATATATATATATATACACACTACTGACGAAAAGTATTGCAAGTTTGAGAAATCTAACATTTTTTCAAGAATAAGCTCCATAATATTCTTTCAATGCAACTGATATTTTTTAACTTTCCAGCACGCTCGTCCGCGAAGATTTTACGACAAATTCGGTTTTAAATGCAATTTTTTCGCATATTGCAGCTGGGACAACTGAAGATCAATTTCTATTCCTCCTTTTAACCCCTCACCACATCATGAAATGTGCCAACAGGAAATCACATGACAATTTTTATTGTTAACCCGGTTTTTGTGCTACGTGGTAGCTTGTTCGTAAAATTTACGATACGCGCGTGGTCGTGGGTGAAAATTCGGAAAATATTTTTTTCTCAAGTATTTTGTAATTTTGTGTTAATAATTGGAGTGTATCATTTTAATTTGTATAAAGTAAAATATATAGTTTTTATATCGGTTTTCATGGCAAAAAAATACATGCAACCAGCTGATTTTTCCCGCATTCTTCAAGTATTATCTGATGAAGAAAACGAAAGGAACGAAACATTTGGATTTCAGAGAGAGATAGCGATTTTTGTGAAGAGGATATAGAAATAAATAATATCAGTTGTGAATCTGCAGAATATAGTTTGGATGATGATGATAATAATGATTCATAGGAAAGAAATGATGATAATAATGATTCAGAGGAAAGAAATTATGATGACATATTCTATGTTGGTAAGGATAAATCTTCTAAGTGGCGAAAAGTGAAGTATGCAAAGACGACAAAGATGAATATTGTGAAAGTTTTACCTGACCTAAATCACCATGCCAAGGATATAGAGGATGAAATAGGATCATTCTCGAAAATAAGTGATATGAATATGCTTGATGAAATTTTGGAATGTACAAATAAATATATGAGCATTTACTATCATTTGAATGTGATATCATTTATATTTTTCAACAATAAGGTCAATGTTTTATTTATTAACAAATTTATTATCAATATGCATTCAATTATGTCTTCTTTCGGTAAAATAACAACTGTCGTAAAAAATACGACGTGCGCGCGTTCATGTAAAATTGCTGAGCGCGCGTGCTGGAAGGTTAATGTCAATATGTAAAATTAGCTTAAAGACAAGATATGATTAAGTTATTGAACAAAAATAATTATTTAATTTTATGAAAAACTAGCGGCCCGTCCCGACTTTGTCCGGGTTGAACAAAATATTATACCAATAAATTTCCAGTTGATAGCCAATAAATTGTAAATCTTTTTTTTACCTTAATAATAACCTAAATAATACCTTAAATTAATTTTGCTAGTTAATAATTAAAATAAATTTTTTAAAAGAAAAAGGCGTGCCGGAGAACGACGAGGTTCGAACCGCTAGCGTCAGAACAGAAGCCCACCGCGATAGCACCACGATAAGGATCGTTGAAATCTTCGGAACAAAAAGCGGTAGAGGACAGTGGCGGTAACAATGAAGATTGTTAGGATTAAGCCCCTAACTTTATTTCTACTGATTATATATACATAATATATAGCCTATGTCCATCTGGAATAATGTACCTTTCAAAGAGTGAAAGAATTTTTCAAATAGGTACAGTGGTTCTGAAGATTACCCTCCACGTACAAAATTGCCCTCTCTCTTTATATATAAGTATAGATAGCACCACGATAAGGATCGTTGAAGACTTCGGCACAAAAAGCGGTAGAGGACAGTAGCGGTAACAATGGAGATTGTTAGGATTAAGCCCCTAAATTCATTTCTACTGATTAGATATACATAATATATAGCCTATGTCCATCTGGAATAATGTACCTTTCAAATAGTGAAAGAATTTTTCAAATAGGTACAGTGGTTCTGAAGATTACCCTCCACGTACAAAATCGCCCTCTCTCTTTATATATAAGTATAGATAGCATACAAAAAAATGTACAGGTTATCAGAAATCGGCACCATTTTGGTTCCCCGGAATAAAATAAAATAAATAAATGATTTCAAGTTCTGAGCAAATAAATGAATGCAAATGAACCGAAAAGCATTTAGTATGTTGTCGGGCCTCCTCTGGCTTTGATCACAACAGCCACTCTTTTAGGCATGGAATCCACAAGGTTTTGCAACACTAGGTTTTGCATGAGTCCAGACTGCCTGGTTCGTACAGAAAAACACCCAGAAAGCCAAATGGTGTGGGGCTGCATGTCATGTAAGTCAAATGGACGACTCCATTTTGTGCAGGGAACTAGGAAGAGTGAACAGCATATAAGTGTGATGAAGCATCGATTGGTTTCTAGTGCTCATGACATGTTCCCAAGGCAGAAATGGGTATTTCAGCAGGACCTAGCACACTGCAATACATCGAAAAACTTTGAAATTAGATTAAATTTCATAAAAGTTAAAATTAAATTCACCAGAGTTCAATTCTGAACTCTAAATAGAAACTTTTCTTATTTTAGGTCACGGCTGAATTTGCAAAACATGGTGTTAGTGTTCTGCCATGGCCAGGAAACTCGACAGATTTAAATTCTGTTGAGAACTTAAGGAGTATAACTGGAAGGACAATATCTCAAAATCGTCCCAGTACAAAACGAGAGATTCAGGAAATAATAATTAAAATTTGACGCCATGAAATGCCGAAAGAAGTGTTTCAAAACCTTGTGGATTCCATGCCTAAAAGAGTGGCCAAACAACATATAAATGCTTTTCGGTTCAATTGCACTCATTTATTACCTTTTCTGCTCAGAAGAACTTGCAATTTTTTATTTATTTCATTTTATCCTGGGGATCCAAAATGGGTACCGATTTCTGATAACCTGTACATTTTTTGTATGCTATTTTTTATAAAATTAAATAATTATTTCTGTTCAATAACTTTATCATATCTTGTCTTCAAGCTAATTTAACATATTGACATCCAAAAATATAGTTGCATTGAAAAAATATTATTTTTGGGGACTTATTCTTGAAAAGATGTTACATTTCTCAAACTTGCAATACTTTTGGACCAGTAGTGTATATGTATGTATATATATACAGTGGAATCTCGATCCATCGTTTTTCAAGGGACCGATTGAAATGAACGATAAATGCGGGAAAACGATAGATGCGGAAACATAACAAAGTAATACGATCATTGGGACTGGATAAAATGAATGACACATACGGAAAAACGATGGATCCGAAAACGATCGATCGAGATTCCACTGTATATATATATATATATATATATATATATATATATATATATATGTGTGTGTGTGTGTGTGTGTGTGTGTGTGTGTGTGTGTGTGTATGAACGTATATTTATGTAGAGGGTGTCCATAATTAAAATTCCCTACTTTAAAGTTGTCTACAGTCGAAACTATTGTTCAGAAAGTTATGAAATTTTGTGTAGGGCATATTTGAGGGATGGGAATTTGTTTGAGCGAATAAAAAAAATTAGTTCAAAATTAGTTCCCCACCAGAGGGCGTTTTTTGATGAATTACACATTTACGACTGGTTCTTTACTTAAGATTTCAGCGCGCTTGCTATTGCTAATCAGAATGTCATCGTTACGATTAACAGATCGAGCTTTGTGAGTAAAATTGTCTTACCAAAACGATAATTCAGCACTAGTTGATCTACGAAAATTTCGGAGTTTGAAGAGGATACGAAAAGGTCCATTGACTGTTAACGGTCTTCGATTAATGGTGGCCAAATTTGAAGAAACTGGTTCTTTTAACATTCGTTCTGGAAGAGGAAGGAAACCTGTTTCCGCAGAATCTGTAGAGAAGGTTGCGCTTCAGGTGGAAGAGGACAAACTTCCAACGAACAGTGAGGTCATGCGGAATATCCTCCGGTATTATCCGCACAAGCTTCAATTTGTGCAGAGGTTGCTTACACGTGATTTCGAGATTCGACAGAGGTTCTCACTTCAGCTTCTTGCTCGCTTTGAGGTTGATGCAGAATGGCCTTGGAATATCCTCTGGACAGACGAAGCACGCTTTTATTTGGACGCTTCGGTGAATACTCACAACTGCCGAATTTGGGAACCAGAAAATCAGCGTTTAATCTTAGATGTTCCGATGCATTCACCGAAAGTAACCGTGTGGTGTGGATTTTCTGCATTTTTTTATTCTCGGCCCGTATTTCTTCGAGGAATTAAGTCCTAGAGGTCCAGTAACATGCTCGGTCACCGGGGAGCGATATGCATCCTTGTTACTGAATAAAATTGTTGCGGATCTGCAATCACGTCAGTGCCTTTCACGCACAAATTTTATGCAAGATGGAGCTCCTCCACACATTAGCCTTCGCGTTAAGAACGTTCTCAAAAATCACTTTACAGAAGAACGCGTCATCAGCCGCCACTTTCCTAATGTGTGGCCTCCCCGATCCCCAGACCTCAACCCATGCGACTTTTGGCTTTGGAGGCATGTGAAACATCTAGTCAGTCTCGATTAACCAAGAACTATACCTGATCTGAAAGACAGCATTTCACGACATGTTCTCAGCATTTCCCCGGACACACTGCGGTCAACTGTAGAACATGCTATCTTGCGATTTCAAATGGTAGCTGAAAATGACGGCTGTAATGTTGAATATGTCTTGTTGTAATAAATTCTTTTAACTATAGTAAATGTTGGCTAAATGTGTAATTCATCAAAAAACGCCATCTGGTGGTAAAATTTTGAACTAATTTTTTTTCTTTCGCTCGAACAAATTTCCATCCTTCAATACGTCCTAGACAAAATTTCATAACTTTCTGAACAATAATTTCGACTGTAGACAACTTTAAAGTAGGGAAGTTTAATTATGGACACCCTGAATATAAATATACGTATATATATATACACAATGGGACCTCTATTTTGCGAATTTTTCCTTGGAACCAAGATCATTTTGCGAATTTCTTCGATAAATAACCTCAAAATAGCGAAGTGCATTCTCTATTTAACGAACTTTTTGTTGTGATCCAATATTTTTTTCTCCATATTTCTCAAAATATTTCTGAACATTTCAAACTTATTCTTTCTTTTAACAAATTTTATGGTGATCAATGACCTTGAACTGGTTTTACTAGTTGCCTAACTCACCGAGAGCAGTAAAATCGCTGTCATTCTTTGCATTTCAACCAGGAAGTGCAACATTTATCCACCCCTCCACTGTCCAATTCACTAAAAAACTTTCAATATCCCCCCTTTCACCCTCAATGGAGCCGTCCAGGGCCCTTGAGCTAGTCTCTCGTTTTCTAGATTGTTGATCAGAGTCGTGCTGGTAATTTCGGTTCTTGTAGCTGGAAAATGTAAAACCGAAAGTGCTTGAGCATCAAAGAAAAAAAATTTAACCATAATCAACCATAATAAAAAATCGTGATAAGATACAAAATTATGATTCATCGAATTCTTGTTCAAAACGTTTAAAACATGTGTCTATGAAGATGTGGATGAGGCAGTTTTGAAGTGGATACACACAATGCGAGATAAAAATGTTGAAGTCTCTAGGCTTTTCATAATTGAGAAAGCTCTTCAATTTGCGAAGGCACTGAGATACGGCGAATTTCGAGGAAGCAATAGATAGATTGAAAAATTTATGAGAGGGCATGGAATTATAGTAAAAATAATAGCTGGTGAAAGTAAAGCCGTTGATACTAATGATAGTGAAAAGTGGATACACACAATGCGAGATAAAAATGTTGAAGTCTCTAGGCTTTTCATAATTGAGAAAGCTCTTCAATTTGCGAAGGCACTGAGATACGGCGAATTTCGAGGAAGCAATAGATAGATTGAAAAATTTATGAGAGGGCATGGAATTATAGTAAAAATAATAGCTGGTGAAAGTAAAGCCGTTGATACTAATGATAGTGAAAAGTGGATACACACAATGCGAGATAAAAATGTTGAAGTCTCTAGGCTTTTCATAATTGAGAAAGCTCTTCAATTTGCGAAGGCACTGAGATACGGCGAATTTCGAGGAAGCAATAGATAGATTGAAAAATTTATGAGAGGGCATGGAATTATAGTAAAAATAATAGCTGGTGAAAGTAAAGCCGTTGATACTAATGATAGTGAAAAGTGGATACACACAATGCGAGATAAAAATGTTGAAGTCTCTAGGCTTTTCATAATTGAGAAAGCTCTTCAATTTGCGAAGGCACTGAGATACGGCGAATTTCGAGGAAGCAATAGATAGATTGAAAAATTTATGAGAGGGCATGGAATTATAGTAAAAATAATAGCTGGTGAAAGTAAAGCCGTTGATACTAATGATAGTGAAAAGTGGATACACACAATGCGAGATAAAAATGTTGAAGTCTCTAGGCTTTTCATAATTGAGAAAGCTCTTCAATTTGCGAAGGCACTGAGATACGGCGAATTTCGAGGAAGCAATAGATAGATTGAAAATTTATGAGAGGGCATGGAATTATAGTAAAAATAATAGCTGGTGAAAGTAAAGCCGTTGATACTAATGATAGTGAAAAGTGGATACACACAATGCGAGATAAAAATGTTGAAGTCTCTAGGCTTTTCATAATTGAGAAAGCTCTTCAATTTGCGAAGGCACTGAGATACGGCGAATTTCGAGGAAGCAATAGATAGATTGAAAAATTTATGAGAGGGCATGGAATTATAGTAAAAATAATAGCTGGTGAAAGTAAAGCCGTTGATACTAATGATAGTGAAAAGTGGATACACACAATGCGAGATAAAAATGTTGAAGTCTCTAGGCTTTTCATAATTGAGAAAGCTCTTCAATTTGCGAAGGCACTGAGATACGGCGAATTTCGAGGAAGCAATAGATAGATTGAAAAATTTATGAGAGGGCATGGAATTATAGTAAAAATAATAGCTGGTGAAAGTAAAGCCGTTGATACTAATGATAGTGAAAAGTGGATACACACAATGCGAGATAAAAATGTTGAAGTCTCTAGGCTTTTCATAATTGAGAAAGCTCTTCAATTTGCGAAGGCACTGAGATACGGCGAATTTCGAGGAAGCAATAGATAGATTGAAAAATTTATGAGAGGGCATGGAATTATAGTAAAAATAATAGCTGGTGAAAGTAAAGCCGTTGATACTAATGATAGTGAAAAGTGGATACACACAATGCGAGATAAAAATGTTGAAGTCTCTAGGCTTTTCATAATTGAGAAAGCTCTTCAATTTGCGAAGGCACTGAGATACGGCGAATTTCGAGGAAGCAATAGATAGATTGAAAAATTTATGAGAGGGCATGGAATTATAGTAAAAATAATAGCTGGTGAAAGTAAAGCCGTTGATACTAATGATAGTGAAAAGTGGATACACACAATGCGAGATAAAAATGTTGAAGTCTCTAGGCTTTTCATAATTGAGAAAGCTCTTCAATTTGCGAAGGCACTGAGATACGGCGAATTTCGAGGAAGCAATAGATAGATTGAAAAATTTATGAGAGGGCATGGAATTATAGTAAAAATAATAGCTGGTGAAAGTAAAGCCGTTGATACTAATGATAGTGAAAAGTGGATACACACAATGCGAGATAAAAATGTTGAAGTCTCTAGGCTTTTCATAATTGAGAAAGCTCTTCAATTTGCGAAGGCACTGAGATACGGCGAATTTCGAGGAAGCAATAGATAGATTGAAAAATTTATGAGAGGGCATGGAATTATAGTAAAAATAATAGCTGGTGAAAGTAAAGCCGTTGATACTAATGATAGTGAAAAGTGGATACACACAATGCGAGATAAAATGTTGAAGTCTCTAGGCTTTTCATAATTGAGAAAGCTCTTCAATTTGCGAAGGCACTGAGATACGGCGAATTTCGAGGAAGCAATAGATAGATTGAAAAATTTATGAGAGGGCATGGAATTATAGTAAAAATAATAGCTGGTGAAAGTAAAGCCGTTGATACTAATGATAGTGAAAAGTGGATACACACAATGCGAGATAAAAATGTTGAAGTCTCTAGGCTTTTCATAATTGAGAAAGCTCTTCAATTTGCGAAGGCACTGAGATACGGCGAATTTCGAGGAAGCAATAGATAGATTGAAAAATTTATGAGAGGGCATGGAATTATAGTAAAAATAATAGCTGGTGAAAGTAAAGCCGTTGATACTAATGATAGTGAAAAGTGGATACACACAATGCGAGATAAAAATGTTGAAGTCTCTAGGCTTTTCATAATTGAGAAAGCTCTTCAATTTGCGAAGGCACTGAGATACGGCGAATTTCGAGGAAGCAATAGATAGATTGAAAAATTTATGAGAGGGCATGGAATTATAGTAAAAATAATAGCTGGTGAAAGTAAAGCCGTTGATACTAATGATAGTGAAAAGTGGATACACACAATGCGAGATAAAAATGTTGAAGTCTCTAGGCTTTTCATAATTGAGAAAGCTCTTCAATTTGCGAAGGCACTGAGATACGGCGAATTTCGAGGAAGCAATAGATAGATTGAAAAATTTATGAGAGGGCATGGAATTATAGTAAAAATAATAGCTGGTGAAAGTAAAGCCGTTGATACTAATGATAGTGAAAAGTGGATACACACAATGCGAGATAAAAATGTTGAAGTCTCTAGGCTTTTCATAATTGAGAAAGCTCTTCAATTTGCGAAGGCACTGAGATACGGCGAATTTCGAGGAAGCAATAGATAGATTGAAAAATTTATGAGAGGGCATGGAATTATAGTAAAAATAATAGCTGGTGAAAGTAAAGCCGTTGATACTAATGATAGTGAAAAGTGGATACACACAATGCGAGATAAAAATGTTGAAGTCTCTAGGCTTTTCATAATTGAGAAAGCTCTTCAATTTGCGAAGGCACTGAGATACGGCGAATTTCGAGGAAGCAATAGATAGATTGAAAAATTTATGAGAGGGCATGGAATTATAGTAAAAATAATAGCTGGTGAAAGTAAAGCCGTTGATACTAATGATAGTGAAAAGTGGATACACACAATGCGAGATAAAAATGTTGAAGTCTCTAGGCTTTTCATAATTGAGAAAGCTCTTCAATTTGCGAAGGCACTGAGATACGGCGAATTTCGAGGACGCAATAGATAGATTGAAAAATTTATGAGAGGGCATGGAATTATAGTAAAAATAATAGCTGGTGAAAGTAAAGCCGTTGATACTAATGATAGTGAAAAATGGATACACACAATGCGAGATAAAAATGTTGAAGTCTCTAGGCTTTTCATAATTGAGAAAGCTCTTCAATTTGCGAAGGCACTGAGATACGGCGAATTTCGAGGACGCAATAGATAGATTGAAAAATTTATGAGAGGGCATGGAATTATAGTAAAAATAATAGCTGGTGAAAGTAAAGCCGTTGATACTAATGATAGTGAAAAGTGGATACACACAATGCGAGATAAAAATGTTGAAGTCTCTAGGCTTTTCATAATTGAGAAAGCTCTTCAATTTGCGAAGGCACTGAGATACGGCGAATTTCGAGGAAGCAATAGATAGATTGAAAAATTTATGAGAGGGCATGGAATTATAGTAAAAATAATAGCTGGTGAAAGTAAAGCCGTTGATACTAATGATAGTGAAAAATGGATACACACAATGCGAGATAAAAATGTTGAAGTCTCTAGGCTTTTCATAATTGAGAAAGCTCTTCAATTTGCGAAGGCACTGAGATACGGCGAATTTCGAGGAAGCAATAGATAGATTGAAAAATTTATGAGAGGGCATGGAATTATAGTAAAAATAATAGCTGGTGAAAGTAAAGCCGTTGATACTAATGATAGTGAAAAGTGGATACACACAATGCGAGATAAAAATGTTGAAGTCTCTAGGCTTTTCATAATTGAGAAAGCTCTTCAATTTGCGAAGGCACTGAGATACGGCGAATTTCGAGGAAGCAATAGATAGATTGAAAAATTTATGAGAGGGCATGTAATTATAGTAAAAATAATAGCTGGTGAAAGTAAAGCCGTTGATACTAATGATAGTGAAAAGTGGATACACACAATGCGAGATAAAAATGTTGAAGTCTCTAGGCTTTTCATAATTGAGAAAGCTCTTCAATTTGCGAAGGCACTGAGATACGGCGAATTTCGAGGAAGCAATAGATAGATTGAAAAATTTATGAGAGGGCATGGAATTATAGTAAAAATAATAGCTGGTGAAAGTAAAGCCGTTGATACTAATGATAGTGAAAAATGGATACACACAATGCGAGATAAAAATGTTGAAGTCTCTAGGCTTTTCATAATTGAGAAAGCTCTTCAATTTGCGAAGGCACTGAGATACGGCGAATTTCGAGGAAGCAATAGATAGATTGAAAAATTTATGAGAGGGCATGGAATTATAGTAAAAATAATAGCTGGTGAAAGTAAAGCCGTTGATACTAATGATAGTGAAAAGTGGATACACACAATGCGAGATAAAAATGTTGAAGTCTCTAGGCTTTTCATAATTGAGAAAGCTCTTCAATTTGCGAAGGCACTGAGATACGGCGAATTTCGAGGAAGCAATAGATAGATTGAAAAATTTATGAGAGGGCATGGAATTATAGTAAAAATAATAGCTGGTGAAAGTAAAGCCGTTGATACTAATGATAGTGAAAAGTGGATACACACAATGCGAGATAAAAATGTTGAAGTCTCTAGGCTTTTCATAATTGAGAAAGCTCTTCAATTTGCGAAGGCACTGAGATACGGCGAATTTCGAGGAAGCAATAGATAGATTGAAAAATTTATGAGAGGGCATGGAATTATAGTAAAATAATAGCTGGTGAAAGTAAAGCCGTTGATACTAATGATAGCGAAAAGTGGATAACGGAGACACTGAGTAAAATTTTAAAAGACTATAAGCCAGAAAACATCTTTAATGCGGATGAGACTGCTTTATTTTTTTTTCAATGTTTTCCTCAAAAAACATTAAAATTTAAAAAGTAAAAATCCTTTGGAGGAAAACAAAGAAAAGCAAGATTAACTGTTATGTTAGGTGCAAATATTATTGGACATCGGAAATTGAAACCATTATTCAGTGGCTTAGCTAGGGGGGTGAGGTGTGTGCGGTCCGCACTGGGCGGCACATTTTTGGGGCGGCATACTTTTATTTAGTATTAGTTGTAAAAAACCACTTGTTTGATTCATAAGTTTACTATTCGATTTCTACGAATTATGAATTACTATATGATTTCGAATATTTTTCCTCATCGTCAAGTCAATGTAGGGTTGAAAATATTATCTCTAAAAATTTTGATTGACTTAGAAAGGGCGGCAAATTGGAGACCGCCCCGGGCGGCAAAAGTTCTAGCTACGCCACTGCCATTATTTATTGGAAGAAGCAAAAATCCAAGATGTTTAAAATGCGCAAAATCTTTGGAGGTTGATTATGACTTTAACAAATAATCTTGGATAACGTCAGAAATTTGTTGAAGATGGGTTCAAAAGTTGGACAAACGTGTGATTTCAGAGTGTCGCAAAATTTCTCTCGTTTATTTACAATTGTCCCGCCCATCCGAAAGAAATCAACCAAAAACTGAAAAATGTTACAGTCGTTTACTTGCCACCAAACACTACATCAAAACTGCAGCCAATAGATCAAGGGGTGATTAAAAAATTTCAAAATACACTATCGCAAGAGAATAGTGCGAAAAGTTATCACTGCGCTTGAGAACAACCAATCCATGCCAAAGATCAACTAACGGAAAGCATTTCAGAAATTTCCACAGCGTGGAACTATGATGTCACAGATCGTACTATTCGCAACAGTTTTGCCAAAGCTGCATTCTTTGTGAGCAGTGAGAAGTGAGAATTTGGCAAGTACGGAGGACGCAGACGATATTTTCTTAGAGCAGTGTTTTTTTGTAATAGTCAACACCCCCTTGAATCTGAATATAAGCTCTCGCACTCCTTTGAAAATTGTGTTACTATTTTTTATTTTGGAAAATACATTTATTGCAAGATAATTTATTTATTGCAGAAAAAAATTGGTAGATTTACACTACATATCATATTATCTCTCTCTCTCTCTCTCTCTATATATATATATATATATAACAGTTCCGTAACTGACTCACTCACTGACATACAACGCACAGACCAAACAGCTGGACCTGAAGGGCTGAAATTTTGCATGGCGATTTTTCTTATAGTGTAGGGGTGCACTAAGAGAGATTTTTGAAGAATTCTTTTTAGATTTTTTAAAATTAAATTTTTAAGCTGTCTTTGTAACTTTTTTTAAGTTTGCATTTAGAATAATAATTCTAGGGTTATAAAATTTATATGACGAGAAAGATCTTAAAAATTCCTTTAAAATGAGATCTTTTTCGAATCTTTACCTCTATTTTCTGATTTTTGGTGAATTTTTAAAGATTCATTTTTAGAATTTAATTTATTAAATGTCGATCACGTGAGTTCTTTTTCTGGTACTTTCAATAAATTTATCGTCCCGTGCATAACAACTAAATAGACCAAAAAAAATTTTCTGGCTGATGCGGCAGACGATTGGACATTATCCAAAAAAAATATTAAAATACAGTAAAAGATATTATGTTTCTCAAACTGTACTATATTAACTGTATTATATTCTTTAGTATGTCCTATTAGATTTAATTTCACTATTTTCTTCTACATTATTTTGTCTAAAAAAATATCCCTTATGATTTTTTTTATAAATATATTTTTTTGTTTTTTTTACATGAATTGTATACATTGATCGTCGTATTTATAATAAATATATATACGCATATACATATTTATGTTTTTGGCATTAGTTGTATACGTTGACAGTTGTATTAAATTTGAATGTACTCCGTAGCGAAGTGCGGGTTTTCAGCTAGTTAGATATAAAACAATACCTACATTTTTAATGGCTACGTTGTTGTTGCTTGTTCATAATTATCCTTTTAAAACGAGGCTCTATTTTTTTTTTTTTTTGAAACGCATAGGCCATCAGATGCCTTGAAGCGATTTCTGGCTTTTGTTTTTATGTTCAAAAGTGATGAAAAACTCATTTCACAAAGGTAAGCGGTGGCAAATGTTAAAAGTGTCTCTAACGTTGCTTTTGCCAATTCTGGACGAAGTTCTAACTGCGTACACCAGAACTGCTCTAAGTCCAGTTCTTCCAATTCCGTTTCAATACGTGTTTTGGGTTCAGTGAACGTGAGCTTTAATCCAAATCAGTTCAAAAAAGGAAAAATCTTCTTACCTTTTCTGAAGTTCATAAATCCACGGATCGATGGGAATTTTGGGAATTTTATTACAAATTCTATTTTGATCTAAGACCTCAAATGTACAACGGATAGAGTTATCAGGGCTAATAACATTTACCTGATATTTCTGGTGTGTATCTTCTTAAGTCTGCACTCCACCAAAGAGTGTATGTTTTATTTGTAACTCGTCACTAGACTGAAGCCCTACTTGATCAATTAATTTTTTCGTAACTTTTTTCTCAACTTCTACGAGCCGGTATCAATTAACGCTCTAACGGACATCTCTCTTCCATCGTTATTTACTTTGACAATCAAGGTCTGCAATACTACATTCATGGGGCTCGTTTGATTAGATAGAACACTGTTCTGTATGCTTTGGTTTTGCGGGATGTCGTCTAATTTATCAGAATTGTCGTTAATCTACCCCGGACATATAATTCTAAAATGATCCTTTCCACACAACGAGCAGCTCACTTTCGCATCATTATGAATTTTCTCATACTGACCCCAAAACGTAAGCCATTCTTTGATATCGCCGTTAAATTGTTTTAGTTCAAGTTTAGGTAATTTAAACTTTCGTTTTGAAGATGTAATATCGGTTGAGATATTAAGAGTTTGGTTTAACCCGTCCAATTTATTCAAGTGTCCATCTAGCTTGGTTTTCAGGTCTAAATATTTATCCTTATACTCATCAACGCGCATTAGCTCGTACTGCGATATAAAACGTTGTCGTCCATTGAATTTAGGATTATTGTCATTTGTCATTTGTCATTGAATTTTTTCTCCAATATTGTTGAATCCAGAAAAGGAAAAAAAATGCTAAATTCTCATTTTCAACTCGAAAGAGAATAAGGCATGTTTCTCGTAATCGGTTAGGCGGTAATTTTCATTAAAAATTTAGAACCTTCTCTCGCACCCCCTCCACTGTCTTAAGGGGACTCACTACCCTTAAATCTTTAAAACATTCGATTTTTTAAAAAAAAATATATGTTAAAGCCTGATCATTTCTGAACAAAATAAGGTAAACCGCATGAAAATATTCCGCTTAGTTCCGGAGATATCGATATTCTATATATTTAATTACTGATCAAGTTTATGGTAAGAAAAATTTTAAACTCGTTTTTATCAAAATGTAATTTTGCATCTTTCCGCAACTGATATCTCAAAAACTAGGAAACATAATTCCGTGAAATTTTTATCACCACATAATCGTGTTATTTTATTGCGTCTGAACTAGAATTATTGCAATCACTGCAATTTTTGTTATTTTTTCGGTGGTAAATGATTAAGGAAAAAATTAAGGAAATTTTAAGTATATTTTGAGCAGTTTTAAAAAATTGAAAAAATATTTTAATGTTGAATGTTTTATATTCAATTGTATTTTGAATTATTTATTTTAAATATAAAACAAGAATTATATATTTAAGTGCAAAATTAATTTCATAGTTCTGCTGGCAAGCTAGTATACAATAAAAATACTTAAAAAACACGAAATATCTAAATCATTTTAAAAAAATTATTTTTTTTTTTTTCAGAGTTGAAAATATGTTTATTAAAATATATATATCAATTGATCATATACATAAAATTTGGAAAAATTGGCAGTAAATTGAAATAGTTACAAAGAGTCAAAAAGTATGAAAATATGCCTTATTTCCTCGACTTAAGGGTCGTGAGTCCCCTTAAAGGAACTTGTGGGGCAAAATTTGGATACAGCCAAGGGAAAAAGAAGAAATTGACGATGATGTGCTGATTGATGATTTTTTTTTCCACTCGATTCTGAAGCTGAAACCTCGGATGCGCTAACTGAATTGGATATTTTGGACAGAGTGAAAAATCAAAACAATACGGCAATGAATTGCGATGAAGACGAAGATGATGAATATGGAAATGATCGCGAAGCGGAAATCCACAAACCTTCCTATGATGAAATGCAAAAATCATTAGAAAAAAAATCCGACGCGGATACAGTTTGAAGAAAATACGCCTAAAGGGGGTTTAGGAGCATTGCAAAGATGCGAGACGTAGCATGAGACGTAGCTTTTTCAAACGAAAAACTCAGACAAAATTAACAGACTTTATCAGCAATTAAATATGAGGACGCGTTTTGGTAATGTATGCTTCAAATTACTTGTTATAATAAATGTGATAATGTCATTAAAATTCATTAATTTTAATTTAAAATTATTTGTTAAATTGAAAATACAGTAGCGACGTAGCGAGCATAACTGGCGCCGGGGGCACGATACCTTTTTGGTGCTCCCCCCCCCCCCCCCCCCCCGAAACACATATAGTAATCTATATATAAAAAACAGTTCCGTAACTGACTGAGTGACATACAACGCACAGACCAAACCGCTGGACCTAACGGGCTGAAATGTTGCATGGCGATTCTTCTTATGGTGTAGGGGTGCACTAAGAAAGATTTTTGAAAAATTCTTCTTAGTTTTTTTTAAAAATTAAATTTTTAAGCTGTTTTTGTAACTTTTTTAGAGTTTGCATTTAAAATAATAATTTGAGGGTTATAAAATTTATATCGCGAGAAAGATCCTAAAAATTCCTTTAAAATGAAATCTTTTTCGAACCTTTACCTCCATTTTCTGATTTTTGGTGAATTTTTAAAGTTTTATTTTTAGAATTTAATTTCTTAAATGCCGATCAAGCGATTTCTTTTTCTGGTACTTTAAATAAATTTATTGTCACGTGCATAAGACAACTAAATAGACAAAACAAATATTTTTTTCTTTCTAATGCAGCAGACGATTGGATATTATCCAAAAAAAAAAATAAACATCCCTTACGATTTTATATATATATATATATATATTACATCAATTGTATACATTGATCGTCGCATTTATTGTAAATATATATTGCATTAATTGCATACATTGACCTTTGTATTTAATTTGAATGTACTTCGTAGCAAAGCGTGTGTTTTCAGCTAGTATGATATATAAGTGTATCCACTTTTCACTATCATTAGTATCAACGGCTTTACTTTCACCAGCTATTATTTTTACTATAATTCCATGCCCTCTCATAAAGTTTTCAATCTATCTATTGCTTCATCGAAATTCGCCGTATCTCAGTGCCTTCGCAAATTGAAGAGCTTTCTCAATTATGAAAAGCCTAGAGACTTCAACATTTTTATCTCGCATTGTGTGTATCCACTTTTCACTATCATTAGTATCAACGGCTTTACTTTCACCAGCTATTATTTTTACTATAATTCCATGCCCTCTCATAAATTTTTCAATCTATCTATTGCTTCCTCGAAATTCGCCGTATCTCAGTGCCTTCGCAAATTGAAGAGCTTTCTCAATTATGAAAAGCCTAGAGACTTCAACATTTTTATCTCGCATTGTGTGTATCCACTTTTCACTATCATTAGTATCAACGGCTTTACTTTCACCAGCTATTATTTTTACTATAATTCCATGCCCTCTCATAAATTTTTCAATCTATCTATTGCTTCCTCGAAATTCGCCGTATCTCAGTGCCTTCGCAAATTGAAGAGCTTTCTCAATTATGAAAAGCCTAGAGACTTCAACATTTTTATCTCGCATTGTGTGTATCCACTTTTCACTATCATTAGTATCAACGGCTTTACTTTCACCAGCTATTATTTTTACTATAATTCCATGCCCTCTCATAAATTTTTCAATCTATCTATTGCTTCCTCGAAATTCGCCGTATCTCAGTGCCTTCGCAAATTGAAGAGCTTTCTCAATTATGAAAAGCCTAGAGACTTCAACATTTTTATCTCGCATTGTGTGTATCCACTTTTCACTATCATTAGTATCAACGGCTTTACTTTCACCAGCTATTATTTTTACTATAATTCCATGCCCTCTCATAAATTTTTCAATCTATCTATTGCTTCCTCGAAATTCGCCGTATCTCAGTGCCTTCGCAAATTGAAGAGCTTTCTCAATTATGAAAAGCCTAGAGACTTCAACATTTTTATCTCGCATTGTGTGTATCCACTTTTCACTATCATTAGTATCAACGGCTTTACTTTCACCAGCTATTATTTTTACTATAATTCCATGCCCTCTCATAAATTTTTCAATCTATCTATTGCTTCCTCGAAATTCGCCGTATCTCAGTGCCTTCGCAAATTGAAGAGCTTTCTCAATTATGAAAAGCCTAGAGACTTCAACATTTTTATCTCGCATTGTGTGTATCCACTTTTCACTATCATTAGTATCAACGGCTTTACTTTCACCAGCTATTATTTTTACTATAATTCCATGCCCTCTCATAAATTTTTCAATCTATCTATTGCTTCCTCGAAATTCGCCGTATCTCAGTGCCTTCGCAAATTGAAGAGCTTTCTCAATTATGAAAAGCCTAGAGACTTCAACATTTTTATCTCGCATTGTGTGTATCCACTTTTCACTATCATTAGTATTATTCACTATCATTAGTTTTATTTTTAGAATTTAATTTCTTAAATGCCGATCAAGCGATTTCTTTTTCTGGTACTTTAAATAAATTTATTGTCACGTGCATAAGACAACTAAATAGACAAAACAAATATTTTTTTCTTTCTAATGCAGCAGACGATTGGATATTATCCAAAAAAAAAAAATAAACATCCCTTACGATTTTATATATATATATATATATATTACATCAATTGTATACATTGATCGTCGCATTTATTGTAAATATATATTGCATTAATTGCATACATTGACCTTTGTATTTAATTTGAATGTACTTCGTAGCAAAGCGTGTGTTTTCAGCTAGTATGATATATAAGTGTATCCACTTTTCACTATCATTAGTATCAACGGCTTTACTTTCACCAGCTATTATTTTTACTATAATTCCATGCCCTCTCATAAAGTTTTCAATCTATCTATTGCTTCATCGAAATTCGCCGTATCTCAGTGCCTTCGCAAATTGAAGAGCTTTCTCAATTATGAAAGCCTAGAGACTTCAACATTTTTATCTCGCATTGTGTGTATCCACTTTTCACTATCATTAGTATCAACGGCTTTACTTTCACCAGCTATTATTTTTACTATAATTCCATGCCCTCTCATAAATTTTTCAATCTATCTATTGCTTCCTCGAAATTCGCCGTATCTCAGTGCCTTCGCAAATTGAAGAGCTTTCTCAATTATGAAAAGCCTAGAGACTTCAACATTTTTATCTCGCATTGTGTGTATCCACTTTTCACTATCATTAGTATCAACGGCTTTACTTTCACCAGCTATTATTTTTACTATAATTCCATGCCCTCTCATAAATTTTTCAATCTATCTATTGCTTCCTCGAAATTCGCCGTATCTCAGTGCCTTCGCAAATTGAAGAGCTTTCTCAATTATGAAAAGCCTAGAGACTTCAACATTTTTATCTCGCATTGTGTGTATCCACTTTTCACTATCATTAGTATCAACGGCTTTACTTTCACCAGCTATTATTTTTACTATAATTCCATGCCCTCTCATAAATTTTTCAATCTATCTATTGCTTCCTCGAAATTCGCCGTATCTCAGTGCCTTCGCAAATTGAAGAGCTTTCTCAATTATGAAAAGCCTAGAGACTTCAACATTTTTATCTCGCATTGTGTGTATCCACTTTTCACTATCATTAGTATCAACGGCTTTACTTTCACCAGCTATTATTTTTACTATAATTCCATGCCCTCTCATAAATTTTTCAATCTATCTATTGCTTCCTCGAAATTCGCCGTATCTCAGTGCCTTCGCAAATTGAAGAGCTTTCTCAATTATGAAAAGCCTAGAGACTTCAACATTTTTATCTCGCATTGTGTGTATCCACTTTTCACTATCATTAGTATCAACGGCTTTACTTTCACCAGCTATTATTTTTACTATAATTCCATGCCCTCTCATAAATTTTTCAATCTATCTATTGCTTCCTCGAAATTCGCCGTATCTCAGTGCCTTCGCAAATTGAAGAGCTTTCTCAATTATGAAAAGCCTAGAGACTTCAACATTTTTATCTCGCATTGTGTGTATCCACTTTTCACTATCATTAGTATCAACGGCTTTACTTTCACCAGCTATTATTTTTACTATAATTCCATGCCCTCTCATAAATTTTTCAATCTATCTATTGCTTCCTCGAAATTCGCCGTATCTCAGTGCCTTCGCAAATTGAAGAGCTTTCTCAATTATGAAAAGCCTAGAGACTTCAACATTTTTATCTCGCATTGTGTGTATCCACTTTTCACTATCATTAGTATTATTCACTATCATTAGTTTTATTTTTAGAATTTAATTTCTTAAATGCCGATCAAGCGATTTCTTTTTCTGGTACTTTAAATAAATTTATTGTCACGTGCATAAGACAACTAAATAGACAAAACAAATATTTTTTTCTTTCTAATGCAGCAGACGATTGGATATTATCCAAAAAAAAAAAAATAAACATCCCTTACGATTTTATATATATATATATATATATATATATATATATATATATATATATATATATATATATATATATATATATATATTACATCAATTGTATACATTGATCGTCGCATTTATTGTAAATATATATTGCATTAATTGCATACATTGACCTTTGTATTTAATTTGAATGTACTTCGTAGCAAAGCGTGTGTTTTCAGCTAGTATGATATATAAGTTATTTTGGGACCATTTGGCGTCCCTCTTCGAGTG
>CAJRAI020000114.1:92500-177500 GCA_907164885.2 Dolomedes plantarius
AACCACATAATATCTACATTAAATACAAATGCCTGTAACTAGGAAAGTAATCGCAGAAATTAAAAATTCTTTTTGCAACACATTCCTACTTGTCCGTAGTTTCACGATTCAATAAAATAAAAATAAAAAAAAATTTCGGACAAATTTCACAATTTTGAAAGTCCATTGTCCCCTTAAACTAATTTTTTTTCAAAAGCAGTTTGCTACTACCACAAAATGTTCATTGGGGGTCGTGTGATTTTTTGTAGAAAGAAAGAGGGTCGAAAACTGTTTGCAGCGTAGCTTTGCTGACTCAGAAATTACCTTAATCTTTATGTTCTCACTAAGAAATCTTTTTGAAAAAGTGATCATCTAAGGAGATTTTACCCCCCAAAAGGAAACATTCCCCGACTGTGTATCTCCAAACCGAAATCTGAACTTTTGCGTAGTGCTTCCTCTTAAGCCCTATTAAAATTAAAACTTTTAAGGCGTTTAATGGGTCTGAACCCCCCCCCCCCTCCCCAAAGTAAAGGTCCGACTCGTCTCGTCTTAGGCCCTGGGAATCTCACATCTTGCATGCTGGTTCCTGTGGGTTCACCCGGGAAGATTTTTTAAAAAATAAATTCAGTCCTTCAGGGTTTCGATCTAGGAGATGTTCTGCCGTTCCATAAAATGGTGAACTCCTCTCAGGAATGACAACACAACACTATATATATATATATATATATATATATATATATATATATATATATATATATATATATATATATGTATATATATGTATATATATATATAATATATATATATATATATATATATATATATATATATATATATATATATATATATATATATACTATCATTATTGCCTGGCGTTGCCCGAGTAGATATTTACATATAAAATTTTTCATGCATTCCATCAAAAAAATACTGGGCAGCATCCCCCCCGCTCTTCATGTTCATCTGGCCAGACAGAATGCGCTTAACGCGTTTCTACTGAAATGATATACCCAGTATTCTTTTAATGCAAAGCATGAAAAATTTTATATCTATATATCTACCCGGGCAATCATTCTTTAAAAATAATTTCATTAATTTTCTTATGCCTTAATATAACTAATGGACTAATAGTTCGGAATGAAAGTTATGTGTCGTTATGTTTCTCTGTTTAAAGAGCTTTTCCTCCCACTGCTTAAAAAGCCCCAAAACTCTAAAAGATTTATTTTATATGATTTCACGGAATAAGTAATTCAAATACATATCGTATGTTAACTCTGTTTCCCGAACTTAGGGGAAAAAACCTGTAGAACTCTTAAACTGCTTCCCATTTTATGATCCTCAAACAATTAATATATTTAGATCAACAGAAGGCTTCCAAAAACTGGCCATGGGACAAACTTAATTTTTCTTTATTTTTCTTCCTTTTTTTCCAAATTTTATTAAGTTCTATTAGTTTGAACGCCATTGTCTAAAATTGTCTAAAGCAGCGGTTCTCAACCTTTTTAGACTCACGATTCCACTAAACGTAAGAAAAAAAAACACCTCGTCCTCCCCCCCCCCCGTTACCCCCAGACCAACTCTCAAACCACCCCAGATCACCCCTCAGAATAAACCGCTTTTCCCCCGCGTATCGAATTTGAAAGGTTGTGATAAAGGGGCTGTATCCACATTTAAGAGGTGTGCTTAGGGGCACAAAAATCATTAAAAAAATAATTAAAAAAATTAATTGAGCCCCAAATTTCGTTTTTCCTGATTTAAGTTTCTAGGGTTCAAACATTAACTGTGCCGAATTTGGTCTCGGTGGGTGAAACAGTCTATGATTCTATAGCGGACAAACTAACAGACAAGCTCTTATATATATATATATATATATATATATATATATATATATATATATATATATATATATATATATATAAGAGCTCTTATATATATATATATATATATATATTAATATATATTAATATATATATATATATGTAATAGATCCATTACATTCTTTCTTAAAATGCAACCTGAAAAGGAAAACTAGCTCATATTTACGTGGCTGGAGCTAGATTCAGCCTGAAAGGAATTAAAATTTTGAAGCAGTCGGGTCGAATCGTTTTATTAGAGCGATAAAAAGTACGTCCATCCATGTCAGAAGCTCGGAAGCGAAGATACCACCTTTCATCCTTACGCGCGAGAAGCGAGGTACATGTGGCTGTTATTTTTGTACGGTCAGCGAAATATTGGGGCTGGCGATGCGAACCCGCATGTAGATATGCAAGGCATGCACTTTATGGGACGTTCTGTTGCTATGGGTTTTAAAGCTTTAAAGTAATGTTACTGAGGATTGGATTTAGGAAAGGGAATTTAAATGCTATAATGGAGGGCATAATATTTAATTTATTACACACACACACACACACACACACACACACACACATATATATATATATATATATATATATATATATATATATACACAGGTGGTTATCAAAATAATGGAAACACTAAGAAACACCATGAAAACCTTTATTAATAAGGCGCAGGAGCACCTTTGTGATGTAATACCACCTGATTCACCTTAGAGTTGGATTATACAAGTCATAAATAGTGGTTAAGAATATATAATACCATTCTTCAGGGGAAAATAATGAAAGTTCCTGTAGAGATGCTGTGGTGGATATCGATACCTGGCTCTATCCGCTTATGCAGATCACGCTGGTTCGATGATATATAGTCGGGGGGATTGTACAGGGCAAGATATTTGACTTCTTTTTCATGCACTTCAAACCAATACTTGGTAGATTTAGCTGTATGTTTAGGGGGATTATCGTCCTGAAGAACGCCATCTCCTGCAAGAAACAATGTTTGAATTAGAGGATGGACTAGTGCGCTAAAATTTCGACATAGTCCTTCTCATTCAATCTCCCTTTTAGAGTTACAATAGGGCCTGAAGAAAACCATGAGATGCCATCCCAAACCCTGCTAGATCTACCTCCATGACTGACGGTTGAGATGAGACAGCCAGAATCTTGCGCTTATGGAAGTGTTCTCCAGACATACGCATGTCCTGTTGCGAGGAACAATGTGATCAATGATTCGTCGGACCAAATGTCTTTTTCGACATATTACTCGACCAGGATTTGCACTCCTGGCACCATTTTGGACGATATTTTGTATTGGCATCTATTACAAGTGGCTCGGGAATAGCTAGTCTTCCGTAAATGATTTGTTCGTGAAGTTCCCTTCTACCTGTAATGGTTGATACCGGAACAATCAGATGCAGATTGAGCTCTTCGGTCATTTTGGTTGCAACTGTTTTCTTTCTTCGCGTCACTATCCGTTTCACTACCTCGTCCGTCTCTTTCACTCATCTCTCCCTTTAGTACATTATTCTCTAAAGCAAAGGATGTTTTTCCTTGTGCTCTGTATGCTATCATGACTTTCGATAGCATAGCTCTAAAAACACCCATTAGCCTGGGGGTTGCAGTAAGAGATACTCCAATTTAACCGCGCTCCAACGATTCCCTTTTCTCAAGGTCTGCAAGATTTGACATTTTACGATGTTCCCTCAAAACCCAGATGTCCTTAGCTTCATTTCTGCTACCTGATAGCAGAATAATACATACACTATATTATATAAAAAAAATACTGGTGGCCAGAGGAATACGAAGCACATTCATAAACATCACTAATATCGATAGGTGTTTCCATTATTTTGATTATATATATATATATATATATATATATATATATATATATATATATATGATAATAATCACATACATAATGAATTAAGAATGAATTTAGATGAAGTAAGGTCCAATGAAGAAGCACTGAACCAGAAAATGTAACACATACATTAGGCAGTCGCTCGTGGGATGGAGATTGATACGTAAACAATTTAACAAATACGGGACACAGTCGTAAAGGCGAGAAATGACCCGAAGAAATTTTATTTATCCAAGCTCGGTAACAAGACATATTGGTAGAAACGGCCATCGACCAGAATGGAAAGGGAAGACATTGCAATGGATGAACTTAGAAGAGAGAAACGGACAAGGCATCCACGTCGGGCGTAGGGGTGCGACATCGATGTCGATGTTTTCAAAACATCGATGTTTTGATAAAAAAACATCAATGTTCTAAACATCGATTTATTGAAGCCGATGTTTATTTAACATCGATGTTTTGTGCTCGATGTTTTTTTTAATGAAAAAGTACCATAATCAAAAAATTTACCACGTAGCATAATTTTCACACTCAGTAAATGTAAGTCTGAATTCTGAAAAGGACGAATACAAAAGGGAGAACGATTCCTTAGCAAACAGACAAATGGCAATCGACGACCAATGAACCGATCAGAGCGCTTGGAATGTTCCCCACACTCCAGAACCTTCCATGGGGTTTAATTTTATAAATAGTATATACACGAGAGCGGCCATTTAAGTTTTTGTTTTGTTCTGGTTTTATATAAGTTGACGTTAATATTATTAGTAAGATGCCTCCCAAAAGTACCGTTTGGAAATATTTTTGCAAAACCTCTGACAAATTGGCAAAATGCAATATTTGCCTCAAGTCCCCCAAAATTTCTGGCAATACCACGAATTTATCTGGACATTTGAAGGCAAAACATGGCGATATTTACAACGAGAATTTTGAGTCATCAATGTAGCCCAAGGCAAAAGCGACCAAGTTTTTGCCATTTGTGTCAGCCCAATCACAGAGTAAAATTAAATCACCCCCCCCCCCACGACTAACAGAAGTTACATTAATGTTAGAGGTTACTCAACCAGTTTTAAAATGTGCATGTTCTGAAACATCGATGGTTTTTGGGCGATGTTTTATTAGCATCGATGTTTTAATATTGAATATCGATGTTTCAAAACATCGATGTTTTGTTATCGATGTCGCATCCCTAGTCGGTCGCAGTTACAAGAGAGTGTTGGAAAATCTTCAGTTCAGATTATAAAATGAATATTTCCCCTATTCCTAAAAGGTTGGCAACACTGCACTGCCCAACACCTACCGGCAGTGTTGCCAACCTTCTCGAAATCCCCCTGTTTCCCCCAAACACCAACTTGAGACCGTCCTAAAAGAAATTCTGGTTCCGAATAGGCATCCTGTTTGAGAGATAAATTGAAATAAAAAGAAAATGCACTCTTACATAATGAAATGGAGGTTTATTTATATTTGACATATGTATGGAACTTATAATCTAATAAAAAAACGCGTCTCGATTGTACATTGCTGTCGATTTTTCTAATTTTAAATTTCGTCGATCTCAGGATAATTATCGAGTATTTCATCAAAGACATCGGCCTGGCTCTCATTTTGTGCCTCACTATTGCCTGCATTTTCAAAGTCATACATAAATGACCGGAGCGCTCAAAACCAAAAACCAAATTATACCGAATGAATATTCAATACCTGGAAATAAAAGTCGACCACTGCCAACTGCCAGGTCAAGTTGTCAACAAGCTCCTGATCAAAAACATTTGGTAAACGAAAAACAAAACTGAAAACTGAAACACTAAAACTTAACCGAAATTACCTTTTTCAAGAAAAAGTTTCGAAAATCTCGGCTGGTCTGCGACCTTTGATAGAATTCCTGCGTATTTGTTATTTGTTTGAGGAATCTAAATTTGCAGAGCATAATGCATTTTTATGCATTATGTACTACTTCCAATAGATACGTCTTTTATTTCGATTCAGAAAAAGCATGTTTACTAACCTTTTAAGTTCGGGATCGATCTCCCAACACTTTGCATACTTCTGCTCGTACTTTTTGTTTCTCTCCTTGGGCATTCTGAAGCAAAATGAAACGCAAATGTTGATTATTAATTATTTTTGTTTTCATTTATTCGGTCGTACGTCATGATATCACGAAAACAAAGGTACTTACTTTGGAAGTTGATAAAGTTCAGTTTCGGGCGGGAAAACTGCTCGACGCCACGTGCCACGAACCGAAAATTTTTATTTTCTGTCGTCGTTAAGTAAAACTGCCACTACTTATTTTATCATTATATAATTATATTCGAATGAAATATGCAGAATTTCCGGAAAGACCACAAAAGAGAAAAACTGAAAAACAGTAACACAAAACAGTCGCCACTTGCCACCACCCGCGTGTCGTGATTGCCGCGCAAAATGATAAAATTTCTTTATGGTTGTATTTTGACTGTTTATTTTATTTCGTTTTAATGAGAGAAAATGGCAGTAAACTTGAAATTAACCTGACTAAAATTGAACTGAAGAGTTAATTTCTAATATTTTTTTAATGAACTTTAAATCTACGCTCCTAAAAACCCCCATAAAAAAGTCCCCCATAGAAAATTCCCCTAAAAAAAGGTAACTTCTAAAAATTGCGCCAAAAGAAATGTCCCCCCTAGAAAATGCCCCTAAAAAATCCCTTCCCCCCTCGAAATACCCCTAAGAAAATGTGGCCCCTAAAAACACCCCTTTTCATCTAATTTTCCCCCAAATTTAGGGGCAAAACCCCCAAGTTGGCAACACTGCCTACCGGGTGCAGGCTTTTATATAGACAATCTCGTCACGTGATCCTTGTGTCTAAATGGTTAATGTTCAAAAGTGACGTGATATTGCTCGGTAATGTTTAATTTAGGTACCCACCCTACGCAGATTGCAAAAAGGATGCCATCTTAAGGTTTTTCGCCCAAGGGAATTCAGAACATGTTTCCTGGCTGCTTCTTCAATTGGGGGAAGAGACGAAATATATGAGTTTCATTTTAGTGACAAATTTCGCGAAACATTTGTACCAAAACTGATTTAGGGACTGTTCGCTGGGTTGTGCTCAGATCCGAAAAAAAAAGTATTCTCCTGCTTGAGCAACATCATTGTGCGATGAGCTGCATTTATTAAATGCTGTCACGTTGTGTTCCATATCTTTACTTTGCAACATTTATTCTTTCCTCTGTTGAATGCTGCAGAAGTGGTATCGCATCCACTGAACACATGGAGGAAAAAGAAGATACGTTAGTATGTCCCGATCATTGTATTTGACTTGATGAACATATCTTTTCTCTGCTTTCTCTTTGCGTGGTTTGGAAAGGAAAATAACCTTTTTCTGGAGGAGCGAGAGCTGTTAATGGAACCAAGTGGTCAGCATCTTCACCGATGATTGCATCGTTGTTGTTGCCAGAACATGCTTCATTAATTGTAGAATTTACAATGAGAATGTCGGCGTCTTCATTACTTTGTCGGAATCGAATCCCATTTTTTTTTCCAGCTCAGCTGATAGCATGGTGATCAATTCGCTCTTGTTGCTTTCATTTGAAAGGAACTGTTCTTTTTGAACAGTGACTCATATGTTTCCATCAAAATTTAGGTCTACAGATTTTTTCACAATAGACCTTCGATTTTGTTAACCTTTTTTTTGTACTGTTAGTGGTGTTGGAGTAGCCATCTAAAACGACTATACAGTTGTTCCCATAATGCCTTTTGATATAGTTAACAGAATTTGTACAAACATTAATTGTGTTTCCCAAACATTAATTGTGAAAAAATTAATTGTGTTCCCCATTTGACACGTTGTAGGAGAAAACAACTATCCACAATGTTGATGCAGCCAGGAGATTAAGGTCTTTGTTTGAAACTTAAAAAACGTCGCGCGAGAGATAACTCTAAATAAGTTGCTAGGTCTTCGTCGGTTTGTTTAGCAATCGCTATCCTCTTAAAAAGCAACAATGGGTTTACTACTGTATTGAAGCCGTGTACTTTCACCGTACAATTGACGGATGCAATGCAGAAAACTTTGCCCTTCCGTGAGAACTTCACATCTGAAAATTTGTTTCCTACAATTTTTGTCACTCCTTTCTTTCCAACATCGTGAGAACTTCACATCTGAAAATTTGTAACAGAATGAATTTGTAATTGAAAATTTAACTCATGAGATTTATTTAAAATGATTTTGTATGTATCCTAATTTATTTTGTTCTCCATCGCATTTTATTCCCCATTTCAAAATTTTTGGTCTACTGGTACGTCATCAAATTGTTTACAACATACAGGTACGGTACTATAAAAAGGTTGGGAACCCCTGCTCTAAACAACTCATTGACATCATTGCATTCCAAATCAGATGTGTCCATGCCGTCAAAAATTACTTTTTGCTAAAGCTGTCAAATCAGCTAAGACTGTTCTAGTGCATGCATGGACGGGCATAATTTTATGCAAGACTTTTGCAGCACATACACGGCACGTCTCCCCCCCCCCCCCCCGCATCCCGATGGGGATGACCCAAGCATCTGGGTCCCAGGTGTGATAGTCCGCTCCTTTCAAAGTCTATTATCTTTGTTCGAGTTAGACCTATGAAAAAATGCAGAAAATATTTTTGTACTTAATTTAATGTTCTTAAAATTTTGCAGTCAATTATTTTACATAAAATCAATATTTCTCAAGTTATTTGCAAAAAACAAACATTTTCCGAGACGGCGGCGAAAGCTCAAGTCTGATTGCTGGGGACTTCCATTATGTTCATTAGCATATCTAACAAATATCTCTATCAGTTTTCATAACTTTCATATTTCTTTAGCCATTCGTCAAAATCGGGTGTATTTTGACTAGGCTACATACATGTGGGGTATGATACAACAGTTGCGGGGTTTACTCGGGATCAAGCGCGCATTACTGCGTTCTGTTAGTAAGTCAGAATTTTATGAACAATGAACAAAATATGCTTATGCTTTTAAATACCTGTAAATATAATTACTGAGATTTTACACTACATGTAGAATGCATTCCTTTTCTTGTTTAATAAAAAATTTGGATAAATAATTACCCGGACACCGCCGGGTAAACAGCTACTGTGTATATATAAACTACCCCACACTATTGGACCAAACACCAGCGGAATTGCATAAAATCCGTTGGTGTTATACCGGAATATCCGATAGAATTATGTCGTATAATCTGTATGTCGGATTTTATAGAAATCCGATGGCGTCCGATCCATTATTGTAGGTTAGTATATATATATATATATATATATATATATATATATATATATATATATATATATATATATATATATATATATATATATATATATATATATATATATATGTAGGAACTCATTCTCGTGCGAGTCCCCACTTTTACTAGAAACTGTGGTCGGTGTCTAGGGGTTGTTATTCTCAGTCTTATAGAAACCTTTCCGCTTACTGCACAGCGGAACTAGACTCTCTTACACTCAGAGTAATACAGTACTCAATTAAAGACAGAGTCACTGCTTCAACACACAAACTATATATTGACACATATAAACTATTTACATATCTAGAGATACGTTACATATAAAATTACACGTCAAGCCGCACCAGGCCTCCACAATCTAAATGGGTTAAAGCATTCGGCCGTCTGCCGAGATAGGATTGACTAAGCCGCCGTCTGCTGCTTGTCCGGAGCTAACGTCATGCCCCCAACGAGACTGTCTCTCCCTTCGCAGCCGTCTGCTGCTTTCAGCACCTCTTACCAGGTCGGGACCCAATCTCAGTCTGTCCTCTCAAATACTTTTCTCCCCGTTCATCTCTCGATAACCTAATAGCGCTGTCGTCGCATAGCGTACACGGCGACATATAGCTCAAAGCTGGAGCCCTGGGATAACACAATTCCCATAACTCGGCTGTCCTGACTATGCTGACGTCCTCGGCAGCGTTATGCCTTATCATAATCAGTTTTAGCACATATAATAGCACAAACGAAACAAAAGAATGAAATAAAAAGAAAGTAATGCGTTGTTTACAGTCGGTCATGGCTCATTTCTGAAAGTCTAGTCGGAGCCAGTGGACTACAGTTCACTGTAATACTTAAACAAAAAACACAGGTACACCACGTTTGAATTACGATGCACACTTCGTCTTTAACTGTAACACTTAACTTGTTCAAAACACTAACGAAATACTCGGTCACACCAAGTTTATGTTTAAATGCGTATCTTGTCATAGCACTATTAAATCATAGCACTATTAAATCACTTATAGCACTATTAAATCACTATTTAATCATAGCACTATTAAACATGCACTCACAAACAAAACACTTCGTCCTTCGTATATCGGTGACACTTAGGGCTACCATTAGGGCCAAACAAAAAACCCTTCAATACCATATCGCCCTTTACGACACTTAATTGGCGTACACTTGGACTTGACTATCACTAAACACACTTGACATCCAACACTTGATACCAACACATTTGATCACCAAACACAACTGATGGCACTTTCTTCCCACATACTTCATGATCACAAGCTGAACACTCCTTTACAGGTGGGTTACCAAAATCTGAAGAACTTTGAAGTATGATAACGATGAAAATTTTGTACTGTTGAGTATATCGGTTCAACACTTTCGAGTCTGGGACGGATTTTGCAGACTCAGAGCAAAATTTCACTACCATTTCCGAAGATCCGTCACTCAAAGTTCCTTGCATTTCTAATACTGTAGCTTTTTTACTACGGCGTTTCCATTCTTTACGAATTACTCTTCCACTAAAATTTAGTGGCAATTCCAAATTTTTTGCCATTGCGCTACGGTCACATCGTGGCTCACAAGAATCACTTTTTTCTTCCTTCTCAGTTTTCAAAACATAGGGACTATCGTTTACCCCTAAAGAAATCTTTTCCGTTCCCTGGGACACTCGGGGCGGTGTCGCCAGTTCGATGACCTCTGTCATACACAGTGGTCGAAACTGTGCAAGCCTCTTCTGTGTCTCAATGCTCTCTTCTCCCTCAACTTTCGGGGGGGGGGGGGGGGTAACGGAATAATTTTCTCCCTCGCTCGTAAATTCGGACATGGTTCTCTCGGTGTCACATTTCAGCAGGGCATCGCCGTTTTCGCTGGGAGTGGGTGTCGAAAGTTCACTGAACTTTGAAGAAAGCAATTCTCCGTTCTCTCTAAAGTGAGATAAGGCTATGGGATTCACATATTCCCTCTGCTGGCTTGGGCGAATTTCGGGCTCACTTTGTTGAATCACACTCGTGAAAACAACATCAGATACACGAAAATATCTCTCTTGGCTGCACAAATAATTATCTGCCACTTTGTCCATACTGAGTACAGACACACTATCCGAGTTTGTTTTTGGCTCTAACTGTCGTTCTAATCTTATTTTTTCCAATTCGCGTTCAATCTCAGCCATCTTTCGTTGAAACTCCATCTCTTCGGCTGCCATTTTGTCTCGCTCTTTCCTCTCTTCCACAATCGAAATAAGCAGATTCTCCATGTAAACATCGTCACAATCCGATGTTATAACCAGGGCGATTAATTGCTCAAACTCTGGTTTATCCGGGACCTCTAGGCCCAGCTCGTAGACTAGAGTCACCAGGTCTACCATTCTGGCATGCTCCAGATACGCCATCTCAGAATTTTTTTTCCACTTACGTCAGATTCTATGTTTTATCCGTTCAATCCGGGGCACCAACCCTGTTTCGCAATCTTAAATTACGCAAATGTCACAATTATCCCACTTAACAGTTCATACCGTTCGATGGCACTTCACTTTCACGAGTTTGTCACTCGCGTTCACAACACTTTAAACTCACACAACGTCGCTTCCATGGGTGTCACTCACCGCACTTGGTCGTCACTTATCCTTCTTCACACTTTTAGTAGAATCTTTATCCGATCCGGGTCTTTCACTTTTGTACAATTTTGATCCGATCCCGGGGCTTTCACTTTTGTACAATTTTGATCCGATCCCGGGCCGGGCGCCCACTATTTGTAGGAACTCATTCTCGTGCGAGTCCCCACTTTTACTAGAAACTGTGGTCGGTGTCTAGGGGTTGTTATTCTCAGTCTTATAGAAACCTTTCCGCTTACTGCACAGCGGAACTAGACTCTCTTACACTCAGAGTAATACAGTACTCAATTAAAGACAGAGTCACTGCTTCAACACACAAACTATATATTGACACATATAAACTATTTACATATCTAGAGATACGTTACATATAAAATTACACGTCAAGCCGCACCAGGCCTCCACAATCTAAATGGGTTAAAGCATTCGGCCGTCTGCCGAGATAGGATTGACTAAGCCGCCGTCTGCTGCTTGTCCGGAGCTAACGTCATGCCCCCAACGAGACTGTCTCTCCCTTCGCAGCCGTCTGCTGCTTTCAGCACCTCTTACCAGGTCGGGACCCAATCTCAGTCTGTCCTCTCAAATACTTTTCTCCCCGTTCATCTCTCGAAAACCTAATAGCGCTGTCGTAGCATAGCGTACACGGCGACATATAGCTCAAAGCTGGAGCCCTGGGATAACACAATTCCCATATATATATATATATGTGTGTATATATATATATATATATATATATATATATATATATATATATATATATATATATATATATATATATATATGTATATATATATATATATGTGTATATATATATATATATATATATATATATATATATATATATATATATATATATATATATATATATATATATATATATATATATACACAGAGACGTAACTAGGCAGGGGCTGGCTCACTTAGAAGGGGAGGCCCAAAATGCTGTATTTGATTTATTATTTGCCCAAACCTAATTAAATAAGGGGTCCAAATGAAAATTCTTACCCAGGACACAGGAATGTCTAGTTTCGAAACTAACTAACTAACTCTCTCTCTCTCTCTCTCTCTCTCTCTCTCTATATATATATATATATATATATATATATATATATATATATATATATATATATATATATATATATATACACAGAGACGTAACTAGGCAGGGGCTGGCTCACTTAGAAGGGGAGGCCCAAAATGCTGTATTTGATTTATTATTTGCCCAAACCTAATTAAATAAGGGGCCCAAATGAAAATTCTTACCCAGGACACAGGAATGTCTAGTTTCGAAACTAACTAACTAACTCTCTCTCTCTCTCTCTCTCTCTCTCTCTCTCTCTCTATATATATATATATATATATATATATATATATATATATATATATATATATATATATATATATATATATATATATACAGTGCTAGATTTCTAGAAATAGAGGTACCGGAACGGTAGCCTTCCAGGGTGTGTGGGGGGTATTCCAAATTATTGATAAAGAGAGGTACCTAAAGAGGGGTACCGGAACGCCTCTCCGGCGCGTTCCGCCTCAAATCTAGCCCTGTATATATATATATATATATATATATATATATATATATATATATATATATATATATATTTTATATATATATATATATATATATATATATATATATATTATATATATATATATATATATATATATATATATATATATATATATATATATATATATATACTGCTGGCTATTAAATTTGCAACACCAGGAGGGAAGGAAAATAAGAAAACTTTGCTTACCGTACGTACACAGCATAGCAAGATGAAAACATGATTAAATTTAAGGGCAATTTAGGGGTATACTGTGTCGTAGTTTTTCTTTGGGTGGATCGTGATTGGTTATAGTGGTAGGCAATGATACCATTACTCTGATTTTAAACAATACATTAATTTATTCACACAATACAAATATTAGTATACATTCAGTTATATTCTTATTAATTTGAACTTACAGACATTCTCATTATATCAATGTATTATTTGCCTATATTATTTCATTTATTTAAATTAATATCATTTCGGTACGCAATATATCTATATTAATCCTTAATTTCCGCCTATCATATAAGAATCGGGTAACTCGTGAAATTTGGCAATAGTTAATAAAAGGTTACCTCCATTTTTGCAGACTGCAGAAGTGGACTTCGGCTGGCATATTCAGGTGACTCTATTGGGGTCTCTATTCGGACTCGCTCAATAATGTAGGAATAGGCAGACTTTAACGGCCGGATCAGTTCTCCATCCGTTGCTTGTGGGGGTTAGGCACTCCGTCGTGGTTACGAGTCTCACCTCTTATCATCTCATAGGTAGCTTGCAGGGGTTCAGGCAATCTATCTCGGCTCCGCGGATTCTCTATGCTAGCTTGCGGGGTTCATGCAATCTATGTCGGCTCCTAGGATTCTCTAGGCTAGCTTGCGGGGTTCATGCAATCTATCGGTTCTGCTGCTCATTGATGCTCCTTTCTTCGTTGAGTTGCCGGCTTACAGCGATGCGCTACGTCCGGGCGCAATCTCCCATATATATTCTTTTGCCTTCTCGCTTACGAGGCTACCACTCTCTATTTTGGGTGCCAACTCTCAGAGTCACCTTCAATCTGATATTCCTCATTTTTTTTTCACTCTCTCTATTTTTTATTATGTTCTCAACGCCCCGCCTTTTACATTTTTATTCGTCTCTCATGTTCAACCTTTTTCTTTATACTTCCACTTTTGATTCGTTAACATGTTCCTCCCCTAATCATTCCTTCCACCATTTAGAGTGAGGGGCGTTTTATACTCGAACAATCCCGTCCTTGACTCATTCCTATTTTTCTAGGAAATGTGTTTTCCCAGAACATCTCCTATGTGTGGGGTCCTCTTCTCTTTGTCAACAATTCCCTTTTCATCTCGATGTCTTCCTTCGCTGTTTCGACTCTTAATTGTTTCCTTTCAAATTCTTCTCTTCATCCGGTTCTTTTGTCTGATCAGTTGCCATTCCAATTTCCTCATAGCACCGCCGACAACCGCTTTATTTGGGTTGTCTGCCCTTTTTGAACTCCTAACACATCGTATCCCCACGACATTCTTCTCGTATCGTCTGGCGTCATTTTACTATTCCATTTTCCGTCCCGTTTGTTAATTGGGTTTTCTGCACCTTTTCTATTTTCTTTATTTTTTTTTTTTATATGTCGTACCCCACGACATACTGAGTCCAAAATGAGTACACACAGCCCCTGGCAGCTAAAAAGGCTCTAACCCGGTTAGTTATCCAGTCGAACTAGGATTAGATAATACAAACGAGCTAGCCATTCCATGCTGCTACGAGTCTATGCCTCATTTCATCAATCATAGTGGCTAGAGAGAGATGGCAGCCCAGTCTCTCAGCAACCCGTGACCAGATGTTTTCATTGGGTGAGAGATCTGGTGAACGTGGTGGCCAGGGAAACGGTCGAACACCCTCTGTGTCGAGGTAGGTCGGGGCACGACGGGCAACATGCGGTCTTGCGTTATCTTGTTGAAAGATGACGTCTCCGGGATCACGGATATAGGGCTCAGCCACCGGCCTTAAGATCTGAGAAACGTAACTCTGGCTGTTCAGATTACCGACAATGCAAACAAAATGGTGTTCGGGTCGTGCACCCAGTGGCTGCCTGTACCATCTCATCAGGTGCAGCGCCCGTATGACGATATCGAATGGAAGAAGGCCACGTTCGTTATCCTCTGTGCCTTCAGTCATGGATACGTCCATCATGATGCTGCACGCAGAACCGGGACTCATCTGAAAAGACGACGTGGTCCAGTTTTGTAGTTGGGCGCACCACTGTCGCCGCGCGTCTCTATGCAGCAATGTCATGGGAAGCCGCAATAATGGTCGCCGTGCAGACAGTCCGTGCTGCTCCAGACGTCGTCGCACTATCCGAGCGGATACTCGTCGTGCTGCAAACGAGCCCATTTCCTGACTCAAGATCTGTGATGTGGCTGTACTGTCCTGCAAGCTTGACCTGACGACATGTCAGTCCTCTCGGACGTTAGTGGGGGGAGGCCGTCGAGATCCTGCATGGCGTTAAGTATGACCCTCCTGAACCCATCGATTCCATATTCACATGACAGTCGTTGGATTCGACCAATGCGAGTAGGAATATCGTTGGAACCATAAACCACACTCTCGATGGGCCACAATCCTGCCACTATCGAATTTCGACACTTGCTGGTAGCCGTTTCTCCTTCTTATACGAGGTATAACACGATCTTCTCACGAACAACCAACATTCAAATGCGATTTCCGAATAAGAAACCCTCTTCGTAACTTTCCTTTTATTCAGAGTTTGAGATGCCGTTTCTCCCTCCTGCGTTGTTCGATTGCGCTTAAATGCTAATAATTTGCATAGCCCAACATCTTCCTTTCATGCGAATTTGACATTTACATCATCTCACCTTCATGGTTTTGCAATTTTAATGGCCAGCAGTGTATACACACACACACACACACACACACACACACACACATATATATATATATATATATATATATATATATTTATAATATATATAAATATATATATATTTATTCATTAATTTATCTATCTATCTATATATATAAAACAGTTCCGTAACTGACTCATTCATTCACTGACTGACTGACTGACTGACTGACATACAACGCACAGACCAAACCGCTGGACCTGAAGGACTGAAATTTTGCATGGCGATTCTTCTAATAGTGTAGGGGTGCACTAAGAAAGATTTTTCAAAAATTCTTCTTAGATTTTTTTAAAATTAAATTTTAAGCTGTTTTTTAAACTTTTTTACGTTTGCATTTAAAATAATACATTGAGGGTTATAAAATTTATATCACGAGAAAGATCATAAAAATTCCTTCAAAATGAATTTTTTTTCGAATTTGTACCTCCATTTCCTGATTTTTGGTGAATTTTTAAAGATTAATTTTTAGAATTTAATTTATTAAATGCCGATCACGTGATTTCTTTTTCTGGTACTTTCAATAAATTTATCGTCACGTGCGTAACAACTAAATAGACAAAAAAAATATTTTTTTCTCTTTCTAATGCAGCAGACGATTGGATATTATCCAAAAAAAATGCATATCCCTTACGATTTTTTTATAAATATATATATATATATATATAGATAGATAGATATATATTTTACATCAATTGTATACATTGATCATCGCATTTATTATAAATATATATATTTATTTTTTGGCATAAATTGCATACGTTGACCGTTGTATTTAATTTGAATGTACTCCATAGCGAAGCGCGGGTTTTCAGCTAGTATATATATAAAACAGTTCCGTGATTGATTGACTGACTGATTCACTGACATGCAACGCACAGACCAAACCGCTGGACCTAAACAGATGAAATTTTGCATGGCGATTTTTCTTATGGTGTAGGGGTGCACTAAGAGAGATTTTTGAAACATTCTTTTTAGATTTTTTAAAATTAAATTTTTAAGCTGTTTTAGTAACTTTTTATAAGTTTGCATTTGAAATAATCATTTGAGGGTTATAAAATTTATATCGTGAGAAAGATCCTAAAAATTCCTTTAAAATGAAATATTTTTCGAATCTTTACCTCCATTTTCTGATTTTTGGTGAATTTTTAAATATTAATTTTTAGAATTTAATTTATTAAATGCCGATCACGTGATTTCTTTTCCTGGTACTTTAAATAAATTTATCGTCGCGTGCATAACAACTAAATAGACAAAAAAAATTTTCTCGCTAATGCTGCAGACGATTGGACATTATCCAAAAAAATATTAAAATACAGTAAAAGATATTATGTTCCTCAAACTGTACTATATTAACTGCACTATATTCTTTAATATTTCGTATTACATTGAATTTGAATATTTTCTTTATATTTTCTTTATATTATTTTGAATATTTTGTCATAAAAATATCTCGTACGATTTTTTTATAAATATATTTTTTTAGGTTTTTTACATCAATTGTATACATTGATCATCGTATTTATTATAAATACATACACACGCACACACACACACACACACACACACACACACACACACACACACACACACACACACACACACACACACACACATATATATATATATATATATATATATATATGTTTGGCATTAATTGCATACATTGACCGCTGTATTTAATTTGAATGTACTCCGTAGCGAATTACGGGTTTTCAGCTAGTATACATATATAGACATATATACATATATATATGACAGGGATTGAAGCACATCCACTATTTTACAAAAAATATCCAGTTCCCAGCTTTGTGGTAAGGAACCTCGTACGCTAAATAATCACACAGTTATCTCTTTAATTATTTATTTTGTCATCCGTGACTTTAAAACCACCTCTTCAAGTCGCTATTAATATGGCCGCCGGCCATTTCAAAGTTACGGAACGCCTAAATACGCGTCCACCATAATCGATTCCATTCCCCGGTCTGCTTATTCCTTTCCCGCTACATCGAAATAACGCGCGATAACCGCATCTAGATTATTCGAAAAATTTTTGAGCTGAGCTCACCAATTTTCAACGGAGTCCTTTCCAGCCAATTTCTTCCGCCAATTTCTTTCCGCCAATTTCTGCTCAATTCTAGTAATAGCTCTTCGCGTTCTCCTCTCGCCTACTAGCGCTTCTCTTATTAAATATGAATAATACTGACGTATGACGCATTAAAAATCAGATCTGCTCTACAATCCCCCTGTTTGCCTCCTTAGATTCTAACCTCTCCAAAAAAATCCTCATACATATATATATATATATATATATATGAATATGTCTAATATCCCACTTTAATTTTCCCCCTTTTCACCCACCCCTTCCCAATGCTGATGGAGGCTGCACTTGCACTTAAACGGCATCGGGAGTGACACCATTAATCGTAGCGACCCCGAAAACTATGGATTCAACACTACCCTCGATCATTTTGGACATTTATTTTCCCCCCTTTACCAACCCCTCTCAAGTCTGATGGAGGCTGCACTTGCACTCAAACGGCATCGGGAGTGACACCATTAATCGTGGCGACCCCGAAAAGTATGGATTGGACACTACCCTCAATCATTTTGGACATTTTATTTTCCACCCTTTACCCCCGCCCCTCTCAAGTCTGGTGGAGGCTGCACTTGCACTTAAACGGCATCGGGAGTGACACCATTAACCGTCGCGACCCCGAAAACTATGGATTCAACACTACCCTCGATCATTTTGGACATTTTATTTTCCCCCCTTTACCAACCCCTCTCAAGTCTGACGGAGGCTGCACTTGCACTTAAACGCCATCGGGAGTGACACCATTAATCGTGGCGACCCCGAAAACTATGGATTGGACACTACCCTCAATCATTTTAGACATTTTATTTTCCACCCTTTACCCCCGCCCCTCTCAAGTCTGGTGGAGGCTGCACTTGCACTTAAACGGCATCGGGAGTGACACCATTAACCGTCGCGACCCCGAAAACTATGGATTCAACACTACCCTCGATCATTTTGGACATTTTATTTTCCCCCCTTTACTAACCCCTCTCAAGTCTGACGGAGGCTGCACTTGCACTTAAACGGCATCGGGAGTGACACCATTAATCGTGGCGACCCCGAAAACTATGGATTCAACACTACCCTCAATCATTTTAGACATTTTATTTTCCACACTTTACCCCCGCCCCTCTCAAGTCTGGTGGAGGCTGCACTTGCAATTAAACGGCATCGGGAGTGACACCATTAATCGTCTCGACCCCGAAAACTATGGATTCAACACTACCCTCGATCATTTTGGACATTTTATTTTCCCCCCTTTACCAACCCCTCTCAAGTCTGACGGAGGCTGCACTTGCTCTTAAACGGCATCGGGAGTGACACCATTAATCGTGGCGACCCCGAAAACTATGGATTCAACACTACCCTCAATCATTTTAGACATTTTATTTTCCACCCTTTACCCCCGCCCCTCTCAAGTCTGGTGGAGGCTGCACTTGCAATTAAACGGCATCGGGAGTGACACCATTAATCGTCGCGACCCCGAAAACTATGGATTGGACACTATCCTCAATCATTTTAGACATTTTATTTTCCACCCATTACCCCCGCCCCTCTCAAGTCTGGTGGAGGCTGCACTTGCACTTAAACGGCATCGGGAGTGACACCATTAATCGTGGCGACCCCGAAAACTATGGATTCAACACTACCCTCGATCATTTTGTACATTTTATTTTCCCCCCTTTACCAACCCCTCTCAAGTCTGACGGAGGCTGCACTTGCTCTTAAACGGCATCGGGAGTGACACCATTAATCGTGGCGACCCCGAAAACTATGGATTCAACACTACCCTCGATCATTTTGTACATTTTATTTTCCCCCCTTTACCAACCCCTCTCAAGTCTGACGGAGGCTGCACTTGCTCTTAAACGGCATCGGGAGTGACACCATTAATCGTGGCGACCCCGAAAACTATGGATTCAACACTACCCTCAATCATTTTAGACATTTTATTTTCCACCCTTTACCCCCGCCCCTCTCAAGTCTGGTGGAGGCTGCACTTGCAATTAAACGGCATCGGGAGTGACACCATTAATCGTGGCGACCCCGAAAACTATGGATTCAACACTACCCTCAATCATTTTAGACATTTTATTTTCCACACTTTACCCCCGCCCCTCTCAAGTCTGGTGGAGGCTGCACTTGCAATTAAACGGCATCGGGAGTGACACCATTAATCGTCTCGACCCCGAAAACTATGGATTCAACACTACCCTCGATCATTTTGGACATTTTATTTTCCCCCCTTTACCAACCCCTCTCAAGTCTGACGGAGGCTGCACTTGCTCTTAAACGGCATCGGGAGTGACACCATTAATCGTGGCGACCCCGAAAACTATGGATTCAACACTACCCTCAATCATTTTAGACATTTTATTTTCCACCCTTTTACCCCCGCCCCTCTCAAGTCTGGTGGAGTCTGCACTTGCACTTAAACGGCATCGAGAGTGACACCATTAATCGTGGCGACCCCGAAAACTATGGATTGGACACTACCCTCAATCATTTTAGACATTTTATTTTCCACCCTTTACCCCCGCCCCTCTCAAGTCTGGTGGAGGCTGCACTTGCACTTAAACGGCATCGGGAGTGACACCATTAATCGTGGCGACCCCGAAAACTATGGATTCAACACTACCCTCGATCATTTTGGACATTTTATTTTCCCCCCTTTACTAACCCCTCTCAAGTCTGACGGAGGCTGCACTTGCACGTAAACGGCATCGGGAGTGACACCATTAATCGTGGCGACGCAGAAAACTATGGATTCAACACTACCCTCAATCATTTTAGACATTTTATTTTCCACCCTTTACCCCCGCCCCTCTCAAGTCTGGTGGAGGCTGCACTTGCACTTAAACGGCATCGGGAGTGACACCATTAATCGTGGCGACCCCGAAAACTATGGATTCAACACTACCCTCGATCATTTTGGACATTTTATTTTCCCCCCTTTACCAACCCCTCTCAAGTCTGACGGAGGCTGCACTTGCACTTAAACGGCATCGGGTGTGACACCATTAATCGTGGCGACCCCGAAAACTATGGATTGGACACTACCCTCAATCATTTTAGACATTTTATTTTCCACCCTTTTACCCCCGCCCCTCTCAAGTCTGGTGGAGTCTGCACTTGCACTTAAACGGCATCGAGAGTGACACCATTAATCGTGGCGACCCCGAAAACTATGGATTGGACACTACCCTCAATCATTTTAGACATTTTATTTTCCACCCTTTACCCCCGCCCCTCTCAAGTCTGGTGGAGGCTGCACTTGCACTTAAACGGCATCGGGAGTGACACCATTAATCGTGGCGACCCCGAAAACTATGGATTCAACACTACCCTCGATCATTTTGGACATTTTATTTTCCCCCCTTTACTAACCCCTCTCAAGTCTGACGGAGGCTGCACTTGCACGTAAACGGCATCGGGAGTGACACCATTAATCGTGGCGACCCAGAAAACTATGGATTCAACACTACCCTCAATCATTTTAGACATTTTATTTTCCACCCTTTACCCCCGCCCCTCTCAAGTCTGGTGGAGGCTGCACTTGCACTTAAACGGCATCGGGAGTGACACCATTAACCGTCGCGACCCCGAAAACTATGGATTCAACACTACCCTCGATCATTTTGGACATTTTATTTTCCCCCCTTTACCAACCCCTCTCAAGTCTGACGGAGGCTGCACTTGCACTTAAACGCCATCGGGAGTGACACCATTAATCGTGGCGACCCCGAAAACTATGGATTGGACACTACCCTCAATCATTTTAGACATTTTATTTTCCACCCTTTACCCCCGCCCCTCTCAAGTCTGGTGGAGGCTGCACTTGCACTTAAACGGCATCGGGAGTGACACCATTAACCGTCGCGACCCCGAAAACTATGGATTCAACACTACCCTCGATCATTTTGGACATTTTATTTTCCCCCCTTTACCAACCCCTCTCAAGTCTGACGGAGGCTGCACTTGCACTTAAACGCCATCGGGAGTGACACCATTAATCGTGGCGACCCCGAAAACTATGGATTCAACACTACCCTCAATCATTTTAGACATTTTATTTTCCACCCTTTACCCCCGCCCCTCTCAAGTCTGGTGGAGGCTGCACTTGCAATTAAACGGCATCGGGAGTGACACCATTAATCGTCGCGACCCCGAAAACTATGGATTGGACACTATCCTCAATCATTTTAGACATTTTATTTTCCACCCATTACCCCCGCCCCTCTCAAGTCTGGTGGAGGCTGCACTTGCACTTAAACGGCATCGGGAGTGACACCATTAATCGTGGCGACCCCGAAAACTATGGATTCAACACTACCCTCGATCATTTTGTACATTTTATTTTCCCCCCTTTACCAACCCCTCTCAAGTCTGACGGAGGCTGCACTTGCTCTTAAACGGCATCGGGAGTGACACCATTAATCGTGGCGACCCCGAAAACTATGGATTCAACACTACCCTCGATCATTTTGTACATTTTATTTTCCCCCCTTTACCAACCCCTCTCAAGTCTGACGGAGGCTGCACTTGCACTTAAACGGCATCGGGAGTGACACCATTAATCGTGGCGACCCCGAAAACTATGGATTGGACACTACCCTCAATCATTTTAGACATTTTATTTTCCACCCTTTTACCCCCGCCCCTCTCAATTCTGGTGGAGGCTGCACTTGCACTTAAACGGCATCGGGAGTGACACCATTAATCGTGGCGACCCCGAAAACTATGGATTGGACACTACCCTCAATCATTTTAGACATTTTATTTTCCACCCTTTACCCCCGCCCCTCTCAAGTCTGGTGGTGGCTGCACTTGCACTTAAACGGCATCGGGAGTGACACCATTAATCGTGGCGACCCCGAAAACTATGGATTCAACACTACCCTCGATCATTTTGTACATTTTATTTTCCCCCCTTTACCAACCCCTCTCAAGTCTGACGGAGGCTGCACTTGCACTTAAACGGCATCGGGAGTGACACCATTAATCGTGGCGACCCCGAAAACTATGGATTGGACACTACCCTCAATCATTTTAGACATTTTATTTTCCACCCTTTTACCCCCGCCCCTCTCAAGTCTGGTGGAGTCTGCACTTGCACTTAAACGGCATCGAGAGTGACACCATTAATCGTGGCGACCCCGAAAACTATGGATTGGACACTACCCTCAATCATTTTAGACATTTTATTTTCCACCCTTTACCCCCGCCCCTCTCAAGTCTGGTGGAGGCTGCACTTACACTTAAACGGCATCGGGTGTGACGCCATTAATCGTAGCGGCCCCGAAAACTATGGATTCGACACTACTCTCGATCAGTTTGGACATTATATTTATCTATCTATCTATCTATCTATCTATCTATCTATCTATATATATATATATATATATATATATAGATAAACATTTAATTTTGCCTGTCTAGTTTAAGGATTTTGTATGAAAAAACGCCTCCATCCGTTTGAAAATAGAGGGAACATTTCTAGTTTTCAGTTGCGGATTCGTTGGATTTACATGACTCCTTGCTGGAAAAGTTCGTTTGGTACGGGTCGTGCTTCCTGAAACCCTTTAATTGCGGTTCCGAGGTATCAGCGTGTGTTTAGAGCCCACCAATAATTGGATGGTGCGCCGTTTCGTAAAACTCGCCTGGGGCGGCTCTGTGATGATTGTCGCGAAGTGCGTCCGAGCAAGGCACGTGGTTCGTCCGCCATTCTAGCCCGCGACCGTACTCGTCTGATTGTCGGTGACGTTTTCGCCCAAGGTCTCGTGTTGGATAGTGTCCAATGCGAAAAAGGTGGGGTGGGGGGAGGGTAGAGAGAAAAAAGGAAAGCGGAAATAGAAAAAACAAAACTCCATTTATTTTGTTTGGTTGTTTTATTTTTAACGCAGGTGCTCCCGAGAGATTAAAACCGATTCAGCAGAGAGACCTAAAAAAATGGCGAGGTCAATTCTTGTCGGTGTTTTTTTCTTTTTTGAGCGGTGTTTCGTTTCTACGGGGATTTTATTTTCAGAAACCCACAAATGCGGAAGGATTCTGTTTGTTTCCAGGTTAATGTAAACGACTTAGTTTTTTTTTTTTTTCCTTGGCATCTGTTCGTTTTCGGTTGGGCTGTATTCGCCGAAATAGCAGAATAACTCCCGTGTCGCTATATATATATATATATATATATATATATATATATATATATATATATATATATGTATATATATATATATATATATATATGTATATATATATATATATGTATATATATATATGTATATGTATATATATATATATATATATATGTATATATATATATATATATTTATATATATATATATATATATATATATTTATATATATATATATATATATATGTATATATATATATATATATATATATATATATATATATATATATATATATATATATATATATATATATATATATATACAGTGATTTCCGCTTATAAGAATCACGTTTGTTAATACTGGTTTTGATTCTTATAAGCGGTTGATTCTTATAGCCGAAATTTTTGTTTTTAGACAGGCACACACACACACCTGTATATACATATATTAGATAATTTACCCTAAAATACTCTTTAATTTACTTTAATTATCATTTATTAAAATTATTTTTTATAATTTTAAAAATACAACTTAATTTTCAGACTTATAAGTAGATACACATGATTATAGTAAGAGAAGAAAATATTTGTTCCAATATTTATTACAGCATATCTGCTTAACAGTTTTAACATTTCACTACAGGAAGGGAGCAAGAAAAAGATTTCTATGGTAGTTTGAGGTAATGAAGTTTTCAGGAGGCTGTTTATACCTCTTTCAATACCAATAAACTCAGACGAAGATTCACCTTCTAGCTTACGTTTCACGGTTTGATAACGAGCTGAATCTACTAATGTCACGTTTGCCTAAGTGACAGTGGACACTTCACAGGAAAATTTATGTGTTTCAGGGTCCAGGAAGCCCCAACCAGGATGTGGGAGGTGGGAAAAAAGAGTCCCTGTCTTTGTTTGTCAGTGGAGAAAAATAAAATCGGACCCGGACGGGTGAAGATGCCCCTGGGTCAAGCTAATAGGACAGTGTTTAACTAAAGCGTTTAAGGGGAAACTATTATGTTATGTCTAACAAAGAAAGGGACGCATTTTACGACTGTATTCCCTCCCATCTTATCACTTTTTCTTTAAAAAAGAATTAAAAAAAAAACTTCGTGCCTTTTGAGGGTTTGAGTGGCTTTTTTGGAAAAATGAAAGGAAAGCGAAGAGTGTAAGCTGATTCTTAAAACCGGTGGATTGATTCTTTAAAGCGAAAATTTTAACATGGAAATAATACATTTGTTTTTGTTTTGACGATATTGATTCTTATAAACGGTTGATTATTATAACCACTGATCACTATTAACGGTGGTTACTGTATATATATATATATATATATATATATATATATATATATATATATATATATATATATATGTATATATATATATGTATATATATATATATGTATATATATATATATATATATGTATATATATATATTTATATATATATATATATATATATATGTATATATATATATATATATATATATATATATATATATATATATATATATATATATGTATATATATATATATATATATATATGTATATGTATATATATATATATATATATATATATATATATATGTATATGTATATATATATATATATATATGTATATATATATATATATATATGTGGATTTTTCACAAATTTTCTAATCATAAATCTCTGATCACGCTTTGTTAACTTTGGAGGACGACATTTTCTTTCCTTGTTTTCGATCCGATTTTCTTCTTTAAAGCGTTTAATCACATATTGCGCAGTAGAATGGGATAAATTAAGTAATTTAGTAATATTCCGAACTGATTTACCACTACTATTATGAAAAATAATCAATTTTCGAATGCTGTGTGTTGTTTCCTTACGACTACGAGCTATTTTTAAATAATAAATAGAATATTACGGAGTAGGCAAGCAAAAATTAAAGTCAAACGATATTTTAAAATGGTGTGTGGTGTGTAGTCGCACATTAAGAAGTAGGTTATCAGGTTGTCGCCATTGACATGCCACTTACCACCTGCCGTTGATCTGGCAAGCGAGTGGCAGGGAGATATGGTTTTGTTGGATCCGATTCGAAAGAGTCTATTTGAAATCTAGGCAAGTATCCCTTTAATCTATATATATAAAACAGTTCCGTAACTGACTGACTGACTGACTGACTTACAACGCACAGACCAAACCGCTGGACCTAAAGGGCTGACATTTTGCATGGCGATTCTTCTAATAGTGTAAGGGTGCACTAAGAAAGATTTTTGAAGAATTCTTCTTAGATTTTTTAAAATTAAATTTTTAAGCTGTTTTTGTAACTTTTTTTTTGAGTTTGCATTTAAAATAATAATCTGGAGGTTATAAAATTTATATCACGAGAAAGATCCTAAAGATTCCTTTAAAATGAAATATTTTTCGAATCTTTACGTCTATTTCCTGATTTTTGGTGAATTTTTAAAGATTCATTTTTAGAATTTAATTCATTAAATGCCGATCACGTGATTTCTTTTTCTGGTACTTTCAATAAATTTATCGTCACGAGCATAACAACTAAATAGACAAAAAAAATTTTTTTTCTCGCTAATGCGGCAGACGATTCGACATTATTTTGTCTATAAAAATATCACTTACGATTTTTTTTATAAATATATATATTTTTTTCTACATCAGTTGTATATATTCATTGTTGTATTTATTATAAATATCTATGTATATTTATTTTTCTTTTGGCATCAATAGCATACATTGACAGCTGTATTTAATTTGAATGAACTCCGTAGCGAAGTGCGGGTTTTCAGCTAGTTAAATATAAATAATTTATTCGCCTCTCTAACGGTCCTTAAAAATGTCTTATTGGCAGTTTTTTCTTTTGGAGGACTCATGTTAGATGTCTGCCATTTCGCTCGAGACGGAATTCGCTCCCAGACGTGCACTGGCAAAATGAAATGCTGCTTCAGGATGTTATGTTTATCGGTAGCGAATTCATTATATATATTTATACATACATACATTTATATGTGTGTGTGTCTCGGTAAACTGTCTCGATGTTTTAGTTTCAGCGTATGCATGCTGTTTTAGGTCTTTCATAAAAATGGAAGTACTATAATTAGATGGGTGCGAAAGCATGTGTAGTATTCAAATATGGGATACCCAAAACTTGTTTCTGGGTGTTACCCAGAAACATGACGCTCAGTAACAGTATTTCATTTTGACAGTGTAGAGGGGTAATATATATATATATATATATATATATATATATATATATATATATATATATATGTGTATATATATATATATATATATATATATATATATATATATATATATATATATATATATATATATATTTATATATATATATATATATATATATATATATATATATATATATATATATATATATATATATATATATATATACATATATATATATATATATATATATATATATATATTTATATATATATATATATATATATATATATATATATATATATATATATATATATTGGCATTAATTGCATACATTGCAATTTTTTTTTTCATTTTTTTTCGATCACAGAGGTGGGTGGATAGTTCAACGTCATGACGTGTTAGGCTCTTGTACTTGATCAAAGTCCGTCCGCAGCCATTGGACAGATGAGCCTAATGAAGAATGATAAATAATTCTTTTGATTTCCTACGCATTCTATACAATGCCTGATTTCACACACACACACACACTCACGCACGCACGCACAGTGGCGCCCGAGGAAAGTTTTAAAAAACGGCGTTAATGGGTTCCAGCAGGCACGACGAGCACCGAACGAAATTTTCCCATCAGAAATCATTTCAATGGAATTCATCCGTTCCTAGAAATTTCCCATTTTACTGGGCAATTTATAAAAGGATGGGGTACAAAACTTGACAGACATCATTACAATACAGTAACCACCGATTATAGTGACCAGTGGTTATAAGAAACAACCGTTTATAAGAATCAGTATCGTGAAAACAAAAACAAATGTATTATTTCCATGTTAAAATTTTCGCTTTAAAGAATCAATCCACCGGTTTTAAGGATCAGCTTATCTTTCCTTTCATTTTTCCAAAAAAGCCACTTAAACCCTCAAAAGGCACGAAGTTTTTTCTTTTTTTTAAAAAAAAAGAAAGTTTGATAAGATGGGACGGAGTATAGTCGTAAAATTCATCCCTTTCTTTGTTAGACATAACATAATAGTTTCCCCTTAAACGCTTTAGCACAACACTGTCCTATTAGCTTGACCCAGGGGCATCTTTACCCGTCCGGGTCCGATTTCACTATTCTCCACTGGAAAACAAAGACAGGGACTATTTTTCCCACCTCACACATCCTGGTTGCGGCTTCCTGGACCCTGAAACGCATAAATCATCGGCGAAGTGTCCATTATCATTTAGGCAGACGTGACATTAGTAGATTCAGCACGTTATTAAACCCTGAAACGCAAGCTAGAAGGTGAATCTTCGTCTGAGACTATCGGTATTGAAAGAGGTATAAACAGCCTCCCGAAAACTTCATTACGTCAAACTACCATAGAAAACTTTTTCTTGCTCCCTTCCTGTAGTTGAAATGTTAAAACTGTTAAGCAGGTATGTTGTGACAAATATTGGATTTTTTTTCTTCTCTCACTATACAGAGGCTGTTCGCACATTTTTTAGACGATTTTGTTAAGCGGTAATAAAAATTCGTTTGCTGCAAAAGAAATAATTGCAATTCTACTATGTTTTTAAAAGTCAAAATTATCGTCTACGGCTTGAAAGTTTTGTTTTTATTCAACATGGCGTTTTTAACAAAGCAGTGGTTCGAAGGCTACATTTATGCTCTTTTCGAAGAGAAATATGCATACTCCGTTATCCAAAAACGATGTGAGAGTCATGGTTTTGTGATATATAAAGCGTCGATAAGTAATATCGTCAACAAAAAAGGAAAAAAAGGTCAAATTCGAGCCTCAAGTGGGACAAAAATTCCAAACAAGTATCCAAGGAAAAAAACGGACATCTTCGACTATTGCAAAGGTACGTTGTTTAATGTTAAAGGAAAATCCCTCTAGTCAAAGGACAGTTGCAAAATCATTAAAATGCTCGGTGTCCACTGTAAACAAAATGATAAACGTTGATTTAAATCTTAAGAAAGCGAAAAAACGCAATGTGCATCGTCTTCTTCCAAATCATATCGCTGAACGCAGGACACGCTGCAGAATTCTATATGAGAAACACTTATCCAAAGAAAAATGGAAAACAATTGTCACAATAGATGAATCATGGGTGAATTTAAATGATTGCAACAAAAAAAAAGAGCCATTTATTATCATAAAAGGGGAGAAAGAAATATAAGTACATGGTTCAAAGAATCGAAAGAAAGTTTTTTTAAGGGATTCATGATTGTTGCTGGTTTTTCTTATAATGGCAAGTTAAAAATAAAGAGAGTGGAAAAAATGTCAAGATTAACTCCAAATACTATCAGGAACATATTTTATCGCCAATTTTTCTGAATGAAATACCATCGCTTTACCCACAGTGCCATCAATCTGTGAGACTCCATCAGGACAAAGCTAGCAGTCACGCATCAAAATCCACTGTAAATTTCCTAAAAGAAATGGAACAAAAAACTGGTATCAAGGCCATACCCTTCACTGATATCCCTACTAAATTTCCCTATGTATCATCTATGGATTTTTGTGCTTTCGGACTTTTAAAATCTGCATTATCCAAACGTCGTCCCAAAACACTTACAGGACTCTGGAAAGTTGTTCAGGAGGATTGGGATAGAATATCTCTTCTGACACTTCAAAAGGCATTATTATCCTGGAAATTGCGGTGTCGAAAGATAGTTCAGAATAAGGGATGTCAAATAGAACATTTAAAACACAAGAATTTTATGTAATTTAGTTTTGTGAATACAATATACATCGTCTATAAAATGTGTGAACAGCCTCTGTAATCACGTGTATCTACTGATAGGTCTAGAAATTAAGTTGTATTTTTAAAATTATAAAAAATAATTTTAGTAAAAGATAATTAACGTAAATTAAAGAGTATTTTATGGTAAATTATCTCATATATGTATATATAGTTGTGTGTGTGCCTGTCCGAAAACCTAAATTTCGGCTATAAGAATCAATCGCTTATAAGAATCAAAAACAGTAATAACAAACGTGATTCTTATAAGCGGAATTCACTGTCAAATAAAATAAAATAAAATGAATCTTCGCTCAGCCTGTACTGTAAGATGTTGACGGGTAGGTGGGTTCCGATAAAACAGCAGGTTCTCTTTTCACCCTCGATGCCTCACAGGTAGAGGGAGTCTCACCTCAAAGCTATCAATTCAAACATGCTTCTTCCTGTGTTTCAAAATGTGTCTCGAGTGAATTATTATTGGGTCGTTCAGCAAGTTCCCATTTCGGCATTCTAGAGCTTTGTCAGGTTGATATTTTTTAACGAAAGTTCGCAATTCAACGTAACCAGCGAGACGGTCTTTCTGTCGATCCTGTCTCATACGTGTTTTAGCATGTGAGAAGAAGTCATTCTTCTCTTCTAAATTTGAATGTATTTCTGAAATACATTCAATTCTATACCATACTAAAATCTTCTCATTGTACGATGATAAGTGTGGCATTGGATCAAGTGCAGTGCTTCGGAACCGGTCTAGATAGAATTGATATATATATATATATATATATATACATATATATATATATATATATATATATATATATATATATATATATATATATATATATTTCTGTGTATCGTTTTGAAAGGGACCTATTGCCCTAAATGTTATATATGGGAACATATAAAGAACAGTCAATTGAGATTAAATTATAACATATAGATGCATACATACATACATACATACATACATACTATATATATATATATATATATATATATATATATATATATATATATACATACATATATATATATATATATATATATATATATATATATATATATATATATATATATATATATATATATATATATACACTGCTGGCCACCCAGATTGCAACACCAAGAAATACAAGAGATATCACAACAAAATTTATTTTGTAGATAACATGTTGACCAAGTATCAAATGATTAAATTTATAGACTTCTGTGAAGTGTGGTTCCTGCCAAAATCAGTAGCCAGAGTAGCCGCCATTGTTGGAGATCACCGCTGCCACACGCCTCGGCATTGATTCAAAGAGACTTTGGATGAGTTCTTGGGGTACAACAGACCACGCAGCTTCCACACGTTGCCAAAGTTGATCTGCTGTGGCAGCTGGGGATGGAATCTGGGTCAATCGTAGAGCAACCATGGACCACATGTTTTCTATCGGCGAAAGATCCGGAGAGCGAGGAGGCCAGGGAAGCAATTCAATCTGGCGATTGACGATGAACCGTTGGACAATGCGTGCCACGTGTGGTCGCGCATTATCCTGTTGAAATATGGCTGTGGGCAAGCCCTGAAGATAAGGAAGGACAACTGGCTCCAACACCTCGGAGATGTAGCGCTGGCTGTTTAAAGTACCGGCAATGCGTACTAGAGGTGTGCGAGAGTATATCCAATACCGCCCCATACCATAATACCCGGTGCAGGTCCAGTGTGGCGGTGCATAACGCAGCTGTTCAGCATCCTCTCTTCACGGTGTCTCCAGACTCGAATGCGACCATCGTGGTGTTGCAGACAGAAGCGTGACTCGTCAGTAAAGACAATTTCATTCCATTCTGCCGTCCGCATCCTTCTGTCATCGCACCATTGGCGGCGGAGACGTCTGTGGTTCTGCGTCAAGGGTACACAAAGCAATGGACGTCTTGCCGACAGACCACTCTGCTGTAAACGGCGTCGAATGGTACGCGCAGACACTGGATGATGCGTTACAGACTGCATGTGCTGTGCTATGGTTCGTGATGTGACTGAGCGATCCGTCACTGCCATGCGCACAATTTGCCTGTCATCACGTGAAGTGGTGCGCTGAGGTGGATGCGATCGAACACGCCGGTCCGTCGTACCCTCCTGCATCCAACGATCACATATCCGCATTACAGTTGTTTGGTTCCGTCCAACACGACTACCGATTTCCCTGAAAGATAATCCACAATCTCGGTAGGCCACTATCCTTCCTCTGTCGAACTCGGATACTTGATCAAAAGATGATCGCTGTTTTCGACGAGGCATAATTGATCGTTTTTTTTAAAAAAACCACAAGAAAAACGCAATTGCCGAACTTGAAATCGTCGAAATCTCCAAGCCTTAAATAGCGCTTTGAAGTGGCGCCACAGGCGCGCGTGATGTGCGTCTGGTTTGAAATTCTAATCATTTGCATATCTCACCTCCGCTAATGCATGCTGTAAATTTCATGTTATTTGCATGTTTCCTTCAGGGTGTTGCATTTACAGTGGCCAGCGGTGTATATATATATATATACATATATATATATATACATATATATACATATATATATATATATATATATATATATATATATATATATACATACATACATACTATATATATATAAATATATATATATATATATATATATATATATATATATATATATATATATATACATACATACTATATATATATAAATATATATATATATATATATATATATATATATATATATACATACATACATACATACATATATACATTCATACATATATATATATATATATATATATATATATATATATATATATATATATATATATATATACAATGCTAGATTTCTAGAAATTGAGGTGCCGGAACGGTAATCTTTCGGGGTATGTGGGGGGTTATTCCAAATTATTGATAAAGAGAGGTACCGGAACGCCGTTCCGGCGCGTTCCGCCTTAAATCTAGCCCTGTATATATATATATATATATACAATGCTGTAAGGCACCCCAAACCCATGAAAGCGGAGACTGAAGCGGTCATGAAAGCGGAGATTGGCACCGCAGGCCTTGGTCCACAGTGCTGAAAAGCAATTCGGACTGTTGTGCCATGAGTTAGTTAGTTTATATATACAAATAATAAAGGGTTTCGTTTCGGTCCACTGGCCTAGTGATAAACAAATCTCGGAAAACGGACGAGGAAGGCGATCTGCAGCGGCAATGTCGAGCGTTCATTAGCATAACGAGCTTCCCGGACCGGTTTGTGTAATGGCGAAGAGATCGCGTGACTGGGAAGCGGACCTGTTGCGACATTTCTGTGTACCTTCGAATCCGGCAAAGCGGATTGCGAAAGGGAGACACATTCTGCGATTTTTTTTTCTTTTTTAAAATTCACTCATAAATATATACGTATATCTATATAATAACGGCTGAAGGTAAACAAACGTATGTTTGTTAGTGAGCAGACACGGGACTGGCTAATCTCGCGAACCGAGCATAGCAGGATATCGCGACTGGTACCGATGGACGCGGACGGACGAGACGCGTCCACTGATGCCATCCTCAACTTTCAAAACTTTAAACTTTTTTAATTATTCAATTAAAACCGCCAAACTCAATAGAAGAGGAGAGCAGAAGCAGTTGACATTCCGGGTGGGCCAGCTTCTTTCCGTTTCGCAAATTTCCACTATTTTCATGCATGCAAAATTCAAATTTTCCGTCCTCCAATCGACAATTTTTTTATTTCCATGTGTTTTACGACTCTTTATCTTTAAGGATATACACATTTTTATAAATTTAAAAATGTTTTTCACTGCTTTTTCCCCAAACCAGTTTTCCGAATTTCACGAAATCGACAATTTTTAAGGACTAATATTTCGGTTTTCTGCACCTATTAATGTCAGTTTTACGATTTATCGGCATTTGCGAGATGTTCAGCTCAGTGACGTAGCGAGCATAACTGATGCCCGGGGCACGATTCCTTTTTGTCGCCCCCCACGAAAAATATATAGTAATATAATATATAAAATTAATTAAAAAGATAGACCATTTAGCGCCCCTCTGCAAGTGGCGCCTGGGATATGATAGACCTCCTTGCCCCTCCCTCGCTACGCCAGTGTATATATAAAACAGTTCCGTAACTGACTCACTGACTCACTGACATACAACGCACAGACCAAACCGCTGGACCTAGAGGGCTGACAATTTGCATGGCGATTCTTCTTATGGTGTAGGGGTGCACTAAGAAAGATTTTTGAAACATTCTTCTTAGATGTTTTAAAATTAAATTTTTAAGCTGTTTTTGTAACTTTTTTTAAGTTTACATTTAAAATAATAATTGGAGGGTTATAAAATTTATATAGCGAGAAAGATCATAAAATTTCCTTTAAAATGAACACTTTTTCGAACATTTACATCGATTTTCTGATTTTTGGTGAATTTTTAAAGATTTATTTTTAGAATTTAATGTATTAAATGCCGATCACGTGATTTCTTTATCTGGTACTTTAAATAAATTTATCGTCACGCGCATAACAACTAAATAGACAAAAAAATATTTTTTTCCTTTCTAATGCAGCAGACGATTGAATATTATCCAAAAAAATAAATATCCCTTACAATTTATATATATATATATATATATATATATTTACATCAATTGTATACATTGATCGTCGCATTTATTATAAATATATATATTTATTTTTTTGGCATCAATGGCATACATTGACCGTTATATTTAATTTGAATGTACTCCGTAGCGAAGCGCGGGTTTTCAGGTAGTATTCTATTACATAATCTAGTCTTACTTCCTTCATCTTTCTTAAAATCAAGTGTCACTGGAGCTGCATAAGGACTATGGGATTGTTTGGTAAAGCCTGCTTCTAACAACTTATCTATTTTTTTTTAAATTTCATCATCTTCCTTTGAGAAGTTCTGTATGATCGAAAGGAAATAAGCAACTCAGAAGTTAAATGCATCTTCTGGGGTTCTAGCTTTACACATCCGACATCATACTTGTTTGCAGAGAAAATGTGTTTAAATTGTTTGCAAAAGTAAATTTAGATTAGCCCGATTCTGTGTGACTTGTTTCGCTACTGTTTCCTCATCCATCACGAAGGGGTCACGGAGTCTAAGAAATCAAGGCATCTATCTGGCACTACTTTATAGTTTTGAAATTTTTCATTTTGAAAAATCGTACTATTATTACACACTCTATTACTCCCAGTCTAATGCAATTAAAATTATGAAATGAAAAATTATAAAAAGTTTAAGAATCAAAATTAGATGTAATATCAATATTAAACTGATAAATCCTATAAGTTTGAAAATCCACATTTACATTATACAGTGAGATATCACTAACCTTTACTAATACAGAGGCTGTTCACATATTTTTTAGACGATGTATATTGTATTCACAAAACTAAATTACATAAAATTCTTGTGTTTTAAATGTTCTATTTGACATCCCTTATTCTGAACTATCTTTCGACACCGAAATTTCCAGGATAATAATGCCTTTTCAAGTGTCAGAAGAGGTATTCTATCCCATTTCTCCTGAACAAACTCTCCTGAGAGTTTTGGGACGACGTTTGGATAATGCAGATTTTAAAAGTCCGGAAGCACAAAAATCCATAGGTGATACATCGGGAGATTTAGTAGAGATATCAGTGAAGGGTATGGCCTCGATACCAGTTTTTTGTTCCATTTCTTTTAGGAAATTTACAGTGGATTTTGATGTGTGACTGCTAGCTTTGTCCTGATGGAGTCTCACAGATTGATGGCACTGTGGGTAAAGCGATGGTATTTCCTTCTGAAAAATTGGCAATTAAATATGTTCCTGATAGTATTTGGAGTTAATCTTGGCATTTTTTTCCACTCTCTTTATTTTTAACTTGCCATTATAAGAAAAACCAGCAACAATCATGAATCCCTTAAAAAAACTTTCTTTCGATTCTTTGAACCATGTACTTAAATTTTTTTCTCACCTTTTATGATAATAAATGGCTCTTTTTTTGTTGCAGTCATTTAAATACATCCATGATTCATCTATTGTGACAATTGTTTTCCATTTTTCTTTGGATAAGTGTTTCTCATATAGAATTCTGCAGCGTGTCCTGCGTTCAGCGATAGGATTTGGAAGAAGACGATGCACATTGCGTTTTTTCGCTTTCTTAAGATTTAAATCAACATTTATCATTTTGTTTACAGTGGACATCGAGCATTTTAATGATTTTGCAACTGTCCTTTGACTAGTGGGATTTTCTTTTAACATTAAACAACGTACTTTTGCAATAGTCGAAGGTGTCTGTTTTTTCCTTGGATACTTGTTTGGAATTTTTGTCCCACTTGAGGCTCCAATTTGACGTTTTTTTCCTTTCTTGTTGACGATATTACCTATCGACGCTTTATATATCACAAAACCATGACTCTCCCATCGTTTTTGGATAACGGAGTATGCATATTTCTCTTCGGAAAGAGCATAAATGTAGCCTTCGAACCACTGCTTTGTTAAAAACGCCATTTTGAATAAAAACAAAACTTTCAAGCCGCAGACGATAATTTTGACTTTTAAAAACATAGTACAATTGCAATTATTTCTTTTGCAGCAAACGATTTTTTATTACCGCTTACCAAAATCGTTTAAAAAATGTGCGAACAGCCTCTGTATATATGGCAAATTATTACTTATAACATATATCTCACTTCACCAATTTTTAGACTGACCTTTATAATCTGGTTGACATTTACGACTCCATTTGTTTGTCTGCTGTGAAATAACAATATAGTCCCTGTCTTTTAACAGGGTAAAAATATTTTGCGGATGCGTTAGCACCTGTGCCCAAATTTACACAAATTCTTTTCTCGTTTGGCAGCTGTCTAAAATTGTTGGGGGATTATAGTGTCCTTAAAAGTGGTTTCTGGGGACTTCGTTTCTCCTGATGTATGATGCAGTAGGTCTCGTGCTTGGGGGATTGAATTCTCTGAAATTTCATCGCGGTTTTCTGGTTCTTTTTTCCATATCTTCTTTGCAGTTGGGATACAGACATTCCTCGACATGATAGGGACTGAGACATTGGTCGTAAGTCGAGTTTGAAACATTTTTTTGTTACATGTCCATACGCATTTTTTACATGTTTTTATTAACTCGCTTTCTTGTTTGTTTTTGTGTGTGTATGTGTTTGTCCAGTTCATATCTTGCAATCGATTTTTAACTCACTTCCCGACTAGCTAAACATTTGAAACTTTTACAATAGCTCAGGACACGGTGACAATGTTTTTTTTTAAATACTTTTAGCCATCTTTAAGCAGATTTTAATCCATTTCAGTTAATTTTGTTTTGTAGACTGGTGCAGCCCTCTATCGGCCGGGACGGGAACGAAAATTTAAACGCGAGTTAACTTCCAATTAACTTTATTTTCTTTCAAGTGGATGGGATAATTCATCCAAAAATTTTTTTTTTTAAAGTATTTATTAATACATAGAATTGTCAAGTTTATATAATTCAACAGAAAATTTAAAAACGTGGTATATAAAATTTTTTTTTATCTTGTAATTATTTAATTTCATACGTACGTAATTTAAAATACACTGTACTTTATGTTGAAGTCATAAATTATTCTTCGCCATCACTACGTATTATGTTAGTACAGTCTATTGGTTCAGAATTGGCGACAGAAGATACGTTGCAAGTATTTTTAACAAAGTTATCCATGGTAGTTTGAACAGTTTGCATCTTCTTTTCTTTGTATATTGTCTGGTAGCGAGCCAGAATTTCCTCAATACGAACGATTGACACTTGAATCTTTCTTCATTTGTATCCATTGCTTTTAACTGTTGTAGTCCTTTATTAATATAGTGAAAAGTTGAAGTCATTTCTTTCAAAATAATTTTTTTATTGTACTTCGGATTGTTTGCTTGTATCCGTCTCATCTTCTGCAGCATAATGTGTTCTAATCTCTTGCAAATCCTCATTGGTAAGCTCTTCCGGATCATGTTCAATGAATTGGTTGATATATTCGTTGTAAATTTCCAGTTTGAGTTTCTCAACAAATTTCAAGATAAGATCTGTAACTTCGGCCAAAGTACAATGATTTCCGATTATAAGAATCACGTTTGTTATTACTGCTTTTGATTCTTATAAGCGGTTGATTCTTATAGCCGAAATTTAGGTTTTTGGACTTGGACAAGCACACACACACCCATGTATACATATATGAGATAATTTACCATAAAATACTCTTTAATTTACGTTATCTTTTATTAAATTATTTTTTATAATTTTAAAAATACATCTTAATTTCTAGACTTATTAGTAGATACGCATAATTATAGTAAGAGAAGAAAAGAATCCGGTATTTGTTACAACATACCTGCTTAACAGTTTTACCATTTCAACTACAGGAAGGGGGCAAGTGAAAGTTTTCTGTGGTAGTTAGACGTAATGGAGTTTTCATGAGGCTGTTTATACCTCTTTCAATACCAATAGTCTCAGACGAAGATTCACCTTCTAGCTTACATTTCACGGTTTGATAACGTGCTGAATCTACTAATGTCACGTTTGTCCAAGTCATAGTGGACACTTCGCCGAAGATTTTTGTGTTTCAGGGTCCAGGAAGCCGCAACCAGGATGTGTGAGGTGGGAAAAAAGAGTCCCTGTCTTTGTTTCCCAGTGGAGAAAAGTGAAATCGGACCCGGACGAGTAAAGATGCCCACGGGTCAAGCTAATAAAACAGTGATGTGCTAAAGTGTTTAAGGGGAAACTATTATGTTATGTCTAACAAAGAAAGGAACGCATTTTACGACTGTATTCCACCCCATCTTATCACTCTTTATTTATGATTTTAAAGAAAGAAAGAAAGAACTTAATGCCTTTTGAGTGTTTAAGTTGCTTTTTTTTGAAAAATGAAAGGAAAGAGAAGAGTGTAAGCGGATTCTTAAAACCGGTGGATTGATTCTTTAAAACGAAAATTTTAACATGGAAATAATATATTTGTTTTTGTTTTTGATTCTTATAAACGGTTGATTCTTATAACCACTGATCACTATAAGCGGTGGTCACTGTATCTGCTTGTTCGCATACTGAATGAATTGCATTCGTTTCAAAACGCTTGGTTAGTTTCTTCCACATTCCGTACATGCATGCTGGAGTGACTTCTTTCCATTCTCGATCTACATATGATCTTAATACTATGAAGGACATTATAATTTTTCCAAGATGCTTTTAAGTTCGTCTCCTCTTCAAATGCCGCAATTGCTTGTGTAAACATAATTTTTTAAGCAATTTGCTTTAAAAGTGGCCATTGCTCCCTGATCTATTCATTGACTTCATCAAGTCTAGCTACTTTCCATGGTTAATTTTAGCTCTAGCTGGGAACGCGCTTGAGGGTAGACATAAAAATTGAGGATAGTTTAACAGGGGTTAATAAAATTAGAAATTAATCATTATGTAATAAGTTAGCTCTCTCTCTCTCTCTCTCTCTCTCTCTCTCTATATATATATATATATATATATATATATATATATATATATATGTGTGTGTGTGTGTGTGTGTGTGTGTGTGTGTGTTTGTGCGTGTGTGTGTGTGTGTGTGTGACATTATAAGTTGAATCTCGTCTATTTCTATAATTCGGGTCCCCACATCTGTTAAGAGAGGACCCTTTTCTCAGAATAGCCCACCCAACAGCAAGTGTACATCTGCAAATTCCAGTGGAACAAACAGCTCAATAAATTCTTTTCAGTTGATAGAAATATAGAGCAGTGCCGCCCAGAAGGAGTAACAAAACCCGTCTCTAGTCATCTAAAATCCGCAGTTCACAATATCTCAGAGATAATGGCTGCAGGTGCCAGAGATAAAGTAATCAAAAGTGTCAAACAATACCATAAAGATAAAACGCACCCAATGTGCTTCTTAGTATAGCAACCGCACCACCCACGAAAAACATCTGTGTTGATGTAAACAGTCGCTGACTTTTAGTACAGCCCCTAACTAAGAGAGCAGGCATTCTGTTGTGGGCTCTGTATGTGAAAAGACATGTATGTTTCGCGTCATGCTAGAAGGACGCTCTGATATCCGCTATCAACTCTTGTGAAATAAAGAACTGTAATTTTAAAAGAACTGTTCCTCTTCATTTGTGCATATTGTGTGTTATTATATAAAGTCATGTGGTAAAATGCCACACATACACACACACACACACATATATATATATATATATATATATATATATATATATATATATATATATATATATATATATATATATATATATATATATATATGTAACAAGAAAACGCGACGTCCTAAATTACTTTACTTTAAAACATATTCTAAATTCTCTTTTTAATAAAGCACGACCCCTTTTCCAAAATTTGCGACCTAAAAGTAAAGTAAGTATAATTTATCGCAGCCCTGCAGATCATTAAGCAGGCATGTGAAGTATCGGAACTCAATAACATCCCCAGATATGAGTGTTCGAAAGTTTATGAGATTCCGAATGTCCGTATAGTGTCAAAATTCTTGAAGAGCCCTCGAAACACTCTGAATTTATGTCTCTATAACGTCAAAAAAACCCACTTTACAAGAACTTATGGCCACTTAGCCTATGCCCAGGCCATAGGTCTCAGCACTAGCAAGCGCGGAATTTATCAGTCCCCGGGAAGCTTAAGTGGACACGTGAACTCCATGAATCTAGGTCGCCCAGTTAAAAATTTAGTAGTTTAGGCCCTCTGGCGAAAATATCGCAAAACACCCATTTAATTTTGCATGAACGCAAGACTTTTCCCTCTCTTCGTTGCTAACTCTTGTCGCTATCGGACATGCTGTCCGCCCTCTCTTCGATTCTAACTCTTGTCGCTATCGGACATGCTGTCCGCTCCTGTATGTTTTTACGTCCCGTCCTGGCATAGACGCCGGACAAGTCATGTGGCCACTTAAGCTTCCCAGGGACTGATAAATTCCGCGCTTGCTAGTGCTGAGACCTATGGCCTGGGCATAGGCTAAGTGGCCATAAGTTCTTGTAAAGTGGGGTTTTTTGACGTTATAGAGACATAAATTCAGAGTGTTTCGAGGGCTCTTCAAGAATTTTGACACTATACGGACATTCGGAATCTCATAAACTTTCGAACACTCATATCTGGGGATGTTATTGAGTTCCGATACTTCACATGCCTGCTTAATGATCTGCAGGGCTGCGATAAATTATACTTACTTTACTTTTAGGTCGCAAATTTTGGAAAAGGGGTCGTGCTTTATTAAAAAGAGAATTTAGAATATGTTTTAAAGTAAAGTAATTTAGGACGTCGCGTTTTCTTGTTACATATATATATATATATATATATATATATATATATATATATATATATATATATATATATACGTATGTATGTATGTATGTATGTATGCGTGTAGAGGGGCTCGCGAAAGTCTTCCTTCTCTAGATAGTAACTCGATAGGGAGCAGTATTTAAAAATCCATTCTTCGCGGCGTGAAAAATTGGAATTGGTGCCACCGCTTTTCAAGTGCACCTAACAGACGTGTCTTTTCGTCACTTATATAAGTGGCACTCGTCAACCCACTTGACTCGAATCAATTGGCGGGCAAGCCATTCCTTTTTCCACTGTTTCGGTGGCCCTTTCCACCAAAGTGGAACTCGTTTATCTTTCGAGGTCCTAAAAAAAGAGGACTGATTTCGGACAAGCAGTTTTTCGTTTATGGCTGCCGACTATTGCCTTGCCGTGTTTTTCTTTTTATACCTATATTGACCGAGATGAGAATGCTTATACAGTATCTCCATCACTCAATATATACAATATGTATTTTATATATTTAAATATATATATATATATATATATATATATATATATATATATATATATATATACAGTGGAATCACGATCGATTGTTCTCCGAATCATCGTTTTCCCGTATGTGTCGTTTATTTCATCCAGTACGATCCAGTACATCCAGTTTATTCCAGTACGATCATCTTGCTGCGTTATGTTCTAGCGTCTATCATTTACCCGCATTTATCGTTCAGTTTAGTCGGTCCCATGAAAAACGATAGATCGAGATTCCACTGTATATGTATATATACATATATATATATATATATATATATATATATATATATATATATATATATATATATATATTCTAATACTATATACGTACTCTAATGGTGTGTGTCGCAAGTAGGCAAAGACACCGGTATTGTGTGCCGAATGACGTCAAGAAAGGTCCCGTTCACCGGGAGCGTGTGAAATATGCGCGTTCCCTTGTTCGACCTTGACAAGAAGCGCTCGCCCTTGAGTCGGCTGCGGGCCTCCGCTGGCATAATGGCTTCGCATGCACTGAGAGGCGATAACTGCTCTTACGGTCCTCCGCTTACCCAAACTGCATAAATAATGCATGTGCCTATAGGACTGATACTGTTTTCGTTTACTAATAGTGTTGTCAGTGCCAAGCCAGTTTCAAGACTCTATAATGACACAAATCCTCGGAATGTTGCGAAAATGGAGATCGAATCTATCCGAGTGTTACCTTTTGTCTCCATCCACGTCGCGTTTGTTTATGGCGCTTTCACACACATGCAGACATATCTGCAGTAAACACCCCCGACTCCTCTTGACACATTTGGGGGTCGATTAGTCACGCTCCTCCCCCCCCCAAGCCATGTGTGAAGAACACTAGACTGTCTTCCAGACATTCCCCCATTTAGAACCCCCCCCCCCCCCCCCCCCCAAAGGTCACTCGTGTCTCTTTGATGATCTGCTCGATCGAAGGATCGCTGCAGAGCGCTCTGCCCCATAAATCACTATTTTCCCTGCAGATGTGTGTAGACGCAGTATTACGTTAACCCAGCGTTTTCTTACGAATATATAATCAACGATAGCTGCCCAGATGTTCACTGGAAATCTCTGCTGGTATTTACGAGGCGTAGTAGCGCTGTCTCTCTCTGATCTGAATAGGATTCGGCAACTAATGATTGAGTTCTCGTTTTTTTCCACTCACGAAAGTTCAACTGGGACACTTAATTTGACGCTTTTCTGATACACTGAGTCAGTGCATACCTACACCATGTGGAACCCGGGGCTGTTTTATTTTTGAAGCCCCCCCCAAAAAAAAGGCAATTTTAACTTCTGATGATGATAAATGGCCTTTCTTTGATGAAGTGCGGCCTTAATCAGACCGTCTCCACAAGCTATTGACCTGTGCAGAGAAAAAATAGACGGAATAAGGGAACGAACTCGTGCAGTACGAAGTGAGCAATGGTCACTACTGTACCGTAGTCAATAATATGACAAGCCTTTCGCTTCAATTACTTTACTACGATACGTTAAACATACTACAACTACAGCAGTTAAAGTAAATATGTACAGCGAGTTAGAATATATACAGTTAGATAGTCTGAATGGCGTCGTGTTCACCGACAGCGCTGGCCTACAGAAGGCCTCTCGGACCAGGAGAGCGTCTCTCTCGCACTCAAAAACAAATCTCTCCCGCATGGACTATTGGGGTCTTCTTTTATACTGTCCGCGAATTCAAAGGGCTTTCTCCGGTGTCTGAAATGCTGGTAAGTGTTCGAAGTTTATGGGATTCTAAATGTCACTATAGTGTCAAAAATCTCAAAAGCCCTCGAACCACTCTGGGATTTAAGCGTTCTATAACGTCCGAACTTCACATTACAAGAACTTTATGGCCTCTTATCCTAGAGTTTATGAGACCGCCCAGATCGACAGTTCGCCGATAGATGACATGTTGAGGGGTATGAACGGGGCATGACATACTTATAGAATTACTCATTTCGTGTAGTAATTGAGACAGCATCACAACCAACGTATCCAAACCGGCATAGAAGAAATCAGCGTCAAGGTCGTGGAGTTACACGTGATTTGGTACAGTGTTTCCGATGGGAGTTATTGGAACACCCCTCCCTAGCACCAAGTAATTCCCATCGCTTCGGACCGTTGAAGAAGCACCTGGGAGGTGGGCATTTGAGAACCGATGACGAAGTTCTGATGAGGAAGACTCCATCAGGACAAAGCTAGCAGTCACACATCAAAATCCACTGTAAATTTCCTAAAAGAAATGGAACAAAAACTGGTATCAAGGCCATACCCTTCACTGATATTCCTACTAAATCTCCCGATGTATCACCTATGGATTTTTGTGCTTTCGGACTTTTAAAATCTGCATTATCCAAACGTCGTCCCAAAACCCTTACAGGACTCTGGAAAGCTGTTCAGGAGGAATGGGATAGAATACCTCTTCTGACACTTCAAAAGGCATTATTATCCTGGAAATTGCGGTGTCGAAAGATAGTTCAGAATAAGGGATGCCAAATAGAACATTTAAAACACAAGAATTTTATGTAATTTAGTTTTGTGAATACAATATACATCGTCTAAAAAATGTATGAACAGCCTCTGTACTATATTGGTTAAATTTTATCTTTTACCGTATTTCAATATTTTTTTTTGGCAATTTATTTCGTCTTCATGCACGTGACGCAAAATTAATTTAAAGTATCACAAAAAGAAAAGAAACCACGTGATCGGCATTTAATAAATTAAATTCTAAAAGCGAATCTTTAAAAATTCATCAAAAATCAGAAAATGGAAGCAAAGAATCGAAAAAGATTTCATTTTAAAGGAATTTTTAGGATCTTTCTCCTGATATAAATTTTATAACCCTCGGATTATTATTTTAAATAGAAAATTTTAAAAAGTTACAAAAACAGCTTAAAAATTTAATTTTAAAATATCAAAGAAGAATTTTTCCAAAATCTTTCTGAGTGCACCCCTAAATTATAAGAAGAATCGCCACGCAACATTTCAGACCTCTAGGTCCAGCGGTTTGGTCTGTGCGTTGTATGTCAGTCAGTGAGTCAGTCACTGAACTGTCATATATATCGCTCACTCCTTTCAACAACGTCATATCTCATAAATCGGCGATTTTTAGCTATGCTTGTTTTCAGAACACCTTGAAAGAGTAGTGTATCCCTGCAAAATCGTCATATCTCACCACTCAATATTTAGCCGCTAAAGAGCAGAATTAAAATTTATTTTCAATACATTTCAATGCACTTTTAAACTTTCAAATCACTCTCCTGAAAAATCTTGTTTATTGAGGTATGACGTTGTTGAAAGGAGTGAGCGATATATATATCTATATATATAAAACAGTTCCGTAACTATCCATGCATATCGCTAAAGGTACCATGCATATCGTAACCTTTTCTGGTACTTTAAAGAAATGTATCGTCAAAAATATTAAAATACAGTAAAAGAAATGTTCCTCGAAATGTATTATAGCAACTGTACTATATTAACTATATTCTTTAGTATGTTCTATTAGATTCAATTTGACTATTTTCTACATTATTTTATCTACAAAAATATCCGTTACGATTTTTTATAAATATATTTTTTTGTTTTTTTTACATCAATTGCATACATTGATCGTTATATTTATCTATATATATAAATCAGTTCCGTAACTGATTCACTCACTGACTGACTGATTGACATACAACACACAGACCAAACCGCTGGACCTAAAGAGCTGACATTTTGCATAGCCATTCTTCTGATAGTGTAGGGGTGCACTAAGAGTGATTTTTGAAAAATTCTTCTTAGAATTTTTTAAATTAAATTTTTAAGCTGGTTTAGTAACTTTTTTTAAGTTTCATTTAAAATAATAATTTGAGGGTTATAAAATTTATATCACGAGAAAGATCCTAAAAATTGCTTTAAAATGAAATCTTTTTCGAATCTTTACCTCTATTTTCTGATTTTTGGTGAATTTTTAAAGATTCATTTTTAGAATTTAATTTATTAAATGCCGATCCCGTGATTTCTTTTTCTAGAACTTTCAATAAATTTATCGTCACGAGCATAACAACTAAATAGACAAAAAAAAATTTCTCGCTAATGCGGCAGACGATTGGACATTATTTTGTCTATAAAAATATCACTTACGATTTTTTTTATAAATATATATATATATATATTTTTCTCTACATCAGTTGTATATATTCATTGTCGTATTTATTATAAATATCTATGTATATTTATTTTTCTTTTGGCATCAATAGCATACATTGACCGTTGTATTTAATGTGAATGTACTCCGTAGCGAAGTGCGGGTTTTCAGCTAGCTATAAATATATTTATACATATATTTGGCATTAATTGCCTATATTGACCGTTGTATTTAATTTGAATGTACTCCGTACAAAGTACGGGTTTTCAGCTAGTGTATATATATATATATATATATATATATATATATATATATATATAGAGAGAGAGAGAGAGAGAGAGAGAGAGATAGAGAATGTGAAGATGTCAGTAATGTTTCGAGGATCCACAAGACTCTCTTCCAATTTGCCGACCCGTATGTGGGCCAAACATATTTTTACCGACCGCCGTTCGCAAGCGGAACCTTTGTTCCCTCTCCGTTACGTAACGATTTCGAACAGCAGAGGCGAAAATAATAATAGTACAATGTTACAAAACGAATTCGCTCGTTCCGCCTCTTGCGTGCTTAACCGCTTGAAGACACGGGGGTCGTTCACTCGCACGACGGTGCAGCTCAAAGCGCTGTTAGGCTCGCGACAGCTTCGGTTGATGACGATGATGGCACGATTATTTCTGGGCACTGTGGTCATTCCAATTCTTACTTTAACAAGATATTGCCTTTTTGAACACAATCGAGTCTCCGGAAACAGAAGCTGTCGTTGTAAAATGGGAAATTTCTGATTTTCAAGAGAGAATGAATTCAGTTGACTTAACTCTATATGCGAAAAATTCGCTCGGTGCCCGTCGTACCTTCTGGAACCAATTAATTATAAGCATCGAGATACAACTATATACATATATATATATATATATATATATATATATATATATATACATACATACATACATACATACATATATATATATAAATATAAATAAATAAATATATATATATATATATATATATATATATATATATATATATATATGAATATATATATATATATACACACACATATATATATATATTTATATATATATATATATATAACCATTATTTATCTAATGCATATTTAAAATTATCCTTATTTCCTCTCAAAAAAGTACAGTCCTTTTCTTCTAATTGCGACCTAGGAATTGACCAACTAACCATCCAGATTACCCGTTAGTGCACGCGACTTACAGATATTTTAAATCATGAATCAGCACCACGTGTTGTTTTCGCTCCGTTGCACCTTTCGGAACATCATGCGACCCTTATGTAATCAAGTCAGATGCCCAATTCTAGCCAATTAAAAGATTTCCCCGCGGTCAACGCCCCTGCACTTTATAACCTTCTGAAAAAGTTTTCGGCGTGCTCTGCCCTGTTTGTCTATGTCCTGTACTGGTGTCGTCGAAACAATGTAATGTCTAGCGATACTAAAACCTAGGCAGGTCCAGGCTAGTTTATTTGTATCTGTGCTTTGCAGGATGTCTTATGAATAATATCGTCGAGTTTTTGAATAAATCAATTTAATGGATACCGTTATTGCGCCCCATCTCTGTTCTGTGCGTCCCTTCAATGCCTGTCATCGAGAGTTCCTCAGCTGTCCACGTCTACCAAAGTTCTTGAATCTCCGTGATGTGCCGTTCTTGCAGTGAGAATCATCTCCTCGACTACGTGATGTACACCGCATTGCACTTACTTACTTATACACACACACTCATAAATACCTATATCTATACATATATAAAACAGCTCCGTAACTGACTCATTGACATACAACGCACAGACCAAACCGCTCGACCTAAAGGGCTGACATTTTGCATGGCCATTCTCCTTGTGGTGTAGGGGTGCACTGAGAAAGATTTTTGAAAAAATCTTCTTAGATTTTTTAAAATTAAATTTTTAAGCTGTCTTTGAAACTTTTTTTAAGTTTGCATTTAAAAAAATAATTTGAGGGTTAAAAAATTTATATCGCGAGAAAGATCCTAAAAATTCCTTTAAAATGAAATCTTTTTCGAACCTTTACCTCCATTTTCTGATTTTTGGTGAATTTTTAAAGATTCATTTTTAGAATTTAATGTATTAAATGCCTATCACGTGATTTCTTTTTCTGGTACTTTCAATAAATTTATCGTCACGTGCATACCAACTAAATAGACAAAAAAATATTTTTTTTTCTTTCTAATGCGGCAGACGATTGGATATTATCCAAAAAAAATAAATATCCCTTACGATTTTTTTATATATATACATATACATATATATATATATATATATATATATATATTTATATATATATATATTAATTACATCAATTGTATACATTGATTGTCGTATTTATTATAAATATATATATTTATTTTTTTGGCATTAATTGCATACATTGACCGTTGTATTTAATTTGAATGTACTCCGTAGCGAAGTGCGGGTTTTCAGCTAGTGTATATATATATATATATATATATATATATATATATATATATATATGGATACACTTTTTGGGATACACTTTATTTAAATTTAATATATATTACAAACAAATTTTTTTGAAATTCCATTACCGCGATTTTTACGTCGCTTTATAATTTTTTGATACGAATATTTCTCCTCGGCAAGCGCAGCTACGTAACCTTCGAGCCATCTATCAATTTTAAGAGTCATATTCAAAATAAATCTTTTATTTTACATTTCATTGAAAAAAACAGTAGCAGACGATTATTCTGAAGTTGCCAAATTTTTATCTCGAAATGCAAACGACAAAAACAAATTACAAAATCGTTTCCATAAAGTGCGGACGACCATCTGTATATGTATATACACGTGTATGAATATATATCTATCTATATATATATATATATATATATATATATATATATATATATATATATATATATATATATATATATATGTATATATATATATTTATTTATATATATAGATGGATGAATGAGTGTATGATCCAGCATTACTCTGGAATGCCTGGAGCAATTTCAACCTAACTTGGTACACATATGACTTACAATCTGTGAAGAAACACTGGGGGGGGGGGGTGAAGACACCCCTAGCATCCCTAGGGGGAAGGGGATGACATGAAAAATAATCAAAACGATTGATATTAGTGTCGAATCCATAGTTTTCGGGGTCGCTGAGATAAATAGTGATACTCCTGATGCCGTTTAAGTGAAAGTTCAGCCCCCCATCAGCATTGTGGAAAGGGGGTAATAAGGCTAAAAAATAATATATCCAAAATGACCGAGAGGAGTGCCGAATCCATAACTTTTGGGCTCACCGAGATGAAAAGGGGAAATTAAAAATGCAGTTTATAATCATGTCTTGAGCTATATTAATATTACAGTACATTTAAAATTTGTTATAATTTGCTACTTTATAATTTGTATATTGTACATATACTTTTAAATATACCTGTAAATAAAATTACTCAGATTTTACACTATAGCGATAATTCATTCTTTTCCTGTCTAATAAAGAATTGGGATAGATAATATTCGGACGACGCCGGGTAAAGTGTTAGTATGTATACAGTAATAGTGGTAGTATGTATACAGTATTTCCTGCTATATTCATAAAAGTGGTGTCTAGGTATAGTAAAGTAGCCATGTGCTACTGAATGAAACCACCTACCGCGCCACCTGGTGGAAAACTGCGGAGTTAGCATTCCTATCTCGAAAACGGAACGAGATGGGGAAAAAGGTGATTTACAAAGTTGTAGAAAATCATCGATTTAGTACGAAAAGATACCTTGGGGACATTAATGAGACGACTACAATCAATATATATATATATACACACAAGTTGTCCCCAAAGGACCAAAAGTTACGTCTTCGAAGAGTGGAAATGCATCGGCATTGGTGTTTTTGATGTGCGTGGGAGAGGCGCGGAGAACCACACTCAATGAAAGTCGTTGGATGATCGCATCCGATAAGGGGGGAGCGAGTTCTCGTGGGAACAACGACTCGGCGAATGTCGTCCAGGGCGAGGGCGTGGGCGAGTGACGCAATCGGGGTCGTCCGAGTGACGCAATCAGCCCATCAAACTTCTAACACACTGCACAACAGTGCCTCTCGACAAGATATTCTTAACCTACGGTCACCTATACATATATCTGTATGTAACCTGTACATACATACACACACACACACACACACACACACACACACACACACATATATATATATATATATATATATATATATATATATATATATATATATATATATATATATATATATATATATGTATATATATATATACAGTAACCACCACTTATAGTGATCAGTGGTTATAAGAATCAACCGTTCATAAGAATCAATATCGCAAAAACAAAAACAAATGTATTGTTTCCATGTTCAAATTTTCGCTTTAAAGAATCAATCCACCTGTTTTAAGAATCAGTTTACACTCTTCGCTTTCCTTTCATTTTTCCAAAAAAGCCACTTAAACCCTCAAAAGACACGAAGTTCTTTCTTTCTTTTTCTTTTTTTTTTAATGGAAGATTGATAAGATGGGATGGAATATCGTAAAATTCATCCCTTTCTTTGTTAGACATAACATAATAGTTTCCCCTTAAACGCTTTAGCACAACACTATATTATTAGCTTGACCCGTGGGGATCTTTACCCATCCGGGTCCGATTTCACTTTTCTCCACTGACAAGCAAAACTAGGGACTCTTTTTTTCCCAACCTCCCACATCCTGGTTGCGGCTTCCTGGATCTTGAAACGCATAAATCTTCGGCGAAGTGTCCACTATCACTTGGGCAAACGTGACATTAGTAGTATTCAGCACGTTATCAAACCCTGAAACGCAAGCTAGAAGGTGAATCTTGGTCTGAGACTATTGGTATTGAAAGAGGTATAAACAGCCTCCCGAAAACTTCATTACGTCAAACTACCATAGAAAACTTTTTCTTGCTCCCTTCCTGTAGTCGAAATGTTAAAACTGTTAAGCAGGTATGTGGTAACAAATATTGGATTTCTTTCTTCTCTTACTATAATCCTGTGTATCTACTTATAGGTCCAGAAATTATGTTGTATTTTTAAAATTATAAAAAATAGTTTTAATAAAAGTTAGTTAATGTAAATTAAAGAGTATTTTATGGTAAATTATCTAATATGTGTATATATAGGTGTGTGTGTGCCTGTCCAAAAACCTAAATTTCGGCTATAACAGTAATAACAAATGTGATTCTTATAAGCGGAAATCACTGTATATATATATAACATATGTTACCGCTAAAGTGCAGAAATCAGTTAATGTCACATTACCTAGCTAATCTGCAGATTAACTGATTTGTTCCGTTAAAGTGCGAAAAATTGTTTCATTTCTCAAATTACCTAGATAATCTGAGCATTGCCTACTAGGCACTCGTTGAAGTGAAAATAAGATCTTTGCTGGAACAGCAGCAACGCTTCTGTACGATTAAATTAACATAATGTAATTTATTTATTTTTCGATATCTAAAGAATACAGTAAATACAATCAAACAATCAACAAATTAGTTGATAGAATCAATCATCGATCAATTAAAAAACTATAATACAAAAAATCAAACACTTTAAAGTATTATTACAATTAAGGAAATGAATTTGCAAAACATGATAAAATTATGCTTACTTATTAGTGCTATCTAAAGATTGGTGACACTTTGAATTACATAGCAGTTGGTTTCTGCGACAAACACAGCTATTTGTGGTACATTTAGATTTGCACACATTTTCGGAAACCCTGCCCAGTACCAAGGGATTGTCTTATTGCTGTTTGACGTAAAGCTATTTCTACAGCAGGACATCTTTTTTCGTTATAAATCTCTCTTTGCAAATATTGAAATCAGATCCTGCATACAATTGTTTTAAAATACAATGGTACCTCGATTTACGAGCTTAAATCGTTCCGAGACTTTGTTCGCAAACCGAAACGTTCGTAGACCGAAGCAGTGTTTCCCATATTAATTAACGGATGAAGAATTAACCCTTCAGCTTGTGCGCCGATTTTTTTAACACCACCAGGCGCGCGTTGCATAAAGTGCAACGTCTCTTTAAACCTTGATTATTCCTTTCGTAATTTTTTTTTTCAAATTAGAAATAATAATTCTGCGTTTTATGACAAGATACAAAATGTTGATAATAATGAGGTTATTTATAATTAAAGACCAAAAATAAATAAGAAGAAATTTTCATAAAAAATCAAAATTTATTTTTGAAACACGAATAATTTGTTCAATTCTCTTCAGTTTTCTTCAATTTCTTCACATCGCAAACATATAGTACGGATTTTGCATTGCACCTTGCATGAAAAACTATTACATTTATCACACTTTATCGTGGTAGTTACATTAATTTAGCCGCCCGCATATATATTACACTTTCCCTTTTTTTTGAAGACACCTCTGGTTCTGCTTCTCGGGAAGTTTCCACTTTATATTTTAGTCAGAAATATAAAGTGGTATCCCGTCTCTCGTCCGCCGACTACAAAGCCACGTTCAAAGTCACATAAATCTGGATATCCTATCATTTTAGCTCCAGGAACCGATCTAACAGCTTTGACATGCACCTGTTGTCTTATATAGGCGCTGCCGACCGTCTGGCCTATTATGTTGACAGCCTAGGTGCACTTGACGATGGTAGCATTGAATCCATTATGTTACGCACTGGGTGGTCTACCTCAGAATTAACACAGGTGGCGATAATCAGTAGGCGACAACGTGTCTGGCTTTTTGTGTTGACAAGCAATCGTCGGCCCCCTTTCGGGAAAGGTGACTGGAATTAATCATCACTGCTCTCTGGGTGGGCTTTTCTCGAATTTCCAAGTGTATATATATATATATATATATATATATATACACACTCACAAAAAAATATATGCACCCAGAAGGAAACGAGCTACTATCACGAAACTTAACATGTATGTAGTGTATGAGGAGATAAGCAAATGATTACAAATTCAGAAGAACAGACAGTTTTATTAAGAAGATATGGCATGAAAAAGATTACAAATCAGTAAGTAGTAAATCTACCTCTGGCAGCTATACAAGCCGAAACACGGCGTGGTATCGAATCAATGAGATCATATATGACATCCTGCGGAAGATCATGCCATAATCTTTGCAACTGGGCAGTTAATTCACTAGTATTCCGGGATGGCTACAGTTGCCTTCCAAGCACGTCCTAGACGTGCTCTATTGGCGAGAGGTCTGGTGACCTGGCAGGTTATGGGAGTATGTCATATCCTTAAAGACATTGTTGGGAGAGTCGCGCAGTATATGGACGAGCGTTGTCTTGCTGATAAATGGCAGCTGGGCGACTTGATAGCATAGGCCGTACAACTGGCGTTAAAATCTCGTCTACGCAACTGAGTGCCGTCAAAGTGTGTTGAAGGACGACTAGAGGTGATCGTGTGTCCCAACAAATCGCTCCGCATACTGTCACAACTTGTGTAATCGCCGTATGCCTGTCGACAACAAATGCCGGATCGGACCGGTGGCCTGGCCGCCTCCACACGCATATGCGCAGGTCATCAGCATTGAGACTGAATCGGGATTCATCACTGAAGATCACACGCCTCCAGTCGGTCACGCTCCAGCTTGCCCGAGGTCGCCAAAAATCCAATCGACACTGCCTATGATGTGGGGTCAGTGGTAGGCGTCTTAATGGACGTCGGCTCCTTATACCTGCGTCGGCCAGTCGTCTCCGAATGGTTTCCCCTGATACCACCGGATGTCTGGAAGGTGGTAAATGGCGTCGAACCGATTCTAGTGACGTTGTTGGTGCGGACGTGGTCGCTCTTATGATTTTGTGATCCTCGCACGCATTTGTGTTCCTGGGTCTCCCTGACCCTCCGCGACGGTAGACTATCCCTTCCGTGATCCATTGTTGCCAACACCGCGCAACTACCATATAGCTCCGACCGAGGTGGCGGCCGATACGCCTGTTCGACCAACCTGCTTCTCTGAGGCCTACTATACTGTCAAAGTCTCTGGCAATCTCTAGTCACAATACCGTCCATCCAAGTCGACAGATTTGTTTTAATAACCTTATGGCACGAGCAATCATGTTTTAAACCCTCCCAGCTGCGCATCTCTTATGCGCATAGCGCGCTTACCCCCTTTTCTGATTGGCGTCGAAATTTTAATCATTTGCATATCTCTTACCAGACTACATTCCTGCCAAGTTTCGTGATAGTAGCTCCATTTCTTCTGGGTGCATATATTTTTTGTGACAGTGTATGTATATATATATATATATATATATATATATATATATATATATATATATATTGGAATCCAACTCCGAAAGCGGACAATGTCCGAAAAAATGCTCACAACGCGAATGGATCACAGACAAATACGCCAAGTCCGAAATGTTACATTACTTCGGACTTGGGTCATTTACAAACGATCATTTCGCGTATGGGCAAATCAGAAGTGCCCTGAGTACGAAACTTAATTTCATTTCGCACTTTGAGCATTCTAAATTGCTCAATGTGTTTGACAGTTGAAGAATGATCAAAGTCAGAAAACAATCATTTATAACTCTTATTATTAGACTAAATAAAATGAATGAAATGAGTTAAAAGATCATTTTAACGATATGTATTGACTATTTTAAAAACCTCACAGTTAAAAAAGCATGTCCATAGTGAAAAAAATGAAAACATAGTAAAATAATAAATGACGGAAAAATTATGAAAAATGCACTGTTACTTATTCTTGCGGGCAGAACTGTTATGGCACTTTGAGTTACATTTGATAGGCACTTGCATCTTTTGCTGTCACAGACCTTTCTTCAATTGCAGTGAACAAAACCTTGTGAGCTTCCTGATTCCGGGGTAACTGTGGTTCGAAGTGAGTGTACGAAGTTTGGAACGTCTTTTTCAGATATGAAGTTGTCGTCATATCTGACAGTTATTTGGAAGTTATTTGGACAGTTATTCCATCTGTTAGTTGGAATTCATTTCTGAAATATAACTTCTCTAATATTCCGGATTTCGTACCGAGTTTGTATAGCCCATCATCGTTCACTTCCATTATCACAGCTATCACTCGTCCTCTGTTGAGTTCTGGAATCCGTAACACAACGTTCTGACCGACTCTCATGGGAGGAAATTTAGCGTCACTGCCTCTTAGCATTTCGTCTGCTTGCTTTTTCATTTTTTTTTGGCGCAATCAGCTCGTTTCTCTTCAATTAACTTCTTCTTTTTTTTGTAAGATGGACACATCAGTTTTCATAATCTGATGAATCAGTTTCATGTTCACTTTCAGGAATATCGGCCAAAACCTCTTCAAGTTGTTCTGGAGAGGTTTCTCAAGGTCCGTTGAGCAACACAATTCCTGGGGAAGTCCGCTAGTAAGTGGAACACCAAACAGAGCTTCGTATTGGCTTCTGGTGATTCCACGGTGGTTGGTGCAAATTTTTTTTCATTTGAACAATTCGTAAGCCTTCTGCCCACTCACTTGTCTGATTGTCTGCCAGCCACGTCACCAACATATCACGAATATCTTGGTTTGCGCGTTCGACGGAGCCTTGGCTTTGAGAGTGTCTGGGTTTTCCATGAACAATTTTTTCTTCAAACATATATGCTAGATCTTTTATGATTTTATTCGAGAACTCATGTCCATTATCGGACTGCAAAATGGAGGGAGCTCCTATGATGCAAAATAAAACTGTTGTCACTCCGCCCAACTTTCAAATTAAATATTTGGAAGTGACACCGAACTTATAGGGTAAGCAAAATTCCTACCTCCATTGTCCTGGGGGAGCTCCTTTAAAATGAAACAGATCCTGTGATGTTATTCTTTAGGTACTCATATAATATCGAGAAATATTAGTTTAATTCAGATTACTAATGACACACATACAACTTTATATATATATATATTAATTTAGATCAAAGTTACATACTTCCCGCCGTAAGAAACGGGACCGAAAAATATGTCACCAACAGGCGCCGTATCTTAACATAACAATAATAAAAGAAAAGAATAAAACTCAAAATTTAATTGCATGTTGCCAAACATCAAAAAGTTATCTCGCCAAATGTAGCAGGAGTCAACAAAGGTAAATCAAACAACGAGTGAAAACCATGGTAAACCATGGAGTCTGCGACAATATCCATTAAATTATAAGAAACTTCTTCAGCTGTTTCCGTTTTCAGTGAGCGTAAAAAAAAGGACTTTTGTAAGATGATCTTGATAGTTCAAAAGGAGCTTAAAATTCGCAATCAGTCTCTGATTGCATGTCAATGAGGTCAACCTGTCCTCGTTTTCGGAATGCGTTAGTAAGTATTGGTTAAACAACGACTCCCTTGTTTTTACCCTTTTATCTCAAGTGATAAAAGGATGACTCAACAGAGGACGAGTGTTCACAGAAAGAAAGGTACAGCTTGATCACTTTTCGAGGCACATTACAGTTTTCTGTTGTAGTTCCTTTTCCATACATTTTATTTTTTGTGACCCAAATCCATATGAGCTTTATGAATAACTTCAAAAATTTCGTCAGTATGACAAAAATATTTTATGGTTCGGTCATCATCTGTCATTTTTTTAATTAATTTTTCGATACCACAAATAGGTACTACGTCATACCTTTTTAGTCCTCTGTAGTCCTTAGAGGTGAGCTGCTTGTTTTTTTTCTTTTCTCCACACTGCTTTTCACTTCCGAAATCAACTTTTCATATTTTTCGAACGTGAAAACTCAACTGTTGTCGCCCAAACTTTCTAAGAAACTACCCAAAGATTCGAGAAATTTACCTCTCATTTCATTTGCACACGAGCACTGGCGGCTCGAGGGGGGGGGGCAATAGGGGCAGTTGCCCCTCCCAAAAAAGCCCGGCGCATTTTGTTTTCATAGCCTAAAATTATATAATCGTAGACCGAATACTAGATGAGTTTAAATTTAAAATGATACGATGTTTATTTCTTATAAATATATATACAGTGGAATCTAGATCCATCGTTTTCGGATCCATTGTTTTTCCGTATGTGTCGTTCATTTTATCTAGTCCCTACGATCATATTGCTTTGTTATGTTTCCGCATCTATCGTTTTCCCGCATTTATCGTTCATTTCAATCGGTCCCTTGGAAAACGATAGATCGAGATTCCACTGTATATATATATATATATGTGTGTGTGTGTGTGTGTGTGTGTACAGATTTAACACCGTCATCAACAGAGGACATCGTGAACAGTAGCACTTACAAACGCTAGAACGAAACGAAACTGAGGTGTCGGAGGAGACAGGCAAACGTGGGGGGCTAGGGTTGTCATAATCGGGCTTGGCTCATTTATCGATGTGGGGTTGTTTCGCCCATCCTCCAAGTTAATTACTTTTTTGGGAAATCTTGAAATCACAAACTTAAAATAATATTAAAACTAGACACTGAGATTAATAAGTAGTTTGATAGACAAAACATGTGTTATATTAATCAACTTTATCCTAACTTTATCAGCTATTAATAACCGTATTTCCAGCTACCGGTTACCGAGCTCGGGTGATCAATAGAAGTATATGGCAAAGAAAATCGAAGAGTTACTCTTTGAAAATCCTCCTAGTTAGGTTTTGCATTGAGATAGTAAACCTCATTTGACCATGGGAGTGTCAAAATATTGGAAGAGAGAGTTGCAGTTCTAGTGAATGGCAAAGATTTTGAGCATTTTCTTGGCGTACCTGTTGCTCTGAAAGGTAGCACTGGTGAGCAGATGACCGCTAGCAGATACACTGGTGAGCAGATGGTTGAAGTAGTTATTTGGGAAGTGGACCGATTAAGGCTACGTGACAATATCGTCGGTATATCTTTTGATACTACAGCGTCTAATACGGGATTGATCGAAGGGCGTGTACCAGAATTGAAAGGTAATTTGGACGAACAATGTTGTGGTTGGATTACCGTCATCACACCCATGAACTAATATTGAAAGGAGTGTTTGAGGAGTGTTGTGGCATACCATCAAGTGGTCCTGACATCCACATTTTTCGGAAGTTCCAAAGTCTGTGGGCTTCACTTGATAAGAAGTCATATACGACAATGCTGGATGAAGAAAGTCCCGTTCAAGGCTTTCTAGGAGAACAACGAGTGAAAACGGTTAACTACATCCAAAATGTCCTAAAAGACGAAGTCATCCAAGATAAGACTACAAAGGGTTATTACAACTCTCATTCCTGTACCTAGGAGGTTCGTCTGAAAGCGACTTCAGATTCGGGAACCCAGGGGCTCTGCATCAAGCAAGGTGGATGGCTAAAGCAACATTTGAACTTAAAATTGTCCTCTTCTCTAAACAGTTGAATATTCCTCAACGAGAATTGATAGGAATGAAACGGGTTGCACATTTTGTCAGTCTCATAAATGTTCGCCTTTGGCAAGAGGCAACTGTAAGTCGATGGGCTCCAAAGAATGATTTGAATATGCTACTGCTTCTTAGCACTTACCTAGATGCAGACGTCAAAAAAGTGCTATCGCAGTTGCTAAGAGACACCTTTGGTATCTGTCAGAAGCAAACGTAGGATTGGTTTTTTGGACGAATGTATTACGCAGGCTGATAAGAAAAATATGACTAAAAATTTAGAAACCAAACCTATGAAGAAAAAGGAAATAAACGAATAAAGGTTAAAAACCTATTTTTTGAAGGAAAAGACCTGAGTCATTTCGTTACGAATAAAACAAAGACGTTCTTTGAATTGTATGGGATCCACGACGTGACAGAATACTGCAGTGATACTCTAAGAAACCACGTGAACGCTCTTAAGGTGGTCAGTGATACCGCAGAAAGAGGAATTGATCTGATAAGAAAATAGGTTTAACGAATCGATTAGGGACGAACAACAAAAACAATTCTTGTCGAGGGTAGTCGAGCATCACAGAAAAGTCGTCACCAAGCGAACAAAAGAATCGTTCAAAGTTAATTAATATAACATATGTTTTGTCTATCAAACTACCGATTAATCTCAGTGTCTAGTTTTAATATTATTTTTAGTTCGTGATTTCTAGTTTTCCCAATAAAAGTAATTAACTTTGAAAAATCGTATTTTTTGCCTACTTTTACAAAAGTGATCAAAGTGTTCAACCTCTAAATATTATCCAATCTTCTTGAAATTTGGTATATATATATCTTTTAAGTTACTGAGACCCGGGTCGTAAGCAAAGTCTGCAAAAGTTTTGCATTTTATTTTTTGACTTGCAAAATGAAACACCCTGATATATATATATATATATATATATATATATATATATATATATATATATATATAGTATTAGAGCTCATAATAGTTTTTCACTTTCAACTTTGTCTTATATATCTCTATATATAAGAGTTCCGTAACTGACTCACTGACTGACTCACTGACTGACATACAACGCACAGACCAAACCGCTGGACCTAAAGGTCTGAAATGTTGCATGGCAATGCTTCTTTTAGTGAAGTGGTGCACTAAGAGAGATTTTTGAAAATTTCTTCTTAGATTTTTTTAAATTAAATTTTTAAGCTGTTTTAGTAACTTCTTATAAGTTTGCATTTAAAATAATAATTGGAGGGTTATGAAATTTATATCGCGAGAAAGATTATAAAAATTTCTTTAAAATGAAATCTTTTTCGAACCTTTACCTCCATTTTCTGACTTTTGGTGAATTTTTAAAGATTCATTTTTAGAATTTAATTTATTAAATGCTGATTCCGTGATTTCTTTTTCTGGTACTTTAAATAAATTTATCGTCACGTGCATAACAACTAAATACACAAAAAAATATTTTTTCTCGCTAATGCGGCAGACGATTGGACATTGTTTTGTCTATAAAAATATCCCTTACGATTTTTTCATAAATACAGTCGAACCTCCATATATCGAACTTCCACATATCGAAATTTTCTATATATCGAACTCTTAGCAAATCTCCATGTTCATTACATAGAAAAATTGTTTCTATATATCGAAAAAATCTCTATATATCGAAATTTTTTCAAGACAAATTGGGAGATTTTATTGCACTTTAGAGCAAAATCTCTCAATTTTTGGCATTTGAAACAATATGTCATGGACTTCAATTCGCGGAAAATGTCCCTGATTAAGTTTTAAGTGGACTGAATAAATAAAAAATGTAACTGTGATCATTGTAACCACTGTCTGGATTATTGTTTTTTAAAGGTATGTAGTACTCAATAAATCTTTCATATTAATTCATTTTTTAGTTATTAACTTTCATTTAATGGGATTCGCATATAAATTAGAAATGGAGTTTCGTATACAAAAATTAGCTTTAATTTTTTTTTAGGAGAATTATGATAAAACTAAGCTCAATTCTATATATCGAAATTTCTATATATCGAATTTCTTTCCGGCAATTTGCTACTTCGATATATGGAGGTTCAACTGTATATATATTTTTTTCTACATCAGTTGTATATATTGATCGTCGTATTTATTATATATATATATATATATATATATATATATATTTATATTTATTTCTTTGGCATCAATTGCATACATCGACTGTTGTATTTAATTTGAATGTACTCCGTAGCGAAGTGCGGGTTTTCAGCTAGTATATATATCTGGCGAGCGAGAGGGACATTTTTACTGTGAAATTTGCTATTTGGATTGCATGCACAGCTGAGCCGGTGAGTAGCGCCAGGATGTTTGTTTACAACTTACTTCCCGAGAATATCTTCTGAGATCGGGAGAGGCTGCTGCTCCGAGAGCGGAAGTGAGACACTATTGTGAGAGAGAGACAGTAGCTCACCTCTTTCCTGCCAAGAAGAGAGACACCGTTCGACGACAACGAATGCAGTGCAGTGACACAGTACGGCTATTCTCGGAAAGGGGGATGACTCGAGAACAAACAGTCTTCTTCTCAACAACGTGACCGACACGGGCAGGATACGTTTTGTATTCGATTGTTTTCTTGAACATTCGTAGAGTCTCAGTAAACAGTAATATATTTAAATGTATATATCCGCATATATTTCTATTCGCTTTTATTTGTATGCTTTGAGGAATTAATTCATGATTACACTATTCATGTTTACTTCATAAAAATTTTTTGGATTTTTTCTATATCTCATCTTGGCGCGGCTTTCTATTCGTTGCCTGAGGCGGTCGCCTCACCTATAGGACCGACTTTTTGTATGTATATATATATATATATATATGTGTGTGTGTGTGTGTGTGTGTGTGTGTGTGTGTGTGTGTGTGTGTGTATTCACAAGGCGTTCATTTTTCTGCCCCGTTTCATTTTCCCGGAGAGTTCATTTTTGTCGCCAACGGGTGCGCCGCCTGTCATCAAAAAGACGCCAAAACACGCCGATTCTTTTTGGAAAATAGGCAAGCAGCAATTGCACTTTCCTTGGTTGACAACAGAATGAACTGGATAAATGAACGTTCGCTTCCAATTGGGCGAAACGATGATTCGGAGAACGATCGTTCGTTGTTCTACAGTGGCTGTTTGCACATTTCTTAGACGATTTTGGTAAGCGGAAATAAAAAATCGTTCGCTGCAAAAGAAATAATTGCAATTGTACTATGTTTTTAAAAGTCAAAATTATCGTCTGCGGCTTGAAAGTTTTGTTTTTATTCAAAATGGCGTTTTTAACAAAGCAGTGGTTCGAAGGCTACATTTATGCTCTTTCCGAAGAGAAATATGCATACTCCGTTATCCAAAAACGATGTGAGAGTCATGGTTTTGTGATATATAAAGCGTCGATAGGTAATATCGTCAACAAAAAAGAAAAAAAACGTCAAATTGGAGTCTCAAGTGGGACAAAAATTCCAAACAAGTATCCAAGGAAAAAACGGACATCTTCGACTATTGCAAAGGTACGTTGTTTAATGTTAAAAGAAAATCCCCCTAGTCAAGGAACAGTTGCAAAATCTTTAAAATGCTCGGTGTCCACTGTAAACAAAATGATAAACGTTGATTTAAATCTTAAGAAAGCGAAAAAACGCATCGTGCGCGAAAAATGTGCATCGTCTTCTTCCAAATCATATCGCTAAACGCAGGATACGCTGCAGAATTCTATATGAGAAACACTTATCCAAAAAAAAAATGGAAAACAATTGTCACAATAGATGAATCATGGGTGTATTTCAATGATTGCAACAAAAAAAGAGCCCTTATTATCATAAAAGAGGAGAAAAAAAATTTAAGTACATGGTTCAAAGAATCGAAAGAGAGGTTTCTAAGGGATTCATGATTGTTGCTGGTTTTTCTTATAATGGCAAGTTAAAAATAAAGAGAGTGGAAAAAATGTCAAGATTAACTCCAAATACTATCAGGAACATATTTTATCGCTAATTTTTTTGAATGAAATACCATCGCTTTACCCACAGTGCCATCAATCTGTGAGACTCCATCAGGACAAAGCTAGCAGTCACACATCATAATCCACTGTAAATTTCCTAAAAGAAATGGAACAAAAAACTAGTATCAAGGTCATACTGATATCCCTACTAAATCTCCCGAAGTATCACCTATGGATTTTTGTGCTTCCGGACTTTTAAAATCTGCATTATCCAAACGTCGTCCCAAAACCCTTACAAGACTCTGGAAAGCTGTTCAGGAGGAATGGGATAGAATACCTCTTCTGACACTTCAAAAGGCATTATTATCCTGGAAATTGCGGTGTCGAAAGATAGTTCAGAATAAGGGATGTCAAATAGAACATTTAAAACACAAGAATTTATGTAATTTAGTTTTGTGAATACAATATACATAGTCTAAAAAATGTGTGAACAGCCTCTGTATATATATATATATATATATATATATATATATATATATAACAGTTCCGTAACTGACTCACTGACTGACTGACATACAACGCACAGACCAAATCGCTGGACCTAAAGAGCTGACATTTTGCATGGCCATTCTTCTGATAGTGTAGGGGTGCAGTAAGAGAGATTTTTGAAAAATTCTTCTTAGATTTTTTAAAATTATATTTTTAAGCTGTTTTAGTAACTTTTTTTAAGTTTGCATTTAAAATAATAATTTGAGGGTTATAAAATTTACATCACGAGAAAGATCCTAAAAATTCCTTTACAATAAAATCTTTTTCGAATCTTTGCCTCCATTTTCTGGCGTTGGTTTGAATTTTTAAAGATTCATTTTTAGAATTTAATGTATTAAATGCCGATCCCGTGATTTCTTTTTCTGGTACTTTCAATAAATTTATCGTCACGTGCATAACAACTCAATAGACAAAAAAATATTTTTTTTCCTTGCTGATGCGGCAGACGATTGGACATTATTTTGTCTATAAAAATATCCCTTACGATTTTTTTAAAAATATATATTTTTTTTCTACATCAAATGTATATATTGATCGTCGTATTTATTACAATATATATATATATATATATATATTATATATATAAATATATATATATATATTATATATATAAATATATATATATATATATATATATATATATATATATATATATATATATATATATATATATATATATGAATGCATGCATACATAGGTGAGGGGCGTTGTCTAAAATGCTGTTTTTCTCCCTAGGTCCGAGTTGAGGAGTGAAGGGCTGCCAAGATGCCAGGCGAGGCGAAAGAGGACGCCAACGCGAAGATCCCCATGATCGGCGCGGCGGTGACGAGGCTAGCGGAGGCGCCCAGGGGGTGCTGGCAGGGCGTGAGTCGCTTGCATTTTATCCCGTACACTCTCACTCTTATATATATACAGTAAGTCCTCGACTTACGGGATTCATTCATTCCAGAACATTCCGCGTATGTAGAAATTTGCCATCATCGACGTTATCGCCGCGTTTGTGCTTTGAATTTTCAAAAATACTGAACGCTTTCTCTTGTGTCAGCAAAGACTTGTTGGTATGCGTTTGCGTTGCAGGTTTTCAATCCAAATTTATGAATAATTTCTCCGTTTAATCTATTAACCCTTTCAGGGGCAACAACCTCCACGGTGCAAATTCCCCCCCCCCCCCCCGATTTTTTTAACCTAAAGAATCTTGAAAAATGTTCTAATTGAAAGTTTCAAAATTTTTTACTTCTTTAAAGTGATAACAGATGGCAGTAATAACCATTTTTCTGCTCATTTAACTGTAACACATTGAATGCAAATGAAAAAAATACTAAATTTAGGCGTTTCGACTGTGCAGACAGCGCCTCTAAAAGAAAACCCTCCTCTTTTCTTCCAAATTATCGTCGTTGTTCCAAATTATCGTCGTTTTGTAAGTTGAAAATTACAACTGCGTATCTACGAATCCGCGCAACTCGAGGACTTACTGGATCTTTTCGGGAAACAAAACTTGGAAGTTTACTTGTGTGGGGATGCATTTGCAAATCCCTGTCGCAAACTGGACTCTTACCTTAAAGTGACTGCCTACGTTGAAAATGTCATTTTTTTTACTATTTTGGTCAATTTCATTCTTTGCAAGAATCGTGTCATTCAATCTTTTCTATTTTCAAAACTGTTTCGATTTTCATTCTACATCAATTTGAAGCAGAGTTATAGCTATTTAAAAAAACATCTTCTGCGATAAAAATTGAAGTGACAAACAACTTTAAATGCGTTTTTCTCAGAATTATGTTTTTTACCACAAATCTCTACGGTTATCATGATATCTTATATAATAATGTATATAATTTGATAAAATATTCGGGAAATGTTTTAGATGCTATTGTTAATGAAATGACGCACAATAATTGGTGTATAATAAATAGTTTTCTATTTGGGGCTGTTTTCATAAGGAAAGGAATGACGAATCGGGGAAAATTTTCATACTGGAACATAAAATTGCAAGTATTATTTTTGCATTCTAAAATTTCTCTTAGATTGTGGGTCATTTTGAAGATAACTGACGTATGTATCGTGTGTGAGAGGGAAATTAAAATAGTAGCATTAGGATTTTGTGCAGAGTGATAGGCGTTTTAGCTAAATTTCATTAAAAATTACTTCAAATTGACCAATTTATAAAAAAGTATGCTATTGACAGGCAAGTTTTTGTTCCTTTTTTTAGAATTTTTGTGCTATTTTACCATAAAAGACCCAAAATTCCTTTAAAAAATTGTTTTTTAAAAAAAATTGACTCCGAACGTAGGCAGTCACCTTAAGAGTGATGACAACTTCGAAGTAATTGTTGCTAGTCCAACGGTGGCTAGTTCAACAATAAGTGACTACACGAAGAACAGACAAAACATTTATTGCCTGGAGGCATGGTAGCCCCCTGCAACGATTTCGTACTATTGTTCGCTTCCAACGAACTGTATAGAGGGCGCCACTTGGACATAGAGGTCAGTCATCATCAGCGTTTCTATCTACATTTGTATAGGCCGCTCTCTGGAAGGTTTTTGCGTGAAAAGACATTGGCTTGTATGACATCATAGAAATTGAATACATAGGGTAGGCCTAAATGTTCGTTTCTTTGAAATTGGCTTTGTTGTCTTTCGAAACAATTTTATGAGATTGTGTCTGGAGAGCTGGGCATATCAGAGGGCATTTAAAACGATATAAATATTATTAAAATCAGGGAATTTTTTATGTAGCTATTTTGCTATGTGTAGAGGGGAGGGTATTATGGTATACGGATATTTCAGCCCTGTTTGGTGCTGCTATCACGTGGGAATACCATGAACTACTGAAGAAAGACTCCCATGATGCCGTACACTGAGACTTGACCGCTTGTTGTTGTTGTACCGCTTGCTACAGAACAAAATGTGTTTTGTGATTTTCAAGAGTTTTTGCAGGTAAGTTTTCAATCATTTTAACCTACTAGTACACGACTTGACATTGATGTTAAGCATAATGTACACTAAAAGAATTGTAGCTTGTTATAATGTGGTCGTTTTTTAGCTGACAATGTTTTGTCCATCAATTTAAAGGTTCATTATCCATGATGGCGTGTCGGGTATTATGGAATACTAGGTATTCCATAATCCCCTTATAGGCAGGAAAGCTAGATCTTGTATAATAACCTACTCCCCATATAAAAAAAGAGTTAGAGGATGAACTGAAAGAAAAGGACATAAAGGAGGAACTAGAAGCTTCAAAATAACCAAAGAAACTGAACATTCAAAGACCCCCAGTTAAGAAATTAAACTTAGACCGACCTTCTACACCTAAACCTACTAGAGATGACTCCAGTGTTAGCAGAGATGAATCTTTCCATTCTGATGTATCATCTGTAATGGACTTGATGCCATCAACTAAAGAACCGGAAAGACGCTGAATGTATCTTCTGTAACGGAAAATTCTCCGAAGATCAATGAGGGGATATTTGGATTCAATGCTTCAGCTGTTCTCTGCGGGCTCACCTTGACCGTACCGGAGCAGAGAAAGAAGATTATATCTGTGACTTTTGTAAATAGACTAGAAGCAGAAATGACTTACACATAATCTTAAAAATATGGTTTTTAGAGTTAAAAATAACTATGTTTTATGAAGTCTAATTAGTTTTTCAATGGTCTAAACCGCCTATTCCATATTACCCGACTATTTTATATTAACCTCCATTTGTAACTTTTTTTTTAATAATTTTTTTAATAACAGCAAAATAAATAGTATTTTTTTACAAGTGACAGTTCGTTACAGTTAGTTATAGTATGTACTCATGATGATGTTATTCAAAAACCAGTAAAGTTATTTTTAGAAATGTAAATGGTATTCCATAATACCCCCTTCTCATCTATTGAAAATCAGCAACATTTTCGGTAAAGGATATTTTGTTATTTCAAGAAAGGTAAAAAACGCACAAAAAACGCACAAAAAAGGATTTGTTGAGAAGGTGGAAGAACGTGACAAAAAGCGTTTGCGAAGTTTCGCGTTGGAGATGTCTCGCTGTACGTCTGGCAAACTCGTTCAAGTTGAAAGCGATTCGATCCAGTCATCAACGTTATACCACGCGGGAGATAGCAAATCAAGCGTTCAAAGTCATTTGCACCAGCTTTATTATGTTAATCACATTGGTGTTTGGGTTCCACATAACTGAAGGTAGCGATTCTCTACTTAAACGTTAACGATGACGAAAGGCGGATAGCGTACAATAATGCGGTCAAGCGAATTGAAGCCCGGTCTTCATCCAAATAAGGTAGTCTTGTGGGAGTGCTCCACTGTTCATTCCAACGAGTACTGTTCCCAGTTAGACCAGTAACTCGACGAAGAGGCACGATCTTCCATCAGAATAACGCATGTTTCTTGGATGACCAGCAAAAAACTGTTGGTCGGGAAGTTCTCATACACCAAATATTGCAGTCTTTACAAAATTCTCTTACTGGAAGACTGCAAAACACTCCTGGGTCATTTCTTTGCTCCAAAGGATAAAAGTAAGGATGGAATAATGAATATGGCAGAAGGGAGTGGAAAAATAGGGTGAACACGCTGTTCCATATAAAGTGACGGGTGAAAAAGGTAACCTTCCAAACTGAACGAACTTTTGAACCAACCAGATACATGAGGTTTTTCCGTCTTGTTTTGTAAACTCTGTTTCGCTTCATTTCTCTAGGTCTTATTGGACTACAGTCCAGATCGATGAGTTGTTGTCGTCCTCTGGCCGGACATATTCCACACCAGGTCCATATGGCTGCGGCCCCGATTTTTAAAGTGATCGGAGTCCGATTTAGGCTCTCTCTCTCTCTCTCTCTCTATGTATATATATATATATATATATATATATATGTATGTATGTATGTATGTATATATATATATATATGTGTGTGTATATATATATATATATACATACATACATATATATATATATACACATGCATACATATATATATATATATATATATATATATATATATATATATATATATATATATAAGCCAGGTGGCATCACAAATGAGACGTAATGTTTGTGGGTGTGCGTTTCAGACGTTGGACTGGATGAAGATGAACCTGCTGCTGATGCTGACTATCGTGGGCGTGCTGGCGGGCATCCTGGTGGGGTTCCTGGCGCGCATGGGCAGCTACAGCGAGGATGTCGTGGCCCTGGTCTCCTTCCCCGGCGAGATCCTCATGAGGATGCTCAAGATGCTCATCCTGCCGCTCATCATCTCGTCCATGATATCGGGTGAGCTTCTTTCCAGACCTCCTTCTGCAGAGCGTGGGGTCGCCTCAAAATGACCCAATAAATGAGTCTGAGTTGGACGACGGAAGCAGTCGTTTTCCATTGTGTGTGACGAGTGTTTTGTTGTGTTGCAGGTCTGGCGCAGCTCGATCCCAAGTCTAGCGGTAAGATGGGAGCCCGTGCCCTCACCTACTACATCTCGACCACGGTCCTGGCGGCCATCGTGGGCATTGTGCTTGTGCTAATTATCCACCCGGGGGACCCTTCCATCAAGGAGGAGGTCGGGACCGGCACGGAGGAGAAGAAAGTGTCCACCCTCGACGCCTTCCTCGATCTCATTAGGTGACTCCATTTCATCTCATAGAACTGAGTCTACCTCAAATCAAATCAATTCCTTCCTCTTCAGGGGCACTATATCAAAAAACTTTTTGGGGAGGACAAAACTTTATATTTTAAGAAATATTACTATTGGGAACATATTCTGTAAAAAATTTTAAAAATTGCAGCTTTGGTTTAGGCAGGAGGGTGTGGTCCATTTTTGAACCACCGCGCACCTAGAGCACTCTATATTAGAACGTCTGTTCTGACTGGCAGTCAGGACAGGCGTTCTGACAAATCAGTTACAATAAGACTAATCAGTTTGAAATATATATACATATATATACGCATTCATTTATTTATATTTATACACAGTATTTATCAAAATAATTATCTGTCCAAAAAAATAAATAAATAAAGGGAAAAGTATATAAATGAATGTATATAATGATAATGAAAATAAGACTATGTGAAGGAAAGTATATAATAAAAGTAATAAGTATATAAATGGATGTATATAATGAAATTAAAAAGTATTTAACAACATATATGAAATTTTTATATATTGAAAGTAAAAAGTATTTAGTGAAGGTATGTAATAAAACTAAAAAGTATGTAAATGAAAGTACATAATAAATATAAAAAGTATAAAACACCACACATGAAATTTTTATAGGTAAATATATATATATATATATATATATATATTTATATTTATTTATTTATTTACCTATAAAAATTTATATATATATATATATATATATATATATGCTTCAAATTATCAGTAACATTCAATGATTAACATAAAAAAAATTTAATCGGACAATTAGTTCAGTACTGTTTTTTTATGATTTTTGCTGGAAGAAACTAATTTACCAGTGCTGCCACTTAGTGACAGCAAACGCTACATGAGCGGTGGTCCATATTTGAACCACCAGCACTGAAATTACTAAAAAAAGATAAGAAATTATGCAGGCAAATTAAACTTTTCTATCTATACTTATATATAAAGAGAGAGCGATTTTGTACGTGGAGGGTAATCTTCAGAACCACTGTACCTATTTGAAAAATTCTTTCACTGTTTGAAAGGTACATTATTCCAGATGGACATAGGCTATATATTATGTATATCTCATCAGTAGAAATAAAGTTAGGGGCTTAATCCTAACAATCTCCATTGTTTCCGCTACTGTCTTCTACCGCTTTTTGTTCCGAAGATTTCAACGATCCTTATCGTGGAGCTATCGCGGTGGGCTTCTGTTCTGACGCTAGCGGTTCGAACCTATCCGTTCTCCGGCACGCCTTTTTCTTTTAAAAAATTTATTTTAATTATTAACTAACATAAAATTAATTTAAGGTATTATTTAGGTTATTATTAAGGTAAAAAAAGATTTACAATTTATTTGCTATCAACTGGAAATTTATTGGTATAATATTTTGTTCAACCCGGACAAAGTCGGGACGGACCGCTAGTTTAAAATAAATAAGTAACAATCGTAAAATGAAGTTCCAAAACTTCCGTGCATCTGTATACTAACAACTTAGAAAAACTGGAAAAAACTTAACACTACAAATTTCTGGCTTGAAACAAAAAAATATCCTCTCTGAAAGTATAGACCCGTAGAGTGGTGCCATCTGTTGTTTCTGAAGCGCACTAATGTGTTAAATGTTTACAGGAATTTGCAGATAAATTCACCGAATGCTTTAGCTGTTACAAAATACATAAAATAGGTGGTTCAAAAATGAACCATTGCTCCTGAAGGAATTAAATTGAATGCGTATTTTGGAATGATTCGGATTCAGTGCTCTTTAGGTTTGCCTGTTGCAAACAGATTGGAGGGATTTAATTTTCGATCCCAGTACAAACTAACACGTGTTTATAGAATGAGGCATCGCGTACTTTGCAAAGATTGCTCTTCACTGCCTGTCGGTGTTAGTGATCTGAATGCAGAATTCCATGTTCATCTCGGGACTACGTTCATACACTGGTGTGGACGAGACGGGTTTACATGTGTCATGTCACACGGCAGATACCATAAGACGTGCCTTAAATGATGCGGTAGGATTTTTATAAATCACACCGATAGCATACCTACGTCTAGGCGATGTCCTTTGTTCGGTTCTGCCTGATACGTTCATTTCGTCCAAACCAATGTACGAGGCATCCCTGAACATTACATTCGCGTGCAACCCTATTTTCCCTTCCCAATCGATTTGGTATTTATTTTTGCAGGAACATGTTCCCCGAAAACCTGCTGCAGGCGTGCTTCCAGCAGGTCGAGACAAGTTACTTGAAGGAGAAGCCCAAGATCGTGAAGGTGTCTGACCTCAACGACACGCTGGACATCGGGAGCGTCATCAACGAGACGCAATACATCACCAAACGGACCCTCAGCTACAAGGACGGAACCAACGTGCTCGGTGAGTCATCTCTGTTGTAATGTGGCCCTCGTAAAAGCACCTCGTAAAAATAATGTCAGAATTTTGACACCAGAGATTCTAGGTTAAATTAACGTTCTTTATTGGACTACTAAACTATGTACATTATTATTTACAAGTAATAACAATTAGTAGATAGGCACCTTACACGTGCAAACAAAACTCGCTAGGCTCATAGCTAAGTCAGAGCTCCGGTTATATCTCTCGAAAAGCGTCCCTCGATGCGAGTCGGAGATCCCTTTTTAAAAGCTCCGTGCTCCTCGTGACAACCAGTCAGCCCGCTGACGACATCTCGTTCCTGACCGTTCCTTCAGGCTGTTTTCCCCCGGCTGAAACGACACCCCAAAGTCGGTTCTTTTTGTCGGCCGAGGGTCTCCTCTTTCAACTGGACATCTACCACGCCTCTTGATGGACGGCCTTGTTAACGATGCTTTTCCAATTTACGTAACCGTAATTGGAGCTGAAAGGTTGCATCGGCCCCTCATCGGGTCTTTGTTAGCCTGAAAAATGTACAATTCTCTGGAACAGAAAAATATTTTTAACAGGTCTTTCCTTGGAGATCATCTGCCGCCAAGAAAGCTTTATGTCACCCACAGAATAGTTTGCCTCTTCAATATTGTTCTCCGAATAACACATGAGGAATGGAGGCAACTACGTCTACCGCTTGCGGAATGTGTTGCCTACACCACACGCAAACAATTTAACTTTTCTGCCCAGTTCACAGTGGAGGCAGGTGTCGACAAAGGTTGCCGACATCACATTTCCATTAGTTACGCTCGTCCTTCACATAGATTGCCGAAACCATGATTTTGGAGCAATCGGATAAATCTTAGTTGCGTTCATTCTATCCCCCCAGGTCTCATCGTGTTTTGCATAGCCTTTGGCATCTTCTGCGGAAACATGGGACCCGACGGTCGCATCATGGTCCACTTCTTCGTCGTCCTGAACGAGATCGTCATGAAGATCGTCTACCTCATCATGTGGTAAGTTTTCTCTCTCACCACCTCAAGTCCGTCGCAATTCCTTTGTAAGCACCGTTTCGTCTTTTCCGCAGGTACTCCCCGGTGGGCATCATGTCCCTGATCGTGGGCAAGATCATGTCGATCGCCGATCTGGCCCTGACCGCCCAGCAGCTGGGCATGTACATGCTGACCGTGATCGTCGGCCTCGTCATCCATGGCGTCATCACCCTGCCGCTCATATATTTCCTCATCACGAGGAAGAATCCGCTCACTTTCTTCCAGGGCATGCTGCAGGCCTGGGTCACGGCGCTAGGAACGGCATCCAGGTAAAAAAGCACACTTTCAAATAGAGTCCCTTCACTTTCAGTTGAATCTTTATGGCGCCAAACTCGACTCATTTTGCCAAATATTCATTTGCAATCTTCATTATTCAGTAATTGAAACTGCATCCCCCAGTCCTACCAAAATAGCCGCACTAATCACAGTTGACTGTTTTTATGAAATAGCAGCGTTGCCAAATATCCAATTTCCAACTCCATTACAGTGCTGTGACTTTATACAGTCAATCATGGAGACTGCGATTGTTGAGACCATTCTAGGGTTCAACATCCTATTACGACCTTAATACTTGCACCGACAATGGTCCCAACTGCACTGTTCTCGACATCAGTCATAATGAAGAATTCGTGCCAAATACAATTCTTTCAGTAACAAGTGAGGCTGAATTATTACTATTAGTGGATGCCAACCAACCTTCAATTTAGACTACAGCCACTGACTATCTTAAGGTGACTGACTACGTTCGGAACAAATTTTTAAAAAAGTAATTTTTTAAAGGATTTTTTGGTCTTTTATGGTAAAGTAGCTCTTAAAAATTAAAAAATGAACAAAAAATTACTTGTGAATACCATACTTTTTTTAAATAGGTCAATTTGAAGTTATGTTTAATGAAATTTAGCTAAAACGCCTATCACTCTGCACAAAATTCTAATGCTACTATTTTAATTTCCTTATCACACATAATACATATGACAGTTATCTTCAAAATGACATACAATCTAAGACAAATTTTAAAATGAAAAAATAATACAGACAATTTTATGATCCAATATGAAAATTTTCCCTGATTTATCATTCTTTTCCTTATAAAAACAGCCTCAAATAAAAAACTATTTATTATACATCAATTATTGTTCGTCATTTCCTTAACAATATCATCTAAAACATTTCCTGAAAATTTTATCAAATTATATGCATTATTATGTGAGATATCATGATAACGGTAGAGATTTCTGCTAAAAAACATAATTCTGAGACAATCGCATTTAAAGTTGTTTGTCCCTTCATTTTTGTAGTAGACGATGTTTTTTTTAAATAGCTATAACTCTGCTTTCTAATTGATGTAGAATGAAAATCAAAACAGTTTTGAAAAGAGAAAAGATCGAATTACACGATTCTTACAAAAAATAAAGATGACCAAATTAGTCAAAAAATGATATTTTCTAGGTAGGCAGTCACCTTAAGTACATTATGGAGCCGTGTAAAAGTTAGGTGTCACTAACAGGACTTGACGTCATTACAAATATGTTCAGATACGTTTTTAGGGTTGAGGCTAGATCTATAGACCATCCACTGATTCGCGAACAGGTGCGCTGTCGGTATGGAATAGGATAAGTTGTACTCTACTGTGCTCCCATCGTAGTGGAAAGTACGGTATGGACCAAAATGTCTTCCTAGACATGGGACTTGAAACCGCCAGATTCTTAAATCGACGAACAGACTACAAATGAGATTAAAAGAATTTCCAGCCCTTTATATCGAAAAACAAGAATCATCCGACTTGTATTCCATTTTATTGGATTATCAATGTCATACATGTGTGTTTAGCAAGTACAGGCATACCTCGCATTTCGACGCGAAAAAGAGAATGCTTCGATGCTCGACGCTTGCTCAATACTCGGCAGACCTGCTAAAACATCATGAGGCGAGTCGGCTCCCCCGAATTCTGCCTCTCCCGGCGAAAAGAATGACCAAAATAAGTCGAATGACGAAATTCAGTTCAAAAATATCACCCCGACAAAGTTCTAGCAAGCCGGAATGGGAACTCGTTGAACGTCTCACCTCAAAAACATTTCGAAACAGAAGAAAGTTTCAATGAAAGAGAAAAAATGCTTTTCACTACAAACATGAAGTGTTTGTAGTGAAATTCCCTCAATTCGAGTCTACAGCAGGGCTCGGGGGTGTAAGAGACAGAAGCAAGCGCCTGGTGTTGAATGGGAAGATGACCGAGCGATAACCCCTCCACTTCGCCACTATCCCATGAGGCTCCTTTCAGTACAGGTTGAGGGATACATCAATTTTATTTTTTAGCCAGGACTGCTGCTGAGGAGTACGTGAGCCCTTGTGAGGCTCTTACTTTTAGAGAGATTTACTCCCTTAAGAAGATAGAGCAAAACCATCTTTGGAGAACTCCTCCTTTGGAAGATGTCCGGGTGGGTCTTTCCAGCTCAAGCCCAGGAATTATCAAACGGCCTTCTCGCGCTTCATGAGTGGTCATTTAAAAGCAATCACTTTTCGGTAGGGTCAGAAGATCTTCCCGGAGTGCCACTGGTGCTCAGACGACATGGCCTCCCCTGCTCACCTTTTGGCTTGTTTGGGTTTTACAAAGTACCCTCTACTGTTTTTAGACTTTTTAGATATTTTTGGTTTCATGGAGATTGTCTAGCCTTGCTAGACAGTCTGGGATTAGTTAAAAAAAATTATCTAACGATTGTTTTAAATGTCTAGTTTAAAGATTTTATATGAAAAAGCAACACCATCCATTTCAAATATGAAATGTCTGGTTTTCCGGAAGGAAGGGATTCATTTTACATTAATTCTTATGAGGAGGGCAAAAAAGAGAAAGACACCTTCCTTTCAGATCTGTACAATATAGATATTTCTCTTTTTGTCTACCAGGGGTTTCATTAGCTAGACCTCATTTCGGGTGGCGTTTCATTGGATGAGGGTCATGCCACAACTCTAAGTGTTTAATAAATGTCCGCTTGATATCAGCAAGGGTTTCATGATAATCTTTACTGAACACGAACAGTACCTGGGAGAGAATGTTTAAATGAGCTTGTTCAGAGAAGCAGGTTGTCAAGAAATAGGTTTCCTTTGTTAGGCAAGTGAAGCATTTCGGAGCAAGGACCAGTCCAGCGATTCGATTGGATTGAGAGTCTCTTCTGGGGAAGTAACCTGAAGTGTGTGTTTGTTTCAGCGCCGCCACCCTGCCTGTCACCTTCAAGTGCCTGGAGGAGAACAACCACATCGACTGCCGAGTGACGCGCTTCGTGCTGCCGGTGGGCGCAACCGTCAACATGGATGGGACCGCCCTCTACGAGGCCGTCGCCGCTCTTTTCATCGCCCAGATGAACGGCATCGTTCTATCCGCCGGAGAGGTCATCGCGGTCAGGTGAGTCCCTTCTTTGCCTCGAGAAGCCTGTCTGTTCCAATTCCTCAATCTTCTCTAGAGCCTCATTCCTTAATTCGGCTTTAATATCGCAACATGTTTTGGATTCGTTCTTCACCTTCTTCGAACGAGATCGTGATCCTAGTTTTGTGTGTGACTTATTCCACCCGCTCTACCCGTAGGTCCAAGAGGCCAAAAGTTACTATGAAATCGTTAACAAGCAAAGGGTCTCTATAAATATTCTCCTTGACAAGCCCCATGCAGTTTAGAATATGGCCAGGAGAGGCTTCAGCAGTATTGCATTTAGTGCAAAAAGGGCAAGATTTTTGCCCCTGATTGTAAACAAGACACTTTAGGTGTCCACTAGCAAATCTGGTAATGGTGGTCTGCATCCTTCTGTTGGATCCTAGTTTTGGCTAGCCCATAGAATCGACGGTAGTCCTCTCCGTTTCGGTAAGGAAGCACTTTCCAAATCCATTTTTGGCAAAAAAATGTTTGAAATGGTTTCCCCCTTTTCAAACGCTTTGCTTCGCAGCGAAACGGTTTTTTATTTCATTCCCGAAGTTGTCTTTTTGGATTCAGCTTCTCTTCATGTATAATCTGAATCACCTCGTTTCTTCTGATGAACCTGTGGGGATTCATTTTGTTTCTTGGCAGTGTATAATTTTTTTCCGTTTTCCGTACTTTTTTTTTATCATTCTTCACCTGTACATAAAATATGTATGTATGCCCGAAATTCTCTTTATTCAAACAGGAAGCCTCTACATTCACGCTCCAATCCAAAAGCGCTGTTCACATTCCTTGCGTAACAGAAAGCGTGGAGCACATCTGATTGGCTGACGGCCGCAGCTACTCTTTAGTCTGTGTATTTTTCAGTACGAAGAACGACTTGTGCAGACGATTGTTGAAATGACCCGTGATTGGTTCGACGTACAACGTGTTCACGGGTGATGTCATAGCGCTCAGCTATAGGAATGGTTCAAATTTTTACGCTGGCGGTTTCTATGGGAACAGGCCCTTTAACCTAAACAGACGTAGCTACATGTATATGTCCATCTATAGACAAGACGGTCGACGGTTGAACTGCTTTTGAAAAGGATAGCACCTTAAACAAACCTTTTCTAGACCAGTGAATATCAACCATTTTATCTCTTTGAAGGACCTTTTAGCTGCCAAAAGACCTTAAGTGACGCTAGTAAATACATTCTATAGATATTTTTGTTCTAACCCCAGGTTGAGAACCAATGTTATCCCAACAACTGTGGATGATTCTGATATCTTTCCCGTCAAATGATTCCTTTAAGATTCACGTATATATATATATATATATATATATATATATATATATATATATATATATATATATATATACGTGAATCTTAAAGGAATCATTTATATATATATATATATATATAATTCAGAATTCAGCCAGATTTAGCCTTTCAACATTGGAGCAAAAGAAAGCTGAAAAGTAAAACATAGAATATATATATTTTTAATAAACCACTAAAATCTGAAAAGGAAAAATGTCAAATTGTCGAATGTTTGTTATCCAAAATCAATTTAAACACTAAACACAGTATAAATAACATAGAAAAAAAGCAAGTGAAATGTTATACACATCTCAGAATTTAGGTAGATTCAGCCTTTCATCATTGTACCACTAAAAGCTGAAAATCAAAAATTTCAAAATGTCTTTTGGCCTTGTGAACTCTGCATGAAAATTTAAACACAGTATAAATAACATAGTATAAAAAAGCATGCAAAATGTTATACACATCAATAATATGAAAACTCAATATAAAAATATATGAATTTATAATAAACCTTCAAATTAAGAACTAATTTAACTCCATCTTAGACATAAGTTAAAATACTGAAAAGATATACACAATAGAAACAATATTTTGGGTATTTTTATAAGATTTTCCATGTCATAATTTATAAAAATAGCTGTAATTTTTAAGAAAATGTTTTTACAATCAAACTTTTGATTCATTACACTCTCATCATTATGTAAATTATGTGTAATAAGTATCAAATTGTAATGACAAATATTTTTTTTTTTGGCTATCCGGTTTTTCCCGAGTAAAAAATCGCAAAAATGTAATTTTCTCTAAAACACAATTAATTAAAGATTTCATTACAGAAAAAATTTGCAAATTTATTAATCAGATTACTTAAAAATCTCCAGCTTTGTAGGTTGGACCCTCCTTTACTTCATTTTTAGAGTGTTTTCTCTTTCGAGAAGCCCTTAATATTTTTTGGGTAACTTTTGCTCTTTGCAAAGAGTGCCTTTTTGAGTCGCTCACCTTCAATTGTTCTTGTACCCTGGAAGTGTATGTGAACCAGGAATCAAATCTAAAAGTTAAAACACTTTTATGAAACCCATACAGACATTATTTAACTGTATAACAACTATACTGGATCCCAAGAGGAATGTTGTGTGTTCTACAAATACTTCTTTTGGAATAATAGTCCATAACAGATTCTTAAAGCTCTCATTAGCATTTTTAGTTTTTCCATGAACACATTTCTTCAATAATATGTTATCACATAATTCCATATAAACAGGTTTCACAGAGTTTATTCTATATTGTGGCAAACCTTTTGAATTATCATTAAATTTTTTACACGATGCTTGACACCGCCGGAATTTAGACCACCTTTTGGACACAGCAGGTATAGCAGCTGACTGCATAGATGCTAAATTACCAATGTTTGATCGAATGGCAATCCCATAGTAATTCTGCAGCTTATCAATTACGACACCTGTAAATTTGCCTTTGCTTTTTTCAAAAACAAATCGGAACTGTTTCTTGTAATTTACGCAGTCGACTACCTACTCTCTTCTGAACATGGCCCATGCATTCAAGTTTTTGGACAGAATCTTTGTCATAAATATTCTTTACATATAAGTATCCCTCGAAATCCACATCTCCATAATATTCGTTGTAATGCAGACCTCTTACACTGCTCCAATTGAGCGGTTTCTGCACAGATCATCAAAGAGACACGAGGGACCTTGGGGAGGGGTTTCTAAATGGGGGAATGTCTGGAAGACAGTCTAGTGTTCCTTCACACATCGCTTGGGGGGAGGAGCGTGACTAATCGACCCCAAAATGTGTCAGCAGGTGTCGGGGAGGTGCATACTGCAGAATTGTCTGCACGTGTGTTGAAGCAGCATTAGAGTCTCAGAACGTTCAAATATTCTGTACACTCCAACTGATTCCATGCTTGCAGCTGACCGTTTATGGTTCATTGTACATTTAGGGCTTGCTTTTTCATTTGAACCATCTTTTGTCCTTTTTTGCAACATTTTGCATGTTCTACAAATTGTGATAAAGTCTCAATATCAAGGATTTTCCCTGTGTCTATAGAAATAGCACTAAGAAATCCATTTAAAGAGCTATCCAAGAGCCATCCACCGATATAGAACATTTAACCATTTCCTTCTTGTTCACTTTCAAATGTGTTAACATTGATCGTCGTTATCCGATGTATAAGCCTCTCGTAATATTAATGTGGACACTAATACTTGTCTATTTACATCTGGTTTATCATAAAATCAATATCTAGACTGATATTAATATATACACGTTTGTTCCAAAGAACCATCATACATCGATTCAAGGGCACGGAGTTCCTAAATCAGTTCAATAGAGACTCTGTCTCTCTCTCTCTCTCTTCTCTCCGCTCGCCCGACCTCGTTTCGGAAAAGTCTAGTCTATTCTTTTTCTCGCTATCATCTGTATTTATCCCTTTTTCTGTCTTTCTCGAACAATCTCGATCTTTCCACACCACGAACCCCCGATCTTCCGGTTCCATTCTACGTAGACCACCTATGGCGAATTTCACCGCCGACGGCTTTCGCTTTGTCACATGCCTCTTACGGCCTTCGCTAATCATTCTAAATGATGTGTCTATGGTCCCACTTGTGAATGTCATGCTGCTTCCACATACATGCAGACAATTCTGCAGTACGCACCCCTTCCCTCGACACCTGTTGACACATTTTAGGGTCGATTAGTTACGCTCCTCCCCCCAAGCGATGTGTGAAGGAACACTAGACTATCTTCCAGACATTCCCCCATTTAGAACCCCCCCCCAAGGTCCCTAGTCTCTTTGATGATCTGTGCAAAAACAGCTCGGGATCGCTGCTGAGCAAACTGCCCCATAAATCTGTGGTTTCCCCCCCAGAATTATGTGCAGTGCAGATGTGTGTGGCCGCAGTGTGAGACGTGAGTCTGACAAAATGTGTCGCTTCTTCTGCAGCTTCATTCATTGAATCTTTGGCAGAAAAATTTACAGCATTCAAGATCTTTTTTTTTCCAGTTCATGTAAAAAAAAAAAATTTGGAAAATGTAGTCATGTTTAAAGTATTTTGCAGCAGATAACCCTTTACCTGATAATCTTTATTCAAACAGAAAAAGCAAATTTGTGTCATAACGTTGTTTAGTTTTCTTAGATGATGAAAATCCTTTAACAAATGAACATTTACTGTACATTACACAAAAGTTAGATGCTATTCCAAACTTTGAGTTTTCTTTTAAACATAAAGCTTTCTCAAATGACAGCTTATTGGACAGCTTAGTCGAAAACGCAGTCATTAAAATTTCTTTCGCAACAATATTTTTCCGTTTTAAATTTGTTTACGCACTTAATAGATATTTATCATAAAGTTCACATGTAAAAAATCAGGTCAAGTGTTTGCCTGTTCTGCTACTCTTTAAAACCAAAAAAAATTGCAATAATATAACGTTTAAAAAAATCTAAATCAAAATATAATTAATAAATTATAAATAAAAATACAATTAATAAATTGCAATAATTAAACCCACACAAATCTATAAATTACACAAAAGTTTTTTTAGAATTCTTTAATCTGTCTAAAGCTCCTGTAAGGAAGTACTTTTCAAAATAAAGATTTACTTTTAAAAATAAAGATATGTTATGATAAAGATCAATAAATATATTTTGTTAAAGATATACATATGTCACTTTTGAAAAGAAAGCATTTACTGAACAAATGAACATCTAAAATAAAAATGGCAACAAAGAACGTTTCTTTAGAATCATTAATTTGAGTTTTGGTATGATTAATAACGTTACTAGTTATTGACCCATTTCAATTATTTGTGACCGCCTGAGGTAGGGTAAGGAGAATTTTGAATTTGATTTTAGTTTTTTTAAAATTATTTTTACATATTTCCTCTGTTAGGGCAAATTTTTGTGTATAAGGCTCTTACATTTCTGGACTCACCCTTCAAAAATTATTTGTTATTATATTAATTACAAATTAACGGTCATTAATTTTGATTCCGGAAGTTGTAAGTTATCTCCGCTGTGTTTAACGACGCCTGTATGTAAAATTTCACAATCGTCTCTTCTAAACTGTGGGTTTTTATACAATCATAACTAAACAAACATTCATTTATATATATATACTAGCTGAAAACACGCGCTTCGCTACGGAGCACATTCAAATTAAATACAACAGTCAATGTATGCAATTAATGCCAAAAATAATAAATATATATATATATATATATATATATATATATATATATATATATATATATATATATATATATATATATTTATAATAAATACGACGATCAATATATACAATTGATGTAGAAAAAATATATATATTTAAAAAAAATCGTAAGGGATATTTTTTTAGACAAAATAATGTCCAATCGTCTGCCGCATTGGCGGGGAAAAAAATATTTTGTCTATTTAGTTGTTATGACGTGACGATAAATTTATTTAACGTATCAGAAAATGAAATCACGTGATCGGCATTTTATAAACTAAATTCTAAAAATGAATATTTAAAAATTCACCAAAAATCAGAAAAGGGAGGTAAAGATTCGAAAAAGATTTCATTTTAAAGGAATTCTTAGGATCTATCTCGTGATATAAATATTTCTAACCCTCAAATTATTATTTTAAATGCAAACTTAAAAAAAGTTGCTAAAACAGCTTAAAAATTTAATTTTAAAAAATCTAAGAAGAATTTTTCAAAAATCTCTCTTAGTGCACCCCTACACCATAAGAAGAATCGCCATGCAAAATATCAGACTTTTAGGTTCAGCGGTTTGGTCTGTGCGTTGTATGTCAGTCAGTTACGTAACTGTTATATATATATATATATATATATATATATATATATATATATATATATATATATATATATATATATATATATATATATATATATATATATGTGTGTGTGTGTGTGTTTCTTCACTCAAAATATACTGTAGAGGTTTTAGAACGAAACAGTATGATTGTAGGATGATATTAGGATTGGTGTGTATATATATATATATATATATGTCAAGCTTTACTGAGTGAATTGTTTTTGTTTTTGTAGCCTAACTGCGACCGCGGCCAGCATCGGCGCTGCCAGCGTGCCGAGTGCGGGGCTGGTGACCATGCTGCTGGTGCTGACGGCAGTGGGGCTGCCGACACAGGACATCTCCATGATCGTGGCCGTCGACTGGCTCCTGTAAGTCTCATTCACATCTCGTGCTTCCCAAGCCATCTTCAAAACAAACACACACACACACACATATATATATATATATATATATATATATATATATATATATATATATATATATATATATATATATATATATACAGTGGAACCCCGATTTTACGTTTTTCATGGGACCAGCGGTAAAAAACGTACGAAACGGGAAAACGTAAAATCGGGGTTAAAAAAAAATCTAAGCATATTGTTCAAAAATTGACACTTACCGAATGAACTATTGGAAAAAATGTGTAATTGTTACTTGTTTATTGCTTTTAGATACAATTTCAACTACAGCACGTTCAATACTAGCAATTTTTTGCAAATTTGCTTCTTGGTTTACATTCGAAACTAAAAATTGTTTCAGAGATTTTACGCGTTAAATCGCTTGATCAGCTGTGGGTACTACATCCTCCGTTATTTCTTCTTCATCTTCATCACCACTATCATCGGAAGCGGGATTTAAAATAGATATCGAAGGAATTTGTGAAGTGATGAGATGTGCGTCGCAGTCGATATACGCGTCATAATTTCACCTGAACGTGAGATTGTGTGGCTGAAGGTGAATCTTCATCTTCCGTTTCATTGTAATCTGAAGCTGAATGGATAACTTCATCGTTGGATTCCGAGAAGCCTGCTTTATTAAACACATTGTTAACACATTTTTTGTCGCCCACGCTGTAGAAATCAAATTCAGAGCTTCCAGAACATTTATCTTTGCTGTAGAAGCATCATGCAGGTCACCGGAACCAATAAATAGAAGTGATTTCCTAACCAGTTGTTTCCTGAAATGTAATTTAAATGGTCGGGTAATTCCTAGATCTAAAGGTTGAAGTTGGCTGGTGCAGTCTGCTGGAAAAAATTCTTCTCGCATATTTTTCAATTTAAGATCCAAATGAGAGGCGCAGTTATCAAGTAAAAAAATTATTTTTCGCTTTTGTAGTCGCATTTTTTTATCCAGTTTTCTAGGAAAATCTTCAAACAGCGATTGAGTCCTCCACGCCTTTTTATTCGAAGTGTAATTCGTAGGTAAACTTTTTTCACATTATTGAAACACCGTGGTTTCTTTGCTCTACCGATCACAAGATGTGTTAATTGCTCACTTCCGTCGGCATTAGTACATAATGAAACAGTTAACCGCATTTTTTAAGCTTTCCCCGGTGGCAATTTTCGCATTTGATCGTCAACGTTTTGTCGGGTAACAAGTTGAAAAATAGTCCCGTCTCGTCGGCGTTGAATACGTGTCTTGGAATGTACTCCTTTAATAAATTTGGAAAAGTGTTCTCTTTCCACTGCTGCACAATTGCAATATCCACACCATCGGATTCTCCACAAGTAGATTTAAAACATAAACTGTTCCTTTTTTAAATCTGTCGATCCAGCCATTCGACGCAGAGAAGCCTTGGAGTTTAAGCCTTTCAGCAATTTCAAGCGCCATTTCTTTAACGATGGATCCGTTTAACAATTGAATTTTTGATTCCCGGGCATCCTTGAACTATTCCATTAAATTTTTTTCCAAATAATCATACGGAGATGTCTTAAGAGATATTTGTTTCTTTGCAGATTTTCCGAGTTTTTCAGCACTTAACTCTACTGAAGCTTCTTATTTTAAAATCGTTTGCAAAGTTGAATATGCAATACCCAAAGATTTAGCAAGATCAACTTTAGTGCCATGAAATTCTTTAGTTTTTTCGACGATTTCGGCCTTTTTAGCTAGAGAGAAACATTTTCGTTTAGACATCCTTCCTTCAGGTTAAGAACCCTCGACAATGAGAAAAATGGCTACGGGGCTCAAATGAACTCTTACAGACCAGTTGAAACCAGTTCTACATTTAGTGGGTTGCATGGGCTGGTCATACTCCCCCTCCTTTTCCATTTGTGGACATTGGGAAATCGAACCAAAAGCGATCCCTCCCCGTCTTTCTCTTTTGTTGACAGAGAGTGATCGAAGAATCGAAAGGCATTGCCGTGATTCTCCCCTTACTTGCGGGTATCCCGTGCTTAGCTCCATCCCCCACCCTTCTGATTTTGACACTGGGAGGTACCCCTCCTCCCTACCACACACAGACAAAAGGACAATAAGAGCGAACACAAAGAATGCCAGAACGGCTTCAAACAGGCAAGAAACAAGTTTTTCTTGAAAGACAGAACTCGAAAAAGTTGAAGAAGTGTGAGCCTTGTAGAGGAAAAATAATTTTGATCTTGCCTTAAGAAAAAAACGTATTAACCGGGATTTTCTGGTAAAGGGTAACGTAAAATCCGGGATATTTCAACATTATCGGTATAGGCAATTTTAACGGACCAGCAGAAAATGACGTAGGAAGCGGGATAACGTACGAAACGGACAACGTAAAATCGGGGTTCTACGGTATATACATATATATATATATATATATATATATATATATATATATATATATATATATATATATATATATATATATATATATATATATATATATATATATATATATATGCATCCCATTGCTGGTAACGATGGCCTCGACGATGAACTGGGGCCCCTCAGAAGTGTGACGTGACGAACGTCTGCTGAGCAAAATCCTCGCGTAACGGTGCAAGAATTAACCTTTCAACGGCACCCGAGAAAGGTGTCCAAACGAGGTATTATCGGAGCTCAGTATGAAACAACGAATGGGTAGACCGGTTACTTGTGGTGGAAAATGGCACTATTAAGACAATGGGTTGACAACAATAAGTATCTAAGGAAGATAGGGATTCATTACGAATCGCTACAGCAGCCGATGTAGATGCATCGTCGACTGCTCGGCAGACTCCATTGAAGTCAAACAGCTCGGGCTTTTATGGCAGCCTCCCTATTCTGGCGCCTTCATCCACACCAGGAAACGCGTTTTGGACAGGAGATCCGTACTTGAGTAGATTTGGATCGCCAAAATCTAAAATTAAGATGAAATAAAGAATTCAATGATAATGGTAAACAGATTTCACATTCAAATAAAATAGTCCATTCTCTTTGGTTTGTATGTTTAGTTTCAAAAATACTTCTTTATTTATATATATATATATATATATATATATATATATATATATATA
>CAJRAI020000116.1:0-10076 GCA_907164885.2 Dolomedes plantarius
CGTAAACAGCTTCCAAATAAGTAGTTCCTCGGCGCTCCGTGAATTGCTGATTTTCGAAATGAAGGGGAAGGCTACAGGTTGCATTCTTGCACTCTGCAAATAGATATACAATTTTTTTTTCCACCCCTCATCTCGTTCTTGTTGATTAATTTTATTTCACGGCTCCCTGTTCATCCACCTGACGATGTATCATTGCGCACCTTCCATCTTCTGTTATTCTGAGATTTCTTCCCCGTTCGAAAAATGGCGCGCAGCGGAAGTATCGGGTTACCGACAGCGGCCAGCGGAGGTAGCGATAAGAACTTGTTGCTAGGCGCAGGGTCAGTTTTAGGGAAATAAAGAAAAACAAGGAATAGTAATAAATTTTTGCCATTTATAAAAATTTATTCAACCTTTGAAGTAAAATTCACCAGCCAAATATACATACCAGCCACTTACAAGGTTTATGAATTTATCAACATTTTAAAAATAAGGTATAACATGTGATGATCTATTTCAATTTAATTCTTCACAATGTCAAAACATTTAGAGAAATTTGCGCATTATTCTCCAAATGTGTTGACATTAATCAAATCAATTAATATTTGATCACCACAAGTTTAACCCTAAAACATTTAGCAGAGGCTTAATAAATTTATTTATACAAAGCATAACCGTTACTAAAATTTAATTCCTTACTTTACTAACTTAATTATTTCAAAACCCGAGATTAAAATAAACGTTAATTATTTAAAAACTATTAATTATCCTCACAACAATACTGTATTGATGAAAAACTGTAAATATCGCTCAAAGAACATGAAATGTAATTCAAAATATCACGGTAATAGTTCTTGTGAAAATAAACAACTCTGCAACATTCTTGATCCTTACCAACTTCATTTAATTTAATAATTTTATTACCAACTTATATAAGTTAACGATTAAAGATAAAGAAACAATACTGAAGAGAATGTTTTATTTTCTTAACATTACCTCTTTAATACTTAACATCCAGAAGATGTGGTTACAACCTGTCCGTCGCATCGGAGTGGCCCCAGGTAATGTTCAGAACACGTTATGGATTTTCTTTATGACCACAACGCGTAGTGGTCAAATATCATGACAGCCACGACGCGAATTTTAAACTGTGGTCTTTTTGAGTTAGCCACAACGCGTTCTAGCTAATTTTAGAAGTTCCATAATAATAATAACGTAATATGGGTGTTTTAAAGCTACCACAATGCGTTGTGGACATTTTATTCGCTCAGTGAGCGTTTTCGTTCTTTGAGCCTAACATATATATGTATATATATATATATATATATTTATATATATATATATATATATATATATATATATATATATATATATATATATATATATATATATATATATATATATATACATACATATATATATATACACCCAGAAGGAAACGAGCTACTATCACGAAACTTAACATGTATGTAGTGTATGAGCAGATAAGCAAATGATTACAAATTCAGAAGAACAGACCGTTTTATTAAGAAGATATGGCATGAAAAAGGTCACAAATCGGCAGCGATACAAGCCGAAACACGGCGTGGCAAGGAATAAGTGAGGTCACCTATGACCTCCTGCGGAAGATCATGCCATAATCTTTGCAACTGGGCAGTTGATTCACCAGTATTCCGGGACAGCTGCAGTTGCCTTCCACGCACGTCCTAGACGTGCTCTATTGGCGAGAGGTCTGGTGACCTGGAAGGCTATGGTAGTACGTCATATCCTTCAGGACATTGTTGGGAGAGTCGCGCAGTATGTGGACGAGCGTTGTCTTGCTGATAAATGACACCTGGGCGACTTGATAGCATAGGCAGTACAACTGGCGTTAAAATCTCGTCCAAGTAACTGTGTGCCGTCAAAGTGCGTTGAAGGACGACTAGAGGTGATTATATGTCCCAACGAATCGCTCCCCACACTGTCACACTTTGTGCAATCAACGTATGCCTCTCGACAACAAATGTCGGTTCAGACCGGTGGCCTGGCCGCCTGCACACGCGTATGCGTTGTTCAGCAGCAATAAGACTGGATCGGGATTCATCGTCGAAGATCACACGCCTCCATTCGGTCACACTCCAGCTTCCCCGAGGTCGGAAAAAATCCAATCGACTCTGCCTATGATGTGGGGTCAGTGGTAAGTGTCTTAATGGACGTCGGCTCCTTATTCCTGCGTCTGCCAGTCGTCTCCGAATGATTTCCCTTGATACCGACGGATGTCTGGAAGGTGATAAATGGCGTCGAACCGATTCTAGCGACGGTGTTAGTGCGGACGTTGCCGCTCTTATGATTGCGCAATCCTCGCGCGCATTTATCTTCCTGGGACGCCCTGACCCTCCACGACGGTAGACTATCCCTTCCGTGATCCATTGTTGCTAACACCGAGCAACTACCATATCGCTCTGACCGAAGTGGCAGCCGATACGCCTGTTCGACCAACCTGCTTCTCTGAGGCCCAATCTACACCCCCTCTCAAAGTCCGACAATTTTTCGTACTGTCGCCGGTTACGTCTCAGAGGCATCTCTAGTCACAATACCGTCCATCCAAGTCGACAGATTTGTTTGAATAACCCTATGTCACGAGCAATCATGCTTTTAAACTCTCTCAGCTGCGCATCTCATATGCGCATAGCGTGCTTACCCTGGTCTCATTAGCGTCGAAATTTTAATCATTTGCATATCTCTTACCAGACTACATTCCTGCCAAGATTCGTGATAGTCGCTCGATTTCTTCTGGGTGCATATATTTTTTTGTGACAGAGTGTATATATATACAAAGAATTTTTGTATAAAAGTTCCCTTGAAATTTCCGAATATTAAAAATGTTAGACTTGTCGAAAAAATTTAATTTTCTTTGAAAATTCGCCAAAGAAAAAAGGAGCCACATATTTCGTGATAGATTATTTTTGTTTCGGGTCTGATAAATATCCGGAGCGATCAAAATCTTTCGAGGTAAAATCAAACCCATCCCAAAATAATTGTTCACATGGGTAAATAAATAAAATTCCACGTGAACCAATTCGACCGGAACTTTTCCTTTTGGTTCATATCCATTTCAAGCCCAGGTTTAAACGTCTCCGAACAAATGTTATGAACGTTTGTATCGTGAAACAAATAAAGTTTCATACAGTAAAAGAAATGTGTTATATTACACATTGTTATACATTTATTTTTGGCCGGTTTGGGTCTAAAAAGTCTCCGCACTTTTAAACAGCTAAGGACCACAAAATTCACTAAACCTTCATAATTAAGTTTCAATGAGGTTAAATGAATGCTCTATAGCACGCCTACAAAACTACAATAGTAAGGAGGGCCATACTACATTACGGAACGCTGCTTATAATAGGATAGATGGGAAAGCGAAATATATTTTAACTAACAAAAATTAATCCACTAATTCTTTAAAAAATGAAATAAATAATAATATTCATTGCTTATACATTCCTTTCGTAATATTATAAATCTAAAACTAACTCCTATTTTTTTAGATTTATTAAATTATTCGTCCTCATTAATGGCTTCGCGGGCCACAGAATGAATCCTGGAGGGTCGCATGTGATAGCATGCTGGCCGTATTTTGTGCAAGCTGGTTTATAGGAATAAATACATTATATTTATGAAAACGTACATGAGTTTTGTAATGACAGCAAAAATTATATTGCTTTTCACGGATACCTGCTTTTTTCGGCGTATGTAAACTTCATTTATTTAACTTAATTGAACTTTTTATTAACAGGCTTTTATAATCGAAGTAATTCTGATTGATTTATAATTCGAAATACTGTTTAATTTACGTAATCCAGCAAAATAAGACTGTTTAAAAATTTTTTCCTTAAGTAGTTTTAAATTTTTACGAGATCAAAAATTTTTTTAAAGATCTCTCTCTTTATAATAACTTCTTTTTTTTCAAAATTTGACTGACACAAACATGTAAAAATGCTTATTGAAACAATTATCTTAAGCCTTGAAAAACTTGTATATTTGTTTTTATAATTATTGAAAATTTCAAGGTAAACTGTTTTATATTCAGCTACATCGCAAGTGAAAATAACACTGTTTTGTACATTTTTTTTACAAAATTTCAGCCGCATCTGGAATTTTTTTCTGATAATTTGATTCAGATAATTTAATATTATGAGGTAAATGTTTTACATGTCTGGGTTTTAGCGAGTTCCATTCCCATGGCAACTGTTTAGTCCGAGGACCTCTAGCGCCACCTTCAGTATAATTGGGTAAGTTGTCATAATTGAATTTACCAAAATTGATGATGTAAAATATTTAATTTTGGAACTTTTAGAGCTGGAGGTCGCTCAAGACCTAAATGGAAAATGTTCTGCTGCATGGCGATGAACCATGTGATGCAGAAAATACGGACGAGTGGTCAACACGTTATATTTTAAGCTTTCATTACAGGGATTATGTATTTGTTTCATATCGTTATTTGAGAATAAGAGAAATATTGAACTGAAATGTCTTCTGTTTTCTTAGAAATGTATGTGCATGAATGCTTTTCTCTACAAAATGTTAATTGGATTTCCTTTAGCTTTACATGAATGCGTCGTGTTACTTAAGAGAGGAATGTCTTTGCAATTATTTCGGTGGTTTCTTCACTTATGTTCTGCTGCTCTTGGTATTTCAGTATTTTTTAACGAAATCCCTGTCTTTTTTAAGTTCATTGTTTCAAGAATGTTTTTGATAAATGGTTAAATTTTGACTTACTTTTTAAAACTGATAAAAAATTGATTTAGGATATTTTATGCGTTTATTTAAGCTGTTTTATCAATTAACTAATTTAATTTTATACTTAGAACACCAGATTTTCTCTCTTTTGGAATTGCAAAGACCCGCAAAAGCGAAACTTACAGTCCTAAAAAGGACTTTTGCGGGAGTACTCGTGAAGAAGGAACTTTTTGATCGCAACTTTCTTCCTGAGAAACTGCAAGTGCCTTGCGATCCCATCAAAATAAAACAGTTCTAACGTCTCCACTAAACTAACAACAAATGTGATTAAGAAGCTCACCAGACCAATAAAGTTAATGTCATTTGCATACGATGACCAATAAAGTTAATGTCATTTGCATCTCCCCCCCCCCCCCCACGGTCGAATTCCTTCGAATGGGAGATGCGTTGATAGGGTTGCAGCTGACACTAAGAAGACATGCTCACCGGTACAGATGTGTTTTAGAGTAAACTTGAATGCGAACACTCAAAGGGTCGCAGGCGTTGTACTTGAGTGCTGGTGGACGGTGTTGGAAGAGATAAAGGGTTATCAGAAACTGGAGGGAATTGTCGACACTTGCAACAGCGACAAGGGAGTCAGTGGAAGTTGCGTATGGCAGGTATACCCAGAATTGTGGGATGGCCCTATTCATCGACCCCCAAAAGGGGTGTTCAAATAGTGTCGTACATCAGTGCTGAAGTACGTTAGACCCACGCTGGAACATCATACAGCAGTAAACAATCGTCTACCAGGTATGATAGGGAACTTAATGCAAAGTAAAAGTTATTTAAAAAAATGAACATCTGTAGCAATGGTCGCCCCTCAACACCGCCCTCTAGCACCAAAGTAAGACGTATGCAACCCCGTCGACACATATCGTCTACACATCCCCTGAAACATCCCCTCTACGCACACACCCTGCTGTTCACACCTGCAAAGATTTGAGCAAAGAAATCGAGTCCAACGTACAAACAAATGAAATGGCAGACCTCCAGCAGTGACAAGTTCGATTCTGTCTGGTTCCTCGGCTGACGACGTGCTGGACACAAAATAGAACGTTGGACGAGCGGTGTCCCATCCAACAATAGTGAGGGTCCGTTCCAAGACCTCTCGGATGGGACACTAGAAGGATACGATCTCGCGACAGGACAAGCTCTGTCTGGCTCTCTCAAAGTCCCTTTCATGGGTGTCTGGTATCAGTAGACGATCACCATCGCATTGTCTGACACTCTGCATCCCACTGGCTTAAAATGAAAATCATTTGCGTTGGCCGCATTGTCAGATGCTCTTTCTCAATGGACATACATTCTGCGCTTTTATTGCATACATGCATGCATACAATCTCTACGTTGGAAATCATAGTGTCACGAACTTAAGGGATTCTGCTCGCTACTATGAAGATTCGAGGGATTCTCAGGTTTAAAAGAGACTTTCTCTGTATGCCTCATAACATTTATTGCGACACTTCCATCTCATAAAGTTATTAACCTTCCATTTTGAAATAGATACTTCACCTCGGGCCAAAAAAAGGAGAATATATACAAATATTCACTTCTCATCGTCCATATTGAATCCCTTCGGTTACTTCATATTCAATACGCAATGCTTTCTTAATTTTTTTATGTTTGAGTGGTGCTATTAGTTGAATATCGGCTCGATAGATAGCAGCACTAGCCGTCCAAACTAGATCGGTCTTTCCTTAGGCAATAATAGTTAATGCATTCGGCAGATTCCTCTTTCCGAATGCATAAATTTTGAAAAAGTTGGGATTTCTAAACGTATGCTTCCTCTAACAAGAACTGAGAACAAAAGAGAAAAAGACCCGTCAAATGACATTTATATTTCCTGTATGGGATGAATTTCGCCAAAACAGCGAATCGCTCGCTTAGTGCTCTGTTAACCTCCTTTTTTAACCCTTTAGATTCCCCTTCCCACACATCTCTGGGGACCAACTGGTCGTTTAAGTAAGCTTGGCCGAAATGAAACTGGAAATTTACTAATAGTGTAAGAAATGCAGGAGACACAGAATGTCATTCTTATTCCATAACTCATGCGGTCACTTTTGGCAATGTGATAGAGAAAAACCAATAGTTATTATGTGAACTTCATTTAACAAACATGCCGATAGATGGCGACACTACTTTATGTAAATATCTGGAAAATTGAATCTGCCTTAGAATTCAAACACATTTATTGTTCGTCTTTTCCCGTGGAATAATTTTTATTTTGCTTTTGTTCTATACGTGTATGTATGTATAAAGTTATGTATGGATGTAGATGTATGTGTATATGTGTTTTTGTATATGTGTATGTCTGTGATTTATTCCAAATCGAAAATAATACTAGAAGCTATTTCTTATGTTCTAATACACCTAATTCTGTTTTTACACAATAGATACGTTTCTGAAAAATACGTGCAAAAAGAATCATGTGATAAAAGACATAATATGTATGGAAGAGAAGAAGATTGGTTCCGGGTCTAAAAAATCAGTAAAAATAATTTTAAAACCCATATGAACATATTCGTTTTAAGCTTATTATTTTAATTCAACAAAATACACATGTAATAATATGTAATAAAAATGAAAAAAATTCGTCATGAACAAAAAAAATCTGTTTTACACATAAAATTTTTTTATTCATTTTCGCATTCTGATAATAAACGGAGCATACGTTTGAGTACGACTGGAATATCACTGCTATCACTAGAAATGTTGTGGACGTCATCTTCTTCCTCTATTAATAAAATTCTTTCTGTGATCTCTTGAGCAAAATCAACACGAGTCTCCTCTGATGCTGATGATTCACCGGTTTTACGGACGAATTCAGTTATTAATCGTTGTGTTCGTGTTTTGGTTAGGACGTTCTCTGTAAGAGGCTGTCAACATCTTCAAGTCACGTTGAAACTTCTCAGCGCGTTCCTCATTAGGGTCATTGATAAAATGATTACCCAATTTTTTGTTCTGTTCCAGACATTCTTTCATTAAATCGCCTGCTATGTACTAACCCATTGGATTCGCTCACCTCAATGTTAACCTATGGAGAAAATTCGTCCACGGATTGCCGACTTGGATTCAAAGATTTTTTTTAAAAAATTGTACTCCGTCATAGAGAAAGAAATTTTACATTTGTGTACATTTTTCGTTTTTTTTTAAATGCAATTACTTTTTTTAAATTTAAATTATTCGGGAAAAAATCTGGTATAGTGTGTTTTAAACGCTCATAAATTCCTTCGGTGGACGAAATTTACAAAACGAATCCTGTAGCGCTTTGCAGAAATGTTCAGGCTATCTGACAATACCAATTTTATTTGATTATCAGCATTTATGAATCTGTAAATAGTTGAAAAATATATATTTTAAATAAATAATTTGGGGCCAGCCCTTAACCCCCTATAGAGAAGGAGACATTACAATCCCTCAAAATGCCCATCCTAAGGGGTTGGAATTCTCGAACTGTCAACTGGACTCCTCCCACCACAAGAGTCGGCAAGAAGAGGAAAAGGGAAATACGATTTTTTCTTACTAAGAGCATTTAGAACAGGATCGCTTTCTTTCATTTTCTCCATTTTTGATAGAATAAAAGAAGAGAATGTTTTTGCTGACTGAATTCTTGAATGAAAACAGAACTGGATACACTATTGTCAAAAATAATACGTAACAAATAAAATTTTGTTTTCTTAGAATTTAGAAGAAAAAAAAATGAGAAATTGGATTAGGCCGCTCGTGTTAAATCAAAATGACTCGTGTAAAAAGAGAATGGAATATTTTTTTGAATTCGTGTTAAATCAAATTCGTGTAAAAAAGGTTCGTGCAAAAACAGAATTCGGTGCACTTGAATATTATTGTTGTTCAACATCAACGGTAATTGAATTCCAGATAATAACACGATTTATTTGTATAATATACACATTTCGGAGAACTAAAGAACATTAATCACATCGAGTAAACTGTTTTTTCCAAAACTCAAACGTTTCTCTTTTTTAAAGATGTTGCCAAATCCTCTGCATAAAACTTTGTCGTTGCCATGGTAACTCAGAGCGAGAAGAAATACTCACTAAATCCGTTTACGTCACAATGTGTATGTATATATGTGTGTGTGATGAATTTTTGCGTGAGGTCGGTCGCCAAAACACATGCCAAGCAGCAAAGTTTGATTTTTGTTTGGCTCTACTGGTGGCGAAAACGATGGCTGAGATAAAAAAAGAGAAGTGGATTCACAAATATATGAATAAAAGATAAATTTTATTGATATATATATACATATATATATATATATACTAGCTGAAAACCCGCGCTTCGCTACGGAGTACATTCAAATTAAATACAACGGTCAACGTATGCAATTTATGCCAAAAATAAATATATATATTTATAATAAATGCGATGATCAATGTATACAATTGATGTAAAATATATCTATCTATATATATATATATTTATAAAAAAATCGTAAGGGATATGCATTTTTTTTTGGATAATATCCAATCTTCTGCTGCATTAGAAAGAGAAAAAAATATTTTTTTTGTCTATTTAGTTGTTACGCACGTGACGATAAATTTATTGAAAGTACCAGAAAAAGAAATCACGTGATCAGCATTTAATAAATTAAATTCTAAAAATTAATCTTTAAAATTTCACGAAAAATCAGGAAATGGAGGAAAAATTCGAAAAACATTTCATTTTGAAGGATTTTTTATGATCCTTCTCGTGATTTTATAACCCTCAATGTATTATTTTAAATGCAAACGTAAAAAAAGTTTAAAAAACAGCTTAAAAATTTAATTTAAAAAAATCTAAGAAGAATTTTTGAAAAATCTTTCTTAATGCACCCCTACACTATTAGAAGAATCGCCATACAAAATTTCAGCCCTTTAGGTCCAGCGGTTTGGTCTGTGCGTTGTATGTCAGTCAGTCAGTCAGTCAGTGAATGAATGAGTCAGTTACGGAACTGTTTTATCTATACTTATATATAAAGAGAGAGCGATTTTGTACGTGGAGGGTAATCTTCAGAACCACTGTACCTATTTGAAAAATTCTTTCACTGTTTGAAAGGTACAGTATTCCAGATGGACATAGGCTATATATTATGTATATCTGATCAGTAGAAATAAAGTTAGGGGCTTAATCCTAACAATCTCCATTGTTTCCGCTACTGTCTTCTACCGCTTTTTGTTCCGAAGATTTCAACGATCCTTATCGTGGTGCTATCTCGGTGGGCTTCTGTTCTGACGCTAGCGGTTCGAACCTATCCGTTCTCCGGCATGCCTTTTTCTTTAAAAAATTTATTTTAATTATTAACTAACATAAAATTAATTTAAGGTATTATTTAGGTTATT
>CAJRAI020000118.1:0-50000 GCA_907164885.2 Dolomedes plantarius
TATATATGGTGTGTGTGTGTGTGTGTGTGTGTGTGTTGTGTGTGCGTGTGTGTGTGTGTGTGTGTGTGAGTGTGTGTGTGTGTGTGTGTGTGTGTGTGTGTGGTGTGTGTGGTGTGTGTGTGTGTGTGTGTGTGTGTGTGTGTGTGTGTGTGTGAGTGTGTACCGCCTGATCCGTATTCATCACGGATGTGTGATGGAGGAAAACGAGTTACAGGTTCTCTCCAAATCAAAATGCGCCTACTATCGCTTTGGAAGCTAAATCTGGGCTCATCAGAAAAGAGAACAGCCCTCTATTGATCACGCGTTCAGTGGGCATGTTGACGTGTCCACTGCAAACGTTCCCACCTGTGACGTGACGTGATCGGGACGCAAATGGCTGGTCGCCTCGCAAAATAACCACCTTCGTGAAGCCTTCTACGTACGGATGACGTTGATACCAACCTTCTGGAGCTTGCAGCGAGGGAGGATCTGAATTCAGACGGAGTTGCGGTTCTATCCCTTGGGCGCAGAATGACGAATATCAGGGCTCATCGGCACTCGTCTTAATGTATGGCCATCCTTGGATGACCTCTTGGATGCCGAATCCGTTGTGTTAAAATTGTGCACAAGTATATGTACCAGCAGAACGGATTCACATTCAGCTATCTGCCACATCTGTCTGACTTGTCTTGCCTCTCGTCTCCAATAGCTCGCGCATCGCAGTTCTTCGAGTCAAAAAAATGGCCTGGAGGTCCTTATATACAATTTGGCTATGGCAGATGTCTATATCAGCCTCGCAGATACAATTTCTCTGAGCATGCACTTTTATGCTCCTCGCAAAATGAGCGTATTCCGACTGCGGCAACCACTATTTTGCTAATGTAGTATTGTTCATCAGCCTGTTACGTAACGACATATTCAAATTTTAAACAGATTGGCCTAGTTTTGACCTGTTATCCCTCTTTTTGTGATTCTCCCTTAATTTTAATAACTAGCGTATATATATATATATATATATATATATATAGTTATTTAAATATATATATATATATATATATATATATATTTATTTAAATATATTCATTGTGGGCCCGTATTCTTGGGATACATGCTCACCCACCCCCTAAGGAAAAGGTAAATAGCTCTAGATCCACCTACACAGGCTGAAATCTTTTATGTTGTCCCCTCATACTACGAACTCACTCTTAGCTTTATAAACTGAAATGCCAGAAAATCTGAGATATCTAACTAATACGTCATTGGACATCGGCTATGAAAGCCGATTGCGTGTAGTGAACGTTGTAAATTCCTCATGACGATGTTCGTAGAAGCCCCCTAGCATTGAATTTCTAAGTTATTTGCACAAATGTTTGATTCCCTTCGCTAGAAATGATTCCTTAAAGATGGCAACGGTCGCGATCATCCAGAGCCTTTCGACGACCTTACTACTGCAGAAGGTTCGATGCTTTACCGGAATTCCTCTTTTCGAGGAATTCCGGTACATATAATAATATTATATATATATATATATATATATATATATAGATATATATGATATATATAGTATAGATATATATGACATACATCCTAGATGTATCACCCGGTTTCGCTCGGGATTCAGTTTCCTGTTATTTTTTGCATATGATTAGTTGCCTCATGTTATGATCTAAAGTTTTCTCTAAAATTCCTTTTGCCGGTAGGCAAATAGCATTAGTTGTTGTGCGTGCTGTTGTTGTTCATTCCCCTTTTCCTCTCCTTTCGATGGTTGGCAGCTCGGAGACGATCCGTATGCCTTCAGCGGCGTCCAAATAGTTCTTCTTCATCAGTCTCACTGCTTCGGATTCACTACAATTCGATTTTCTGTTGCCTTCGAGCTCTTGGGAATGTTTTTTCTTCAGATTCTCGTGTGCGTCTAACTGCATTTCGAATTCTGTCGGCTTCGCGCTCTTCTGTTTTTTTTTTCATCACATTGCTTATTTCTCAACAATCTTTGATATTTTGCCCTTACTTCTGCAGGATTAAAAGTTGCTCTCTTCTTTTTGGGCAATTTAAAGCATTAATTTACAGCTAGTCAATAACGTTTGAATGGATTTATTATTATAGAAAAAGAATCAATAATGTTTTAATGGATTGAGATCACATTCAATATTAAAACACAGCAAATCTAATAATTATTATAGAAAAAGTATATGTACGTATTTCATGCTCGGAATTCTTTGTCAAAACTAAGTCGTCTGTAATGTTTCAATGACACTTTCAGACTTTCTTAATTATAATATACACGTATTTCATGATTCAAATTCTTTCTCAAAACTAAATCATCTGCTATGTTTCAATGTCACTTCAGTTATATAAATTATCGCGTCAAGATTAAACGCACGTGTTTCTAGCTAAGTGAACATGTCCTCCAGTATATTTGAGTTTGAAGGTAGCTTGGGATAGTTTCAATTCATGAAATGGATAGATAGCACATTCATTGAAAATGAATGACTTTCCATCCTTATATTTTCATTTTTAAAAAGAAATATTCCGTCGTTGCCACGTATATGAAAATAATATATCAAATTCTTTCTTGCATGCTCCAATATATGAATAAATCACGTTTTTAATTCATGTCTATTTATTTTTACAGAAATGTTATAATTTAATTGGCAACAATGAAATGTTACAATGGCTTTGAACAAAAATATCCATTGATACCGCGCAAACTTGTTCTAACATAATTTGGGAATAGAACGTCGTAGCGGGGTGAAAATAGTCTATGGGGGGCGTCCATTTATTAGTCTATGGGGGGCGTCCATTAATGAGGTAATTTTGGCGATTTTTCAACACCCCCCCCTTCCGCTGGTGAGATATCATGAGATTTGGCTCGACCCCCCTCACCCCCCTAATCTCATGTGAGATTTTTGAAAATGCGTATTTTTAGTGTAAATACGCTAATCTGTGCTTGATTGCGTTCGATTGATTTAAAAAACATAATTTGCTTAATTATTTTTATTTAAGGACTAGTTAAGACTAATATTAAGACTACTAAGAACGCTAGTCTAGAATCCCAGTAAGAAAATCGAAGAATAAATACTTAAATAGGAACTACTAAACTTCGTAAAAGAATATTCATTCTATTTCAGTCCACGGGGACTCGTGTGGTCTCAAGAGTGACTACTGGAACTATTGTGTAGGATTTAGCCATATTTTAGAGTAGAAACATGTTTTACTTAATATAACCCAGTTTTCACGCAATTTTACACTGTTTCTTGCTGAAAAAAAATTACGTGATATTTGCCAAGACCCCCCCCCTCTCCCCCACGTGAGACTGGGTGAGATTCGGCTCGACTCCCTCCCCCTCTAAAAGCATCACGTAACTAATGGACGCCCCCTAACCTTCGCACAAGTTCAAGCAGTAAGGCCCTCTGCACACGGAGCAACTCAAAAGAAACTGATAACTGACTGCAATCACAAACCAGTCCGTGATGAGTTGTAACCTATGTAGTTGAATAGAGCCACGCACACGGCGCAACTGGTTACAAACCCGTCCGACGGGTTTGTAACCAGTTGCGCCGTGTGCGTGGCTCTATTCAACTACATAGGTTACAACTCACACGGCTGGTTTATAATTGCAGTCAGTTTATCAGTTTCTTTTGAGTTGCTCCGTGTGCAGACGGCCTTAGTTTGACCAAGGTTTCATAGCATCGGATGAACGGTACGTCAGCGCATAAATACGAACAAACATTGATGTATATATATAATATAGATATAGTGGAACCCCGATTTTACGTTTTCATGGGACCACGGGTAAAAACAGTATGAAACGGGAAAACGTAAAATCGGGTTAAAACATAATCTAAGCATAGTAATAGGCAATTTTCACGGACCAGCAGAAGATACGTATGAAGCGAGATAACGTACGAAACGGACAACGTAAAATCGGGGTTCTACTGTATATATGATATATAGAATATATATATAGGTAAATAAGATTATATATATAGATATATATATAATATATATATAGATATAATATCATATATATATATATATATATATAAGATAGATAGATATAGAAATATATATATATATATATAATAGTATATATATATATATATATATATAATATATTTATACCCTGTGAAATGGGTCGCATGTTGAAACTGAACTTAGCCTGTATCTCCGAAATATCATGACCTGTGGCACGAGGTCCGACTATCATACTTCATTGAGATCTCCTAAATCATGATCATCTCGCTTCTTAAGGGATACCTCACCAAGTGGGAACCTTTTGTGCCGTGAAAACATACTCCAGTTTTACAGGAGAGGGGCGGTTACCCTCCACAAGCATTCTTCCAATCAGAAGACATCCCTGACCACGGGCGAACGTTGATGGATGTTTGTACCATGTCAAACACATGCTAGAGTGGGAAAGAACTGTTGTAAGAATTTGAGAATAGGGTAGTTGGAAAACTACAGGGGGTAGAGATAATTAGAACGCGACATAGACGAGTCGTGGATTGCAGTTGTATGAGTTCTTTCAACTTTCAAAGCAAGATTACTACTGTTAGTTTGAAAAAGAGCTAAGTAAGGCAGCTCTCATCTCATAATAGGTTGTAAAATTTCTGGGATTATTCACACAGATTTTTTTTCCTCCCAGAACTTTCTTTCGATATTTAAAGGTTAAGTGATTGCTGTGTTTTCACAACACAAATTTAAAATGTTTACGGATAATTGCCCAATAATAACGAAAATATTATTCCACTAAGCTTATTTTAATGTTTGGAATTCTACAGATAAACAAAATATATTTTAAGGAAAATTACATTTAAAAACACATGAAGAAGATAGCTGAAAATCTTTCGGTTTTTAAATTAACTAAACACACACACACTCATGCATGCATACATACATATAGCCGTGACACAATAGGTCAACGGTCTGTAGCAAATCTTGAAGGAAAACTTGAAGGAATTTTATCCTGAAGTAGGCAAGAGAGTCTCAAAGAGTGTTTGTCTTTTTATAAATTTTACGATGCGTACACTGCTACTGCACACTACTATTTCCAGAATCAACAGAGTTATTCGTTGCGAATTCGGGCGAAATAATGTTGGAGCGGTACCACTGGCCACCTTAGAGGAGTTCCACCGTACACACGCACAAGTAAAATGAATACACAAGCGCAAATTCTTTGTGTCAGGTTCTTGTGTCATCTCCCTCCTTCAGGTATAGAAGTACGCCCATCTGGACAGAGAGTGGGAAAGTAGCAATCTTCCCCCACTACCAGTGGAGGGCGGAGCTTTTAGCCAAAAACTCCCGTTTTAACAGATGGAAATGGCAAAAATAACTGCTTAGAATACCAAATTACCTATAACACAAAAAATGTAAAAAAAATCTTTAAACAAAGCCTGAAGTTTCAAGATTTACGTCTTGTTTTCCAAATTTCAAATTATTTTAGTTAGTTTGTTACAGAGCTTTTTAGCAAGCGATGCCTCTCGTTTTGGAATTTTGAACCTTTAACTTAATTTTAAAAATATTTTGAATATAATAAAAAAAATTAGCAAAGCCACGCATTTATTTTGGAAGTCTACTTTCAGATTCCGAAAACAGAATTCAAAAATATTCATTAGGGAACCCGGTATGCAAAGATTTATTTCGCAATTCAGTAACATTGAACTGAACGATCTGCGAGGGTCTACTGATGCATCCCCTTAAACAGCTTTCAATGCATCCATACCCCACATAATCTGCTTTCAGACGAAGCCTTTACGAGAAAGTGATTGCTGCTACATGTTTCGAAAGTGATCGTCTATCCCAAGCACTCAAGTGTATTAAATGCCTAATTTGGGATTAAAGATGACGCAAAACAGACAATTAACTACTAAAAAATAAGAAAATACTTCAAAATGTAATTTGAAAAACAAGTTTTTTTTTTCCTTGCCCGAACAAAAGTCGATATCAAAAAAGTAAGCAACCAGAATAAAAAGAACGAGATTACTTTCGCATAAAACATCGTCGCTTCTTTATTTTTTCCAAAAATTTACATCATCATGCTGTGTTAAAAGATATTTTCGGAAATTTCTGTAAAAGTCACACATCAGTGAACTGCATTTATTCCAGATCGGGCCTTCTTTGAAAGATTTTTCTTTTCAAGGCAAAGTAAATATAAAGACAGATTCAGGAACTAGAACTTTCAAATTCGTTCATCTGTGATCGGTGGAAAGTGAATTATTTATAGAGAAAAACTCAGATTTATATATATATATATATAAATATATAGAGAGAAATGCTTTGAAAGACTTGTACAGGGTAAGAAGATTAGGTTAAAAACGAAATAATTCTTATTTTAAAGTGTGTCGAGAAATTGTTACAAAAAGTATAATTAGATTTAATGTAGGAATATTTAACGATTTTAAACATTAACTATTATTTTATATGGGTTTAGTTTGGAATCAGACCCTAGAGAAGTTTTTGTAAACTATGATGTTTTAAATTTATATATATATATATATATATATATATATCTGACATGCGAAAATCCAAGTTAGAAACTTTATTAAATTTTAATTAGAAACTTTATTAAATTTGCAATATTTACAGCTTAAAAAGTTTAATAAGGTTAAAACAATACAAAATAATTAGATAAACGTTTTCACAACACGTGCTGCTTGGAAATGACTGGCCAACGTATTTAGGGATGAAAAATGAGTTCGGGAGAAAAATCAGGTTCTTTTGAATCGACTCCCCAACTTGCTGCACTTTCATGTAACACGGTCTTCTGACAGTGATTTGAATATTCGAAAGTTATCTTCCCACACACTCCCCACCAGTTTCACGACGGAGGGAGAGGAAACTTGACGGTCATGCCACGTCCTTGTACAATACTTGGGTGGATTCGCCTTTGGTCTTCTGACATCACAAATGGTCGAATCCCACTGGCTGAGGCGGATGTTTTTCTCTGCTCCCTCCATCTCGACTTAGGAACCGTACGGCCCAGTGTTGCCAACTTCTACGAAGCGCCTTCCCCTAGCGTCATCTCGAAATCCACCTGATTCCCCCTAACACCAACTTGAGATCCCCCTAGACCTTCCTAAAAGAAATTTGGTTCCAAATCGGCATCCTGTTTTGAGAGATAAATTGAAATAAATAGATAATACACACTTACATAATCAAATGGAGGCTTATTTACATTTGACAATGTATGGAACTTATAATCTAATAAAAAAACGCGTCTCGATTGTACAAATATTAAAAAATGTCCCCCCCCTCACAAAATGCCCCTAAAAAGATGGCCCCTAAAAACACCCCTTTCCATCTAATTATCCCCAAATTTAGGGGGGAAACCCCCAAGTTGGCAACACTGGTACTGCCCAAGCTTCTGCACCAAGAACGGGCCTTCAAACTGCGGCTGCAAAGCTTTTTTAAAAGGTGCCCTCCAGCTGAAGATGCGGGTGCAGGATCTGAGATCAGGTGGACATAGGTCCGGTGACTACCATGATCCACTGATCTGGTCGGCTTCAACTCCTCCTTCAGTCTGGATAATCTGGTCACATATTTTGACTGGACTCCGACTGACCTGTAATGATTCAGAACGTAAACGTTTCCCGGCGGTGAGCCATAAACGACCATATACTACCAAGTAACCAGTCGCTGGCGTAATTCCTGTATACGCAGCCGAAAGCCCGCTTGTCCTGTTAATTTTCGGCCTTAGGAGCCGTGTCAAGGAGTATAATTAACTCCCGACTGTTGGCCCCACCGGTCCCCCGACTGAGCTGTAAGAAAAAATCTGTAGGGTAGACGCAATCACATTCCAAAGGTGAGCTCATCGCTTGAAGCCTGCAGGTCGTCCACATTATGCTCCGCATTCCAAGGAAGCACCAGATGCCAGCGCATTAACCCCAGTTACGTGATTTCTCCGCGGTGCACGCCAGGGCCTGTTTGAGAGGTTGGAGGTATCGTTCGACCATCCCGTTTGTCGTGGGATTGTAGGTAGCTGTGCGGTTCCTGCTAACTCCTAGCATTCTGACAACTCCTGAAATAAACAAGACTCTGAGGTTTTCCAAACTGCGCAACCCAGTAAGGTGACTGCTTACGTTGAAAATGTCCTTTTTTTTACTATTATGGTCAATTTTTTTTGCAAGAATCGTGTAATTTATCTTTTCTCTTTTAAAAACCGTTTGATTTTCATGCCACATCAATTAGAAGCAGAGTTATAGCTATTTTAAAAAACATCGTCCGCTACAAAATTGAAGTGGACAAACAACTTGCGTTTTTCTCAGAATTATGTTTTCTAGCATACAAAACTCTACTGTTATCATGATATCTTACATAATAATGCATATAATTTTGATAAAGTTTTCAGGAAATGTTATAAATGCTATTGTTAATAAATGAAGCACAATAATGATATAATATTTTTTTATTTGGGGTTGTATTTATAAGGAAAGGAATGACGAGTCGGAGGAAAAATTTCATATTGAACATAAAATTGTCTGTAAATTTTGCCTTTTAAAATTTCTCTTAGATTGAAGGTCATTTTGAAGTTAACTGTCATTTGTATCATGTGAGAAGGAAATTAAAATTGTAACATTAGAATTTTGTGCAGAGTGATAGATGTTTTAGATAAATTTCATTAAAAAATTACTTCAAATTGACCAATTTATAAAAAAGTATAGTATTTACAGATAAGTTTTTGTTCATTTTTTAATTTTAAGTTCTATTTTGCCATAAAAGACCAAAAAATTCCTTAAAAAATTGATTTTTTTTAAAATTGGCTTCGAAGTAGGCAGTCACCTTAAACATTAAGGGCCCTGGCTACGGTCTCCAGCAAACGCATCGTGCAGCGGCACTACCTCCGGCCACCGCTTGAACCGGTCCACTACCGGTATATACATGCACGTTTCCACTTAGGTTGAGGTGAAAAAATATTGCTAAGAAAGGTTGAAAAGAAAATTGATTAACGTATAAAACCAGAATAAATCTGGATTAATGACAAGACCATTCACAAATAAACGTATGGTGTCGGTACTAATAATTGATCACAAAATCATTTATAAAAACAAAGTACTACAAATTTTAATCGGTAGAACATTTGCATTAATGCAATACTGTCATAGATTACTGGCTTAGCTATAAATAAAAATAAAGTGAGTTACTGATGCGATTGAAAGCAAGGTGCTCGGCTGGATCACTGGTAAGCAAACGGAAATAGGCGGACAGGAAGCGACCGGACGGCAACTTCGGCGCACGATCCGGTAACGAAGATCCACGGTAGAATCCGCCAGATGAGGCTCCAAGTCGGCATTTTGTCGGCATTTTATGCGGGAATGTTTTGCATAATACCTCGTGGTACCTAGACCACGCCTCTATCGGCATGGCGTCGTCACTTACAAAGTGAACGAGTAATCGAAGTAACTAATGGTAGTCAACACATTACTCCCCCTCGAAAAGGAACGTTCATGCAGCACCGACATTGTGCAAGACAAAACAAACTCTTCTCCACCTGTTGGTGCGTCTTTTGAGGTAGTTTCTTTTGTTCCCAGTGGTTTAGTCTGCAAAAGCGCAGGAGACTGAAAATAATCATCGTAAAGAAATGCAGGTTTTAGGGCCCGTCCACATAGAATTCGTCAGCGTCATTAGTTTCCCCTATTCTTCTTAGAGACCCCGAAAACTATGGATTGGACACTATCTCGGTCATTTTTGGACATTTTATTTTTAACCCTTCTTCCCCCCCCCCCCAATGCTTATGGGGCTGAACTGCATTTAAACGGCATCGGAGGTGTCACTATTCATATCAGCGACCCGAAACTAAGGAATCGACACTAATATCAGTCGTTTACGATTATTTTTACATGTCCTCCTTCCCACAAGGGGTACTAGGGGTGTCTTACCTCCTCCCCCTCTAGTGTTTCTTTCCAGATTGTAAGTCATATGGTACCAAGTTTGGTTGAAATTGCTCCAGGCGTTCCAGAGTGATGCTAGAACATACACACATGCACCAATACACACAGCTAGAACATACACACATGCTAGAACATACACACATTTATATATAATACTAGCTGAAAACTCGCACTTAACTACGGAATACATTCAAATTAAATACAACGGTCCATGTATGCAATTAATGCCAAACAATATATATATATATATATATATATATATATATATATATATATATATATATATATATATATATATATATATGTATGTATATATATATATTTATTTATTTATAAAACAATTGTAAGGATATTTTTATAGACAAAATTATATAGAAGAAAATATTCAATTAATCTAATAGGACATACTAAAGAATATAGCACAGTTAATATAGTTACAGTTTGAGGAACATATCTGTTATTGTATTTTAATATTTTTTTGGATAATGTCCAATCGTCTGCCGCATTAGCAAGAAAAAAAAATATTTTTTTTCTTTTTCGCACGTGACGATAAATTTATTTGAAAGTGCCAGAAAAAGAAATCACGTGATCAGATTTATTAAATTTAACTTCAAAAATTAATCTTTAAAAAATCACCAAAAATCAGAAAATGGAGAAAAAGATTTCATTTTGAAGGACCTTTTAGGATCTTTCTTGTGATATAAATTTTATAACCCTCAAATTATTATTTAAATGCAAACTTAAAAAAAGTTACTAAAACAGCTTAAAAATTTAATTTTAAAAATCTAAGAAGAATTTTCAAAAATCTTCTTAGTGCACCCCTACACTATAAGAAAAATCGCCATGCAAATTTTCATCTCTTTAGGTCCAGCGGTTTTGTTCTGTGCGTTGTATGTCAGTCAGTCAGTCAATCAGTGAGTCAGTCAGTTATGGAACTGTTTTATATATATTGATAGATATACAGAATGTACTCGTATTTAAAGAAAGTTGTTCGCAGTTGAAAAAAAGTTTGCTCACACTGCTTTAAGGATCAAGACCTAAAAAATAAATCGTAATTTTTAATAAAATCGACGTGTTAAACGTAGTAGGCTATCTTAAATATCTTCTACTCATCTAAAGAAGCAAACAATCATAACTTCAGCGGTTACAATATATTACTTTTTATTATTACGTCTGATTAGTTTTTAAATCCGCGAGCTTCCGAAAACAAAATAAAGGCAAATAGATGTTATGGATTTATAAAAAATAGCATTTCATTCAAACAAGCTTTTGTGGTTGTTTAAAAGTTGCATCGAGTACATACAATTTTTTTTTTCAAAGGCAAGTCGATAATTATGTCAGTGTCCTAAACTTTACGTTTCAGCGTATTTTCCTTTTTTTTCAGACTTCAACAGCGATGTTCGTAATGAGATGAAACGTGATATGAAAACCCATAATTAGCGGTAGGGAAAAAAGGTTTAAGGTTAACAGAGAGAGCAAAACCCTAGGACCTTCCTGTAATTAAAAAATGCTCGTTTAAATCTGTAGTCGTTAACAACAGGGAAACTCCGCTCAGCATAAATATAATATGTTGTAAGAAAAGTGCTTGATTTTTTTTGCGTTAACAATGCATTTTCGTTCTGTTCTTCCATCCACAGATTTATTCTGGAATTTATCGGCAACTTTGATTGCTTTCATCATAAGCAGTTCATTCATTAGAGTTTACATATGTGCCAGAGTGCGATATATCTGTTTATATATACATGCAATACAACTCGTCATTGTTCACAAACTATTCGGAAGTTATGACGCAAGCTAATTTCAACACTTCGTGAGAATGGAGGTTAATTTTGAGATTAATGGTTTGTTATCAATGCATCCCCGTTATTTATCTTTCTGGAATTAATTCAGTTATTTTATATTGTAATAAGTAAATTTTCCGTGGTAAAAAAATATTACCTTAGATAGTAACAGATTCATAAATTTGTTATTTTCACAAACTAACCTTCATAACTATATATATATATATATATATATAAGGGTTGATCGAAAAACATTTTTTGTTATTTTGTTCTTTTCTGTATTATCAATCATTGATCCATGGCCCAAGATGGAAAAGGGCAAAATTTCAACCTATTTTGAAAATATCTTCAGGTGGCGCAGAGAAATTGAAGTTTTGCAAAGTAGTACAAAAAGTCGACATTTAAAAACGTGGTAATAAACACAATTATATATTTTTATTTGTTATAATTTATTAAGCAAATTAAACATATGATATTAAAAAGGTTTTAAGCAATAGACTCCTACGTTATAATGTTTAAGTGTCATTTTCCGAAGTTTTTTGGACTTGGTTTTCGTAAAAATATTGAGATTTTGTCTCAAAAAGTGGCAAGTCTTGCCTAGCTTTATTTGGTTCTTAGATAACCGTCTCTTTCCTCTGAACAACAAACAGATAATGCAGCCTCAGTTACAAGCTTTACACACCGTTCTACTGCCTGTTATTGGACAAGCGAACTTCTGAAAATACTGGAAATTGTCTCCAGAAGAAATCATAGTCTTTATTTCTGTATCACTGTATTTCATCGTTATTGATGGTTCGGTAACATTTTCTTTCCATCTAATTATCAAATCATAATAATGTGATGCTCCGATCCGAAGTTCAGGAAGCTGAAACTCGCGTACTTTCTGCCTTTGGTCTGTTCTCTTGCTTGTTCAATATTCGTCAAAGAGCTAGTTCTCTTATATGTAACTCCTCGTCTTGTAACATAGCTAGCAACAAATTTTCTGGGTCTGCAAAGAATGAGCTTCGTTGAATAGTTTTTAGTATAATGCTTTTCAGTTTGTTTTGCATGTACGAAGATTTTCTACTTATATTAAAAATGCGGATAAGCCCATATTTACAAGAAGGTTGAGTCTTGATGTCAAACCAGGTTGGTGCTTACACTTTCATAACAAAATCGACAAGTTCTTTCAGGTCGACCGATGGTTTCGTTGTTCTTACATGTAAACGAAGAATTCTGTTTGCACAAGTCAGCCATCGGGAATGTGCTAGCTTTCCTAGATCTCTGTTAGCTAAACTTGGCTGGATTGTGCCACAAGAAATAGCTGAGCACTGTTCATACAAATATTTTTGATTGGTGCTTAATAATTCAGCATAAACATCCGGCAATTCTGAACTTATAGCTCCAAAGGTCAGCACTTTATATTCTAGGCACTTTTCAAGCCTTTTTCCAATGTTTCCTGAAGAACTATTTGGACCTGTCGTGGTACCACCGAGGCTGGTGAAAAGATGACCACAAACCCCTGTAATGGTAATTACAGAGGGATTAAGATATTTTTCCAATAGTACAATGACACCGTTTTCTGTCTTGTATTTACAGCAGTACCATTACATCCAACTGCCACCAACGATGTATGAAATTCGAATCCTTTTTCTAGAAATAGAACTATACATTTTTTAATCATAACTGCCTTACCCGAATCTAGTGAAAGATGTCCTATGTACTTAGAATCTGGCTCAGAAATAAAAATATATAATCTTCAGTCTTCCGATTTGATCTATTTTCTGTCTTAGCCAGGACTAAAGTTTTATCTTTATGGTCGTTAAAATAAAGCGAGGATATAAGTTGTTGGCCCACTTAATCGTTGCACGTTTTAGCGTACTTTTCGACGCTCGCGACGTAACTTATGTCGATAGATTACTTTTATTAAGTTGTTACTACTGATGATATTTAAATACTGCATTGCAGCGCTTACTATGATTACTGCTGAGATCAGAAATCCCAGTTCGATCACGAGCTGTTGCTAGATTTTGTAGATTTTCTCTCATTTGGATCGTTTCTTCTTGCTGCTTTTTTGGTCGCTGGCAGGGTTTTGAAATGGAAAATTCATCTGGGTTAGTTTCAGTAGAAGATCTGAAGAGCATTCTAAGACTGGTGAAAACTGTGGTGAGTTGACAGAACTAATATCTTCTCCGATGTGCGGTAAGATGGCGCCAGTCCAGTAATGCAGCATCCGTCTAACACTAAGTAAATTTGGCTTAAACTGTAAACATTAATGCAAGTAATCTAGTCATGAGCTGTTGGTAAATTATTATTAAAATACAGTATAGGACAGTACACAAACCTACAATAACAAATTTGTGACAAAATTTTAAAAATATGATTCTCAATTAAGGTTAGAAGGAAGTACTAAAACTGATTTTATTTTTACCATTTCATGTCGTGCGCCACCTGAAGATGAAGTCGTAGACAACTGCTTTTTCGCATAGATGATGTTCTATTATTGTATCAATAAATAATAATACAGGAATAAAGAAAAATTTAAAAAAATAAAATATTCGCCTTTTTCTTTCATCACTAATTATAATTAATATATATATATATATATAATATATATATATATATATATATATATATATATATATATATAAAGAAAACAATATCAGCAAAATTATCCCACAGCGCTGAATAAATCGTTATTTCTCTACCTCTAAAACCATAACCTTAAATCAACAGAGCAGATATTGGAAGTCAGTTAATTTTTTTTTGCTCTTGCGTCCAATGTATGGGGAATGTTTGGACAAAATATGCTATTTTTATAGTAGCATTATGAGAAAAGGGTCTTCAATCTGGAATCCAATAAAACTGGCCTAGGCCCTAAAAGCAAGTTGTTTTGTCAGATTCCGTCGGTCCTTGCAAATGCAATATATCTTACTTTAGACAACTTTACTGTACTGTGAAGTACATTTCATTTATCCATTTTCAATACATGGGGGATTTTATGTATATAATGTTAAAACTTTGAAGTTGTTTGTTTGTAATTCAAATCAGCTAAAATGCTCCCAAAAGGGAAATGTTTGTAAGAACAGATTTACGCTTATCCTAGAAGAAACATAATTAAATAAGTTTCGAAAAAGTTTGCATACATAAACGGAAGTTTTATTTCATAGTCTATTAATCATTAAATTTATACGACTTTGAAATTTTACACCCCCACCCCCCAACCTTAAAAAAGTATTTTGTCGTCTCTTGACTGGTTGAAAGAGACTTTTGTTCAAAGCAAACTTTTTTAGTTTTCAAGAAAATGCAACTCAGTAAATATCAAATTTCACACAAGGTGGCATTTTGTCACAAATTCTTTGCAAATAAAGCTATAGAAAACGCATGTCTGAAAGTTTTAAAGCGAGAAAAATAAAGCAATAATCGGTAAGTTCTAAATTTAGACAGAAAAACTTCAAGACAAAATATTTTTAACAGGATTTTTCCTTGGGTGTCATTTTCCGGTTACAGTTTTTTTCGTGAAACACGTGAAGTTTTAAACTGTAAAAATATTGAATGCGGGATTACAAAACATTGGAGATTCTTTCAGACCAATAAGCCACTCACATTTTGTGACGCAATTCCCCCACGTGGTCTAACGTTTCGTCGTTGATGTCGAATGATGACATTTGCAAATACATTTTTGTTTTTGGGTAGAATAGATGTAGATTTTGATACGGGACAGAAGGTCCCATTTCTAACGAGCTCTAAGTACGTATTATTGATTTGATCATTAGAATCATATACATAGAAAGCGAGTAAACAATTAAAATAATCTTTAGATGAGCAGTCTTTTTGATTTATTGAATTCGTCTTCTGCACGCTGAACCTCCAATGAATAGTTTTTGAAACACAGTTGCGCAACCCATTGCTGCATATTTAACACATTTTCCTTCTCTAGAATAGAACTGCAATTTAGAGTTCTATGTGTATATATATATATATATATATATATATATATATATATATATATATATGTATATATTATATTATATGTGTTACTGGTCTTCATGAAATAATTATATAGAAACATAAATTCCTATTCATCATAATAAGGACCCACACTTATCACCAAGATAAAAACTTTTTTTGCAAACCATGTCAAAATCGTTTTCGGCATATTTAACGTGTATTTTCTTCCCGATAGCTGTATCTAACAATATATAAAATATTGGTATTATATATAATGCTAAACTTCCTAAATGTGGTGGGTTTTTATATGCTAATGCTAATGCCTATGTAACTGTATATGTGTCACTCGTCGTCATAAAATACTGAAATAGAGACATAATATCCTTTTCATCATAATAACGACCCACACTAATCACCAAGATAAAAAAAAAATTTACGACTCATGTCAAAATCGTTTTCGGCATATAAAACAAGGATTTTTCTTTCCGATAGCTATATTTAGCATTATATAAAATATCGGTATTATATAGAATGCTAAACTTTCTAATTGTGATGGGTTTTTATATGCTAATGTATGTATATAATGCTAATGCCTATGTAATTGGATATGTGTTACTCGTCTTCAAAAAATACTGAAATCGAGACATAATATCCTTTTCATCATAATAACGACCCACACTCATCACAAAGATAAAAAAATAATCACGACTCATGTCAAAACCGTTTTCGCCGTATAAAACGAGGATTTTCTTCCCGATAGCTTTATTTAGAATTTCATAAAATATCGGTATTATATATAATGCTAAACGTGCTAAATGTGGTGGGCTTTTATATGCTAATGTTTGTATATAATGCTAATGCCCATGTCCCTGGATATGTGTTACTCGTCTTCATAGAATACTGAAATATGAACATAATATCATTTTCATCATAATAACGACCCACACTTATCACCAAGATAAAAAAAAAATTACAACTCATGTCAAAACCGTTTTCGCCGTATAAAACGAGGATTTTCTTCCCGATAGCTTTATTTAGAATTTCATAAAATATCGGTATTATATATAATGCTAAACGTGCTAAATGTGGTGGGCTTTTATATGCTAATGTTTGTATATAAAGCTAATGCCTATGTCCCTGGATATGTGTTACTCGTCTTCATAGAATACTGAAATATGGACATAATATCCTTTTCATCATAATAACGACCCACACTTATCACCAAGATGAAAAAAAAATTTACGACTCATGTCAAAACCGTTTAGACATATAAAACGAGGATTTTCTTCCTGAAAAATCCCCTCCATTTAACGCATCGCTACCCTACCACCGACTTCTTGTAATGTCGCATCTCAATTTTTAACGAGCAAAACTTGGAAACTACACCTTTTTGTTTCCCTAATTAGAAGCGCAATATTTCAAGAGAGAAGTTAATTCTTTTTAATTCGGATTCGGAGAATACAAAAAAAAAAAAAGAAAGAAAGAAAAAACAAAAAAATAAAATAAAATAAACGCCCCGGAACAGAATGTTGGATGAGAGAAAACCGTGTTATATCGATTCCATTCTAACAATAGCCAAATACGTGGAAAGGCGACGCCCAGTTTAACAAAGGAATTCCAGAATAAAGCATCGGTATAATAATGCATCACCCGGCAGTGTAGTTATTAATTACAAAGGCGGAGCGGTATTAAAAGCTGTTTTAATAAGGTTTATTAGCGTATCGATTGTCTGTTGCTGGAGTCTCAGTCAAGTTGTTTCGGACTGATGACATGTTTGTTGCGTAAACAGCACCGTCCGCGTACAATTAAAATGAAATATTACTTAACGTATCAGCATACGGCGTAGGGTTATTTTGGTTTTCAGTCAGCTAAACAGTTTCAATAAACACAGCCTCTTATTTACAAGTTATAGGGGATTAAAGGTTGAAACACCGTATAAGGAAAGATTTTTAATGGAATGTCAAGTGTCGAACATAAACTGTGTTAAGGGAACAGTGAAGAAAATTCAAGAAATATTAACCAAGAATTCAAGAAATATTAAATGCAACCAAGATTTCAAGCGTCAGGCTTTATTCCGTTCAAGAGTCCAACAACAACTAACTATACACACGCTTCGCGCTAACCGTGAAGCAACCAGGTGGCGCTACTAGTACGCCAAAAACAAATATATACAATTTCAGTTTGCAACAGACAGTTCATCTCTGAGTGGCTTTAAAATGTAAAAAATTAGTGTATTTTCAGAATTTTTTTATGAACTGACTATTGAAACTATTAACTCAAAATTTTGAAGTCTACTACTGAAGCCTACAACAAAATAAATATTATTTTGTTACATAAAAATATTACATCAAGTTAAATACTTTTAAAATTATTTTTTAAATTTAAAATATAATATGTTTTCTGTATTATGGATTTTTGTTGTATCATTTCGCGCAGGATATCTTTAGCATATTTCATTTATTTTTAAGAAAATAATAGCTTACATTAAAGAAAATAGTCTAAATTTTAATTTGATGAAAAATATTTTGGTCTAACTGTATATTTAAAATTAATATTAAAATTTTAATTAGGAAAAAAAAAATTTTTATTTCAAAATAATTTTATGTGTAAAATCCTTAATTTTCATTATACCAACATAATTCTTCGTCATTTTATAGAAAACCATGTCTTTTATGAGTGAGCTGTCCCCTTAAATAGACCTTTTTCCAGACACGTGTTCTGATTGTGAAATAGATTACTGATATTGGCTCTATGGCAAAGAGGTAGAATATTAAACTAAAGTTACAGGGTCATCGAAACTGTGTCCGTCATTTCAGTTATGCACACCGGGAACAACAATCGACCGATCGGATTTTGCGTAGCAGCAGATGGTATGTTAACTCTGTGTAGAAACGATGAATGTTATAATTCACCGCGGTATGTTGTCGAGAGACGGTCAATAATAAAATTCTTATAACAACTTCAGGGGCAAAAAATAAATAAAGACTTGAACACTATGGTGGCTAAAAGAAAAGCTGTCTGTACGGCCATTGATAGCGATCAAAAGACTATTAATATTGCAAGATAGATGGTGACGTTATTTTATGTCCCACAATAAAACTTTCAGATAGTGGTCAAAATGGTATCCCAAACGAAAATTATGGTGGGGAGGTACTTGGTGGACTGTGAACATGGGCAGTGAAACAAGGGACCAATTGGAGGAGGAACTGCTAATAGAAAGGCAGCCCACTGTCCAATGAAAGAAAAGGGGCGGGCCAAAATGGCCCCGGTAAACGGCAACAGCCCCTCCAAGAAGGAAAAAAGTCAGAAAGTCGACAGATCTCGCTTGCGGTTCCCTGGAGCTCGGACGTTACAGAAGGCCGATTGAACTGTCTCGGAGTCTAGCTGAAAGTTCTGGAATCCGACATGATGATGCTGCATATGACGTGATGTGAGTCCCTGTCAACGAAATCATTTATTGCTGTATTCTTCAACAGTAGTAAATGCCCCCTGAAAGATTCTAGAAATAATTGCTTTGATCGAATATTTTGTCTCTGCTTCTGATTCCTCATGTATTAAATGATAATACACTGCTGGCCACTGTAAATGCAACACCCTGAAGGAAGCATGCAAATAACATGAAATTTACAACATGCATTAGCGGAGGTGAGATATGCAAATGATTAGAATTTCAGCGCAGACGCACATCACGCGCGCCTGTGGCGCCACTTCAAAGCGCTATTTAAGGCTTGGAGATTTCGACGATTTCAAGTTCGGCAATTGTGTTTTTCTTGTGGTTTTTTCAAAAAAAACGATCAATTATGCCTCGTCGAAAACAGCGATCATCTTTTGATCAAGTATCCGAGTTCGACAGAGGAAGAATAGTGGCCTACCGAGATTGTGGATTATCTTTCAGGGAAATCGGTAGTCGAGTTGGACGAAACCAAACAACTGTAATGCGGATATGTGATCGTTGAATGCAGGAGGGTACGACAGACCGGCGTGTTCGATCGCATCCACCTCAGCGCACCACTTCACGTGATGACAGGCAAATTGTGCGCATGGCAGTGACGGATCGCTCAGTCACATCACGAACCATAGCACAGCACATGCAGTCTGTAACGCATCATCCAGTGTCTGCGCGTACCATTCGACGCCGTATACAGCAGAGTGGTCTGTCCGCAAGACGTCCATTGCTTTGTCTACCCTTGACGCAGAACCACAGACGTCTCCGGCGCCAATGGTGCGATGACAGAAGGATGTGGACGGCAGAATGGAATGAAATTGTCTTTACTGACGAGTCACGCTTCTGTCTGCAACACCACGATGGTCGCATTCGAGTCTGGAGACACCGTGAAGAGAGGATGCTGAACAGCTGCGTTATGCACCGCCACACTGGTCCTGCACCGGGTATTATGGTATGGGACGGTATTGGATATCACTCTCGCACACGTCTAGTACGCATTGCCGGTACTTTAAACAGCCAGCGCTACATCTTCGAGGTGTTGGAGCTAGTTGTCCTTCCTTACCTTCAGCGCTTGCCCACAGCCATATTTCAACAGGATTATGCGCGACCACACTTGGCACGCATTGTCCAACGGTTCTTCGTCAATCTCCAGATTGAATTGCTTCCCTGGCCTCCTCGCTCTCCGGATCTTTGGCCGATAGAAAACATGTGGTCCATGGTTGCTCTACGATTGACCCAGATTCCATCCCCACCTGCCACAGCAGATCAATTTTGGCAACGTGTGGAAGTTGCTTGGTCTACTGTACCCCAAGAACTCATCCAAAGTCTCTTTGAATCAAAGCCGAGGCGTGTGGCAGTGGTGATCTCCAACAATGGCGGCTACTCTGGCTACTGATTTTGGCAGAAACCACACTTCACAGAAGGCTATAAATTTAATCATTTGATACTTGGTCAACATGTTATCTACAAAATAAATTTTGTTGTGATATCTCTTGTCTTTCTTGGTGTTGCAATTTGGGTGACCAGCAGTGTATGATAGGGAACTTTATTCTATTAATTTCTCTTTAAAAGAATTTTTAGTATTGTCAAATAAATGATTGATAAAGGCCAATTCTATATGTTTCCTTGCTTGCCCCAACACATGCTAGTATCCATTGTTTTAAGGTTCTTTTACAACCTATACTCCGGAAGATTTATTTTTCTACGTCATGGTGACCGTGACTGCTCTGGGGGCATCGTTCGACACTGTGAAGTCGCGCTTCCTCACACATAGGTTTTGACATTGGACAGGAAGGGACGGTCCAATTTTTTGACCACCAAGAACTGATTTGACCCATCTGGATTTTTTTTCTATGTGGTTACCTGAAAAACATTGTGCACACCGAGAAGATACTTGACTACGCCATTTATCAGACATAATCACTTCAGCGATACCGAATGTGATTCCTATGACAGAGCGTATTTGGATGGAGATCACTATTGCCTGAATGTGTGCCGATCGACGAGGGGTGCGCACAACCAAACCTACCAGGTAATGTCTAAAACGTGATTCGTTTCTGTATCTTCTGGTGAAAAAATAAACACCTTGAGTTCCATTTTATGGTTCTTTATTTCACGTTGCAATCATGGATATCTCTTTTTGATGACCTTGTAAATATATACATATTACTGCAAAAGTCCAAAGTTTGGCCAATTCGCGGAATGGCTGACCATTGCCAGAGTTTTCTAGCACTGATCAAAACCCTAAAAAATCAAGAATTTACGGATTTTGGCTGGCCAATTTGTGATGCACCCGACAATCAATGGCCAGTTTGCAAATTACCCAAGAAAGCATTTCCTTTTCTCTTTGATTTTTAAGTGTTTTTTTTCTACTTTGACTGAACTAAACAGATTTTAACAGTGGTAATAACATGAGTTTGAACTGGTAAGATCAATTTCATAACTGCGTGATCCAGCTCCTCACAACTTCTAGCTTTAGCCACTTTTACTTGAATAATGTGAGAACTGGCCACTGATTGTCTGGCACATCGCGAATGGGCCCGGCCAAAACCCGAAGTGGTCGTAAATTCTCGATTATTTCGGGCTTTGGCCATGTGGACCTGACCCGATAAGGCACTGTTGGTGAAGCTTTACTACCTTAAATTTCAATCAGCAACTGCAGCTTTGTGATAGTTCCGCCATATGAAGGATATGAGATGTGGTAAAGGTCCAGTCAGTGTTGCAGGTGTAAAAAAGAAGATTGCGAAATTTGGAACATTTGGTTCTTTGCAGGATCTGTTATGACGTGGAAGACCAGCAACATCCGTTGCAGCCGCAGTTGCATTTACAGAAGATATGGACACTTCATAGGGGTCATCAACACATGGAGAAGGAAACGATGAGTCTCAAGCGCTCGGGTCCTCCGATGGCATCATTGCATACATGAACCTAAAACTCCCAATTTTCCAAAGGGGTAAACATTTGAAGTATAGGCGTTTCAGGAGGTTGATGGAAATGAAAAATGCCTGTCAAATGTGTTTTGTGCCAGATGAATCCCATGTCGGTGTCAGTCGTTCCGTAACCTCAGAGAAAAGCAGGACTTGGGCAACAAAAAACTATACAGTTTACACAGAAACGTCATTCCATTGGCCGAAAGTCGCGGCTTCGTATGGAATTAGCATCGTCGTTAGAGATAGGACCTTTTTAATTTTAGGGAATTGGGGGGAAACTGTCGTAGGCTGTTATTGGTTGTAGGGCTACTTAGCGTCACACGATGTCTTCACGATGCCACCAGAAATGCTACTAAATGCTGTCAATGACATAGGACCACGTCTTTTCCCGCCTTTTCCACGCGAATGATAGTCGCTCTATTACACATTTTTTATGAGGAACATTGTCTTTTGTCAAAGACGGATCACCACCTGGTGGACATATTTGCAATTAATATTGCAATATAATAATATACATATACTCAAACACATCTACATATAAATACATACACACACACACACCACACACACATATATATATATATATATATATATATATATATATATATATATATATATAATTACATCTGTGTCTAAACTGTTTTGCTCTTAAAACTGTCTTAGAGAATTAAAACTAAAGTGGGTTAAATTATCATCTAGAACAAACATGTTCCACAACACTTCTTACTTAGATGGAAGTGAATAAAGTGCACCCGCTCTCTTGTTTAATAAACTCTGAGCAATATTTCATGGGAAAACTTGAACTGCGTCCAACTCGCTGGTTTTGTGCAAAGACCAAATGGTGTATTTCACAGGTAACTCGTGCCAATTGAGGGGCTATTTCATATGCCCGGGGTGGTTAAATATTTAACACGTCCCGATACATGTACATTATGCATACATGTGTTTGTCCATACGGTATTGAGGCAGAAGTATGAGATTCGTCGAACTGCAAAGATAAAATAAAAAAGAAGAAAATAGTTATTTATAGGACCTGATCCGAAAGGATATGATCTGAAAATAAAGCTACCATCTTCCAGGGCTGGGAATAGAATCCAATACTTAATATATATATATATATATATATATATATATACCGGAGGGGCAAAAATTCCGTATAAATTTTAAAACTTCATAAAAGCCGGAAAAATAACCAAAATAAAAAAAGGTTTGCAGGGTTAGCATCGCTAGGTCACAGGATTTTTTTTTTTGAGACATGAAAAAAATAACTAAAAAAACAGTCGACAGGTAGCGCTGACTTACAGAAGTCAAAGAAAAGATATGCAAATAACGAAAAGAATGCTTCTAAATCGTTTATTATGGCAGTAGGTATTGCACATGACCCCCACCACAGGGGATAAGGCATTGCTGGCTAGTCACAAATCCAGCGACGGAAGAGTGCAGCAGGTCCGGATGTATACATGACACCTCTCGGCTGATCGCGTAACAACGGTGAAATGGTTGTGGATTACAAGCGTACGTTCTTATAACCGTCTCATTTGCATATTTCCACAGAATTCACTAGTACCAGCGCCACCTGTCGGCTGTTTTTTGAGTCATTTCTTTTTCCTGTCTTAGAAAAAAAATCCCGTGACCTAGCGATGTTAACCCTGCAAACCTTTTTTTATTTTGGTTTTTCCGGTTTTTATGAGTTTTTAAAGTTTATACGGACTCTTTGCCCACCCGGTATATATATATATATGTATATGTATATATATATATATATACATATATATATATATATATATATATATATATTTAAAGCGTATATCATCAGTCTACAAATACACCCAAGCAAAATTATAAGTATTTTATTACTTATGCCCACAATATTTCGAAGTAGCGAAATATATTTGACTGAAATATCGAAGGTTGCACTCATAGGGGCAGACTACATTCAACGAGATGATCGATCTCTGAATGTCCTCAGGTGCGGAGGAGAATAGATTGACAGGGTCGTTTTCTGGAGATTTCTATGCCCCACCCCCCCACCCCACCCTCTTCTCGCGAAAGAATGTGCACCCCAAATGAAAACGTCATGTTTTTGTTTCTGTTTTTTTTTCTCCTGCCGAAAGTGGTCAGCGGGAAATGCGAAAATTGTGTCAATTTACGTGGAGGACCCGCCGGGAATTGTGAGAGCGTGTTTCGATATCGGTCGAAACTGCTGATATACCCCTCCTCTGGTCATGTCGCAAAATATATTCGCGACTTTTTAATGTATTTTTTCCACCCCTGAGTGTGGTGTGCGATGATTTAGACTGCATGGAATAACAGAAGATCGTTAACGGTTATTTGCAATACTAGGAAAAATAGTAATATATATATATATATATATATATATATATATATATATATATATATATATATATATATATATATATATATATATATATATATATATATATATACGGAAATTGATCTTGTTACTTTCCTTTTTATTGCTTAGATTCCCTTTCAGAATTGAAACTGATAATTCAAATCACCATAATGCATCTGCTAATGTAGTACTTTATACATCGAATATAATTGAAATCAACATTTTGTGATTTATACTTACTGGAAAAAAATCTTGCTGATTTTCTTTTGATTGCCTAGATTCCATTCTAGAATTGAAACTGATAATTAAAATCACCATAATGCATCTGCAAAAGTAGTACGTCTGTACGTCGAATATAACTGAAATCAACATTTTGTGATTTTTACTTACCGGGAAAAAATCTTGCTGCCTTTTTAATGGTTGCCTAGAATCCCTTTTAGAATTGAAACTGATAATTCAAATCAACATAACGCAACTTCGAATGTAGTACGTCTATATATCGAATATACTACTTGAAATCAACATTTTGTGATTTATTCTTACCGAGAAAACAAATATTGCTACTTGTCTTTTTATTGCCAAAGTTCACTTTTAGAACTGACACTGAAAATTAAAATCCCCATCTGCGATAGTAATACATAGATAAGTCGAATATAATCGAAATCAACATTTTCTGATTCATTCTTTCCGAGAAAAAAAAATCTTACAACTTTTCTTTTTATTTCCTAGGTTCGCTTTCAGAATTTCTCCAGCTTTAAATTCCTCCAATTTACAGAAAATGGGGAAATTTTTTGAGATACTGATGTTAAGGTGGTTTCTCGGGAGCTTTTTGCGGAAATTAATGGAACCCTCTTCCCTTATACACTTAAAGTGGAGAATGAGCGAAGGAAATTGAATTTATTTCGATTGACCGGAAATGAAGTTCACGAGGCTTCAGTTCGACCTTTCAGAAAAGCTCCAGTGATGAGCTTTGAAAGTTCGTAACTGATTTAACAGGAGTGTGGAGTTTTCAGGACAGCTTTACTTTGATAATTATGTATAAATCTCGATGAAGAATGTACTTTTTGAGGAATTATACTTTTTGAGGAATGTATTTTATGTATAAATCTCGATGAGTTGTTATTTTTTTTCCCACATACTTCAAAGCTCTTTCATTCAGGATAAGTCATATCACGTGTAAAGCTGTTAGTGGACCACAAATATCTGTCTTATATTAAACTATAAAGGAAATTAAATAATTAAAATGGGTTACGATATTTGGGTCGGGAAATACCTGTTCAGATCAAGACTTACAGAATATGAAAAATCACGCGAGCGACACACGTGCAACTTTTTGATGACAGATTGTTGTCATCAAGTTAACCTTTAGCTTACGGGGGCCCATTTCTTCTAATCCATCTTTAGAACAGGAAATTTCATACCCCCTTTGTAAGAACGGGCATTAAGGGGGTTATATATATATATATATATATATATATTATATATATATATATATATATATATATAATATATATATTATATATATATATATATATATATATATATATATATATATATATATATATATTAATTCTTCAGCCGTATTCTTTGGATACATGCTATCCCTCCCCGTAAGGATATAGTAAGATATTGTTTATTTTTTTACGACCACTTTAAGACATGTTAACTAAAAATGCGTCACATCATGTATAAAACTTTTAATACCCTCCTCCTCTTTTAAAATCAACTATAAGAAAACTATCTTTCTGGGGGAGATAGCTGAACTAAAATTGGCAGTAAAATATCTAAAATAGGTAGTAAAATGGGTTCTATAAAAGGTGTAATGCAGTAGTACCTGTTCTTCATAAAAGAGATATGGTGCAAAGCAACTTTCTGAAATTATTAAGAAAATTTTAGGTGAGGTCCATATTTGTTTATTTAGTTAAAGAGACTAGTTGAAGAAAGATTCAAGACTTTATTCAACTAGACAGCAGATTTTTAAAAGAGTTCTTTGAAAATTACACATTTAATTTGGAATTTCTTCTTAATAATTTTCTTAATTCTGAAATTATTAAGAAAATTTTAGGTGAGGTCCATATTTGTTTATTTAGTTAAAGAGACTAGTTGAAGAAAGATTCAAGACTTTATTCAACTAGACAGCATATTTTTTAAAAGAGTTCTTTGAAAATTACACATTTAATTCGGGTAAGGAATATAGAGAAGATATTCTTTTACGAACACTTTAAGACATTTTAACTAAAAATGCGTCACATCATGTATAAAACTATTAATACCCCCCTCCTCTTTTAAAATCAACTACAAGAAAACTATCTTTCAGGAGGAGATAGCTGAACTAAAATTGGCAGTAAAATAGCTGAAATAGGTAGTAAAATCGTTTCTATAAAAGGTGTAATGCAGTGGTACCCTGTTCTTCATAAGAGAGAAATAGTGCAAAGCAACCTTTCTGAAATTATTAAGAAATTGTAAGGTGAGTTCCATATTAGCCCCATGAGTATATCCCATTGTTTTCTTATTAAAATTTGTTTATTTAGCACAAGAAACTTAGTAATATATTTATTATAAATTGTAATTGTTTATGGTCCAGTTACATGTTATATTTCGTAAAGTGATTCCTTCCGGCTTTTGAATATTGGTAGCAAAGCAGTTTCTCTAAAAGGTAGAAGGTAGTAAAACCAAGTTCTTCTTAAGAGTGAAAAAGCGTAATGCAGACTTAAGAACAGAGGGAGATACCTTAACATTTATAAGTAGTAAGCTAAAATAGGTAGCAAAATAGTTTCTGTAAAAGGTGTAATGTAGAAGTACCTGTTCTTCATAGTAGTGAAATAGCTCAAAGCAAAACTTTCGGATATCATTAAGTACATTTCAGGTGAAGCTACTAAGTATTAACCCGCATAAGTAAACCCCGTTGTTTGCTTATTAAAGTTTGTTTATTTAACCCAAGAATGTTTGGAAGATCCAACATGTAATTTAAATTGTTGTTGTGTATAGTCGAGTTACACCATTACACATTAAATATATATATATATATATATATATATATATATATATATATATATATATATATATATATGTATGTATGTATGTATATAGTAAAGTTAGGATTTAAAAAAGGATTTAGAAGAGTCAAAATATTTTAAAGGCTTATAGATACTCTTCAGATGCTTTTCATCTTTTTCAAAGTTTTTAATATTTTTCAAACACTGTTTAAGATGTTAAGTTCGGAAAAATACCTTTTAGAACGCTGAAATTAAAAGAGGTTTCTATACTTTTAATGATAAATAGTGAATAAGCACAAATACACTAAATTTAAAACTGTCTGTGTGAGGGCAACAAAAATGTGAACCAACAAAAATCTGTTTACGTGAAGAGTATAATGCATTTCAGGAAAATACAGACATTTCTTTAACACAAGATTTCAAAAGTTTTAAATTGAAAAAGAACAAAATCTCACTAAGGAAGCTTTTACTTTTAAAAAGGAATTCTTCACCAAAGAAATAATGGTGTATCTAATTTAGGCTATTTTTTTCCCTTTTTCTTGCGTTGGGACCAAATGACATTCTTTCTCCACGGGAATCGATATTCTTATCCGCTTTTCTCTTTTACTTTATATATTTTTTTTCATCACAATCGCTCGAGCATTCCCCCGTCGAATAAAAATTTATCAAATGTAATGCTCTGAGATTTTTTTTTTTTTACCCTTTTACACACCTGGCGCAATGCTTCAGTTCGCCATTAAGTTTTCGAGCTTTTATTTTTAATGCCGGAGATTTAGAAGTGAACGAGGACCATACTGAACTGATATAAAATGCCTCTGTCTATCTTTTTTGGTCGATATTGCGGGGTTTAAAAAAAAATCTCAAGCGAACGGTTTTAAAAAAGGGAATTAAAAATTGCAAAACTGTGACTTTTCAAAACTTATTCAGGTTTGAAATAACGGCCCCGAAAGGAAATGAAATTTATGATTACGATAAAAATTATGGGTAAAGTTACTATGGGTTTAATTTTTTAACAGGCCGTCTTTGGAATGGAAAATTTCCAAAAACAATGCCAACATTCAAATTGTTTTTGCTGTTATATATATATATATATATATATATATATATATATATATATATATATATATATATATATATATATATATATATATATATATATATATATATTTCCGGTTTGCAGAAAAAATACTGAAAATATATTTCCTAAACTAATAATAACTCGATAAATATCCACTCTTGTCCCTTAGCCTCTTAACGGTCGCATAATTTTCAAGAAAACGATAAAAAGGTGTCTATTTTTTCCTGAGGATTTCATTTATTGCTTGATCTGCCACATCTAGTTTTAAAACAAAATCATACCCAATTACATTATAAATAGTCTGGTGCTGCCATATGGTATGTAAAATGAGAAATAAAATTTTTTCAGGGTGAATGAAATGGATTGTTTTAATCTTTTTGGTCCGTTACTTTTAAATACCCCAGACCGGAAATATCACGGACACGAGAAATAGAAGGCGAAACCTCACCCCGCAATTTTCATCGGAACGAGAAGGAAAGGGTTAAAGTGATAAAAAGTTAAAAATACAATTTTCATTAATCTGTAAAGATTCTTCTTTTAGAACCCTTCCTACACCCTAAAGTAAAGTAAAAAATCTGTAAACAGAGCAAATAGTTGAGAAAATACATTAAAAACTAATCTTGATGTAAATTTTGAATTAATTTTTTTACACAGGAATTTCGAATCAGTGAAGCATTTTTTTATATGCACTTTACAAGCATTTTTATATGATCTCTATATAAAGATACAATTGGGGGCAAAATATCTATACTAAATCCGTGTAATTGAAAAAAGTTTAACATTGTGTGCCGGACCCCCCTTAAAAATTAAATTCCGATCACATGAGAGATATCCCCTTTCGATCTCTTCCCTTTGTTTTTCCCCCCTTGATTTTTGCCGTCGAGGATTCCTCCATTGTCTAGTTTTTCATCGGTTCTGAAAAGTAGCATATATATGAGCTTTCGTTTCCTCTATCGCTGTAACCGTAACTTGAGAATAGCCCAGTGAAGCACCCCCCCTCAAGATCCCTTTCCTTTGTTTCCAGTTACGGCATGATGCAATACCAGCAAAAATTGCTTGACCAAAAAATCACGTACGAACTCCCGCTTTGTGTCTACTTGCTTGTTGCAATTGTCCTATAACAATGACTTAATTAAATGCTGCTACGGGCTAAAAGCGAAGAAGTAAATCGACAAAATTAATAAATCGAGATCTTTAAAAAGGTTCAGTACTGTCGTAAGGGGACAGGGGGGTTGCCATTAAACATAACATAATATGAAGCATTTCAACCGGAAGAATGGCGCCTCTCAAATAAATCTCATGACTTTTAATATCTCAAAAGCATTTATCCATACGAAGACAAAGACAAATGGACACCTTTGATGAAGATTCATAACTGCGTTTCTCATCTTTGAATGATATTTAAAATAGCAGATGGCGCTACAGTTCTCAAACTCAAGTTTTCACTCATCGTTTTCACATATATTTCGGGCCCAGGGTAGCCTATTGGTAGAGCGTCGGCTTTTGGTCTTGACGGTGTTCGGGTCGAATCCCAACAAGCGTAAAATACCTCCGTGTCTAGGCCGAATATGCACACGTTAAATCCGTAGGCCGGAAAGTCCTTCTATGAGTCAGTGGGTGAGGAAGGTACGATCCCCTGAGATGCCACCCATACGGGTGCTTGGTCAAAATTGGTGGGCACCTAGCCAAGTCGGACCCCGACACTTGTGGTGCTATTGTAAACCGGTGCCGCACTACTCAACCCGAAGCCTGCATGGACCTGCTCTGGAACTCATGGTCAGGGGGCATTAGGAAAAACATATATTTCATCATATCCCCAAAATATCCTTGGGTTCTTGCACGAAGGAAAGTGTTTGTATAAAATTTGTTTCACTCATTAGGGTGTGAGGCATTGAATCAAAATTAACCCTCCTCGGGTTTAAACAAATCTCAGCTTGAAGAAGAAACAAGCGAATAGAAATGAGCGGAGCTTTTCTACTAGATGGGAATCCCCGTAGACAGTGGACACACGCAACAGTGAGAGAGAAAACGCCACGAGACGAGGTCGAACGGAGGTGAGCAGCGAACGAGAAACAATTGAAGATCGCTTTGCCGTACAGCAGCCGGACATTATCATGCTTACAGAAAGCGTCTTGAAGTTAGTTATCATTCCAGTGGCCTGGTGATAAAGTGAAGACAGAAAGGTTAATTTGTCGTATGTACAAGAAGTAGCGTGGCTGAATTCTGGCAGGGCCTCCGTAATATAGCTACCAGTATTAACACGCGCGATAAATAATTCCCCGTTGCCTGCTAGCAATTGAGTACGGTATTTATAAATACCAACCGTTGAACACCAACCATTGGGCCAACTGAAAGCCTACTGTTGCCCTACAAATCCAACCTTTGGGCCAACCTTGCGCCAACGGCCAAATCCTGCAAATCCAGTGGTTGAGCCAACTGAACGCAAACCGTTGGACCAATTGAATGCCAACCGTTGGGCCACCTGAACGCCAACCATTGGGCCAACCTCGGGCCAACGGCCAAATAACACCGTTGGCCAGTCATGAAATAGTTGGTGAACGACTTACCAATGGTTTTGTGTTACTTGGGAATGTAGTCTAATTGTGTGTAGTCTAAAAAATAGTGTAGAAAACCTCGTCCCATCTTGTTAATAATGAGTTCGCTGTTTTAATATAAACTATACCTAAAAGGTAAAAGAAAAAAAGTAGAACTACTTAAGGGTAAACCAAACTTTTCAAGCTTCTTCCCTATATGGAGGGATTGACTTATTTCGTTAAGGAGGGAAAAGGAGAGTTCTGTAAAACTACTTCTTAAAAGAGCCAAATCATGTGCTCCAGTTTCTCCAGCAGTAAAATTAGCAGAATTCTCCAAACTTTAGACCAGTGATTCCCACGCGTCCCGCAAGCCGTATGTTGTGCATGCCTGGTCTAGACCGAAAGTAAAATATAGGGCTCAAACACATCTTAAGTCATTTGAAATTAACCTCTTCCTTACCTGGTGGGATAGCATGTATCTCAAGAGTGCGGGCCCAAGAATGAATGTATATATAAATATATATATATATATATATATACATATACATTCATTCTTGGGCATATTCATATATATACTGCCGTAACTACGCAGGGGCAAAAGCCGGGGGTCCAATTGGAAGGTGGGGTGGGGTGGGGCTAAATGCTGTATTTGTTTTATTATTTTCCCACACCTAATTAAGGGGCCCAAATGCAAATTCTTGCCCAGGGTACAGAAATGGATAGTTACGTCACTGCACACACACACACACGTATATATATATATATATATATATATATATATATATATATATATATATATATATATATATATATATATATATAATATATATATATATATATATATATATATATATATATATATACACTCTGTCACAAAAAATATATGCACACAGAAGAAATCGAGCTACTATCACGAAACTTGGCAGGAATGTAGACTGGTAAGAGATATGCAAATGATTAAAATTTCGACGCCAATGAGACAAGGGTAAGCGCACTATGCGCATATGAGATGCACATCTGGGAAGGTTTAGAAGCATGATTCCTCGTGTCATAGGGTTATTCAAACAAATCTGTCGACTTGGATGGGCGGTATTGTGACTACAGATGCCTCTGAGACGTAACCGGCGACAGTACGAACAATCGTCGGACTTTGAGAGGAGGCGTATAGTAGGCCTCAGGAAAGCAGGTTGGTCGAACAGGCGTATCGGCCGCCACCTCGGTCGGATCGATATGGCAGTTGCTCGGTGTTGGCAACATTGGATCACGGAAGGAATAGTCTACCGTCGCGGAGGATCAGGGCTTCCCAGGAACACAAATGCGCGCGAGGATCGAGCAATCGTAAGAGCGGCCACGTCCGCACCAACAACGTCGCTAGAATCGGTTCGACGGCATTTACAACTTTCCAAACGTCCAGTGGTATCAAGGGAAACCATTCGGAAACGACTGGCCGACGCAGGTATAAGGAGCCGACGTCCATGGAGATGCTTACCACAGACCCCACATCGTAGGCAGTGTTGATTGGATTTTTGCAGACCGCGGGCAAGCTGGAGTGTGACCGAGTGGAGGCGTGTGATCTTCAGAGATGATCTCGATTCAGTCTCAATGCTGATTACCAGCGCATACGAGTGTGGAGGTGGCCAGGACACCGGTCCGATTCAGCATATGTTGTCGAGAGGCATACGGCGATTACACAAGGTTTGACAGCGTGGGGAGCGATTTGTTGGGACACACGATCACCTCTAGTCGTCCTTCAACGCCCTTTGATGGCACGCAGTTACGTGGACGACATTTTAACGCCAGTGGTACTTCCCATGCTATCATGTCGTCCAGGTACCATTTATCAGCAAGACAACGCTCGTCCACATACTGCGCGACTCTCCCAACGATATCTTCAAGGATATGACGTACTCCCATGCCCTGCTAGATAACCAGACCTCTCGCCAATAGAGCACGTCTGGGACGTGCTTGGAAGGCAACTGCGGCCGTCCCGGAATACTGGTGAATTAACTGCCCAGTTGCAAAGATTATGGCATATCTTCCGCAGGAAGTCATAGATGACCTCATTGATTCGATGCCACGCCGTGTTTCGGCTTGTATAGCTGCCAAAGGTGGATTTACTACTTATTGATTTGTAACCTTTTTCAAGCCATATCTTCTTAATAAAACGGTCTATTCTTCAACAAAATTCACATTTCAAGTGTCCGTAAGTTGCAATACTAAAACCCATAAATAGTAACATCTCTCTGACTTACTCTACCAGTAACATCCGTCCATGAGACTAAGTTGGATTTCGTTGCTCATTACTTATGTAATTTTGCCATTTTCATTTAACTTTAGCTCTGTATTTGAGGTATTATTGATTTATAAAATATATTTACACTTGGTTTTAATTTTAATATAACTTTATTGAGTAAAAGCCAAATTAATTTTTTGGGGGGAATTTCAATAAGATCTACAAAAGAAAATTAAATTATTAGAATTAGATTCGAATAAAAAAGTAAACTAGTGGCAAATATAAAATGGATTAAAATAGAATTTCGTCATAAAAGTTTTACAAATTTTGTACACAAATGTTAAATATATTTTTTGAACACTCCAAGCACTTAGGTGTATCACACACTTCATACTCTTGTAGTTCGCCATTCTATTTTTTGAGTAAGGACAGTTTTTCCTCTTCTCCAACTTGTAACTTTTTAACCCTTCAATGGGCGTGCCCGCGTTCAAAGTGCAACATTTTCGTAATTTTGAATGATTTGCTTTTACATGTAAGATTTGAATGTTCTAAGCATATACTATTTATAGCTACACCCTATCTAATGCAGGTCTCATTTTCTGACCCATGTATTCCTTTTCATTCATTGTTAGTTGGGATTTAACCGTGGTAAACCAGCAATTATACTGGATTACAATGCGACAGAAGCAGAAGTTGATGTATTCGATCCAATGTGCAACTATTAAACGGTATCCCGCATATCACGAAGATGGACAATCTCATTGTTTCTTTAGTTTTTTGGACATAATAGGAATCAATCCGCAAGTTGTCCTGAGATCTAATAAACCGGATAGCTTTGCAATAAAGCGATTGTATTTGCATTCTTTTTCCTTTAATTTTAAATATATATCAGTATTATCAACAATTTATATCTTGTCATAAAAAGCAGAATTATTATTTTCAATTTGAAAATAAAAAGTTTATTTCAAAAAGAATAATCAAGGTTTAAAGACACTTTGCACTTTGTGCCACGCGCGCCTGCTGGTGTACCAAAAAATTGGCAAGCCCGCTGAAGGGTTATGGATTGCTTACTTACGCTTGCTTCCTGGTCCTCTTCTGGACGAACAATTTCCATAATAATTTTTTTTAGTCAGCTGATAGACGAACCATATACATACCTTTGATATAATATCCGTCTCTAAAGCGGAGTGTGTATTCTTGGAACGATAAATATAAGGCGATAAAGTAAGCAAAACTCAACTATAACCAAACACAACCAAGGTCATGGAATAATTGAAGCATAGCTCGAACACGCACCCTAGCGGTAAAAAGTATCGATTGTATACCCGTCCGAGAGACGGATGTTACCGTCTAAAATAATGTAGTTAAAATAATGTATAGGTTGAAATACGTAACGTAGTGGTGTAAACACGGAAATAAGACGAGTTAACTTTTTATGATAAGCACAGTGCAAAGTCGAGCAGTTAGGTGTATAAAAGCGCACAGACGGAATAACTGCGCACCGACCTACTTGTTGAGATCTTTTTTTGATTGAGTTTTACTAGATAAGACGGCTACGAGGAAATTACTGCTGTCAAAGTGGAAAAATGATGAAAGCAGTTTGAATATTGCTTCAAAGATACCAAAAGAAAATTAAACAAGGTAAGAATTGAAATATGATGAAAATTATTTGAATATAATTCATACTTGAATTCAAATTAAGTTTGAGTTTTTATTAAGGTATTAACAAAGTTTTATGTGTGGGAAGATGAAGTCAAAAAGGGTATGAATGTTATGCTTCACTCTTAAATTTTATGTTATGAAAACGTTTTAGAATTTAAATTTTACTATAAGATATAGTTTCAGGTTTAAGACATAGTTTCATATTTATAATATAAACAAAATTTAATAAACTAAAATAAATTTTGAAAAACTGTTATGACTAAAATTTTAACAAAACTAATTTAAATCAAATTAATTTTTTTTACATTTTTTTTTCTAATTCTGTAATTCTTCTCATCACTTGAAGTACATCTGGCTAGTCTATTTAACTGAACTTAAATGTGTTTGTTTTTCAAATTTCCACATTATTTATCACCTATTTAAGATTATTCTAATATAAGCATCACATTAATAAAATTTATATATAATTTCTGTATCAAAAACTTCACATTATTAATACTTCATAATGAAGCAAATCGAGAATTCTAAAAATTGATAAAAGACATATATAGAAATAATATTCCTAGTTATCAAAGCGCACCTAAATCTCAAGTTTCATATTAAAAATTTATCACTAATTCATTAATAATAAACTTTACTTTATTAATAACTTGTTATAAGGAAAACCTGGGATTATAAAAGCTATTAAAAGACTATATTTGAATAGATTTTGTAGTAATGAAAGCTAACTTAAAATTAAAGTTCTAATTAAAACTAACTGTTTGAACTAACACTCAAGCCACACATTATTGAAAATTAAATTGTGATTCCTTAATAATGACGTTCACACTATTAAAAATATTTTAAAAGAAAACCTAGAAGTATAACAACTATTAAAAATCATCAATTTGAAAAAATTTTTTAGACATTTAGGCAAAGTTAACACTCAAACCACATACTTTAAAAAATTGTTGTACAGAAAACCTAGCACTATAAATCTATCAAAATATTTATATTTGAATAATTTTTCCAGTAATTAAAGAGAATCTAACACTCAATCCTCACTTTATCAAACATTTACTCATGATTCCTTAATAATGAACTTCACACTATTAATAATTTATTAAAAAGCAAACCTAGGAGTATAAAAACTATTAAAAATCTTCTATTTGAAAGGAAACTTGAAGTAATTTAGGAGAAGTTAACACTCAAAACACATATTATTAAAAATTTCTTGTAAAGAATACCTAACAATATAAAAGCTATCACAAGTCTTATATCTGAATAACTTTTCTAGTAATAAAAGCGAATCTAACACTCAAGCCTAATATTTTTAAAAATTTACTTATGATTCTTTAATAATGCACTTCCCACTATAAATAATTTGCTACAATGATATTCTAGGACTATAAAAGCTATTAAAAGTCTTCTATTTAAAAAATCTTTGTAGTCATTTTGGCGAAGTTAACACCCAAACCACATATTATTAAAATTCTGTTGTAAATAAAACCTAGCAGTAAAAAAAGCCAATCAAAAGTCTTATATTTAAATAATTTTTCTAGTAATTAAAGCGAATCTCTCACTCAAGCCTCACATTATTAAAAATTTACTTAAGATTCTTTATTAATAAATTTAAGACTATTAATAATTTTTTAAAGGTAACTTAGAGTATAGAAGCTATTAAAAGTCTTCTATTTGAAAAAAATTGTAGTAATTTAGGCGAAGTTAGCACTAAAACATATTATTGAAATTTTTTGTAAAGAAAACCTAGCAGTATAAAAGCTATCAAATGTCTTATATTTCAGTAATTTTACTACTAATTAAAGCGAATCTATTACTCAAACCTCACATTATTAAAAATTTACTTACAATTCCTTGATAATAAACTTAAAACTATTAGTAATTTGTTAAAATGGAAACTTAGGAGTCTATAAGCTATTAAACTAATTAAAGTGAATCTATTATTCAAGTCTCACAATATTAAAAATTTACGTATGATTCCTTAATAATGAACATATTAAAAGCAAACCTATGAGTACAAAAGAAATTAAGTCTTGTGTTTAAAAAAAATGTAGTAATTTAGGCGAAGTTATCAGTAAAACAGCATAGTATTAAAAATTCGTTAAAAAGCAGTCCCAGCAGAAAAAATGCTATTAAAATTCGTATATTTGAAACATTTATGTAGTTATATACGCGAATATAACACTCAAGCCACATATTATTAAAAATTTGTTATAATGCGAACGTATCAGTATAAAATCTATTAACCGTCTTATATTTGAATAGTTTATGTTGTAAATAAAAAGAACTTAGGAGTCCCATTATTAATAACTTTATAATGCAAATATGGGAGTAAAAAGCTATTAAAATTCTTACATTTGAATTATTTTTCTAGTCCTTAAAATTAATCGAACACTCATGCCTCACATTATTAAAAACTAACTTATGATTCCTTAATAATGACTTTAAACTATTGATAATTTGTTAAAATGGAAAGGAATGAGTATAAAAGCTATTAAAAGTCTTATATTTGAAAAGTTTTCGTAGTAATGTACGCAAACTTAACACTTAACCCACATATTATTAACAATTTGTTATAAAGGAATCCTATCAGAGTAAAAGCTTTTAAAGTCTTATATTGGAATAATTACTGTAGTAATTAAAGTGAACTTAAGACTCGCATTATTAGTAATTTTTATAAAGCAAATCTAGGAGTATAAAATCTATTATAATTCTTATATTTGAATAGATTTTCTACTAATTAAAGAGAATATTAAACTCAAGCATCGCATTATTAAAAATTTACCTATGATTACTTAATAAGTAAATTTACACTATTAATAATGTGTTAAGAAAGAAAACCTAGGAGTATAAAGTATATTAAAAGACTTATATTTGAAAAATGATTGTAGTAACTTAGGCGAGATTAACAATCAAGCAATATATTATTAAAAATTTCTTATAGATATAAAATGTATTAAATATCTCATGTTTGAATAATTTTTGTGATACATTAAGGGATTTAAGACTCACATTATTAATATTTTTATAATGCAAATCGAAGAGTATAAAAGCTATTAAATGTCTTATATTTGAATCATTTTTCTAATACTTAAAAAAGAATCAAACACTCAAGCCAACTTACATATGATTTCTAAAATATACACTCTAAACTTTTAATAATTTGTTAAAATGGAGACCAATGTTTATAAAATCTATTAAAAGTCTTACATTTAAAAATTTTTTTTAGTAATTAAGGGAACTTAACTCTCAACCACATATTATTAAAAATTTTTTATGAAGCAAATCTAGCAGTATAAAAGGCATTTAAAGTCTTCTGTTTGAATAATTTTTACCGTGATTAAAGCGAATCTAACACTAAAGCCTCACATTATTAAAAATTTAATTATGATTCCTTAATAATGAACTTCACACTATTAATAATTTTTATAAAATAACCTAGGATTATAAAAGCTATTAAAAATCTTCTATTTAAAAAAAAATTAGTAAATTCGGTGAAGTTAACACTCAAACTATACATTATTGAAAATTTCTCGTAAAGAAAACCTAGTAGTATAAAAGCAATCAAAAATCTTATATTCGAATAATTTTTCTAGCAATTAAAACGAATCTAACACTCAAGTCTCACATTATTAAAAGTTTACTTATAATTCCTTAATAATGAACTTCACATTATTAATAATTTATTAAAAAGCAAACTTAGATGTAAAAAGCTATTAAAACTCTATAATTTGAAAAAAATTATAGTTATTTAAGTGAAGTTACAATCAAACCACATATTATTAAAAATTTGTTGTAAAGAAATCCCAGCTTTATAAAAGCTATGAAAAGTCTTGTATTTGAATAATTTTTCTAGTATTTAAAGTGAATCCAACACTGAAGCCTCAAATTATTTAAAATTGACCTATTATTCCTTAATAATGAACTTCTTACTATTAAGAATTTCAACAAAGCAAACCTAGGACTATTAAAAGTCATCTATTTAAAAAATTTTTTTTAGTAATTTAGGCGAAATTAACACTTATTATTAAAAACTTATTATTAAAAATTTGTCGTACAAAAACATAGCGCTATGAAAGCCATCAAATGTCTTATAATTGAAATTTTTTTCTAGTAATTAAAGCGAATCTATCATTCAAGTCTCACAATATTAAAAATTTACTTATGATTCCTTAATAATGAACTTCACATTATTAATAATTTATTAAAAAGCAAACTTAGAAGTATAAAAACTATTAAAAGTCTTTTATTTGAAAAAAAAAATTGTATTTATTTAGGCGAGGTTAACACTCAAACTACTTATTATTAAAATTTTGTCGTAAAAAACATAATTGTATAAAAGATATAAAATGTATTATAATTGAATAATTTTTCTAGTATTTTAAATGAATCTATTACTCTAGTGTCACCAAATTAAAAATTTACTTATGATTCCTTAATATTGAACTATCGACCATTAATAATTTATTTAAAAGCAAATCTAGCAGTACAAAAGCTATTGAAGGTCTTCTATTTTTAAAAAATGTTTAGTAATTTAGGCTAAATTTAAACTCAAAGCACATATTATTAAAAATTTGTTTAAAGAAATCCCAGCAGTATAAAAGCTATTAAATGTATTCTACTTGAAAAAAAAATGTCTAGTAATTTAGGCGAAGGTCACACTCAAACCACATAATATGAAAAAAAATGTTTATAAAGTTTACCAAGCAGTATAAAAGCTATCAAAACTTTTTTATTTAAATAATTATTCTAGTAATTAAAGCTAATCTAAAACTCAAGGCTCAACTTATTATAATTTTTTTGTTATTTCTTAATAATGAACTTCACTTTTTTAATAGTTTAATAAATAGCATACATAGGAGTATAAAAGCTATTAAAAGTTTTCTATTTGAAAAAATTTTGTGATAATTTAAGCGACGTTAACACTGAAACCGCATATTATTAAAAGTTTGCTGTAAATGAAACCTCGCAGTATTAAAGCTATTGAAAATCTTATGTTTGAATATTTTTTCTAGTAATTCAAGCGAATCTAACACTCAAGTCTCACATTATTAAAAATTTACTTATGATTCCTTATTAATGAACTTCCCACCATTAAAAATTTAATAAAAAGCAAACCTACTAATATGAAAGCTATTACAAGTCTTCTACTTTTTTTAAAATATAGTAAATTAGGCGAAGTAAACACCGAAACCATACATTATACTCGTATTTGTCCTAAAGAAAACCTACAAGTATAAAAGCTATCAAAAATATTATATTTGAATAATTTTTCTACTAATCAAACCAAATGTAACACTCGAGCCTCACGTTATTCAAAATTTACCTATGATTTCATGATAATGAACTTCACACTATTAATAATTTATTAAAAGGCCAACCTGGGAGTGACAACATCAGCTACTGAAAGTTTTCTATTTTTTAAAAATAAATTGTAGTAAATTAAAAAAAATTAACATTCAAACCACATATTATTAAAATTTGTTGTAAAGAATACCTAGCAGTATAAAAGCTATCAAAATTTTTATATTTGAATAATTTTTCTAGTAATTAAAGCGAATCTACCACTCAAGCTTCCACATTATTAAAAGTTTACTTATGATTCCTTAATAATGAACTTCACATTATTAATAATTTATTAAAAAGCAAACTTAGAAGTTAAAAACTATTAAAACTCTTTTATTTAATAATTTTTTTTAGTTATTTAAGAGAAGTTAACATTCAAACCACAATATTTTGAAAATTTGTTGTAAAGAAAACCTAGCAGTATAAAAGATATCAAAAGAGTTTCATATGAATAATTTTTCTAGTAATTAAAGCGAATCTAAAACACCAATCCTCACTTTATTAAAAATTTACTTGTGATTCCTTAATAATGAACTTCCCACTTTTAATAATTTAATTAAAAGCATACTTTGGAGTGTAAAAGCTATTAACAGTTTTCTGTTTGAATGATAAAAGAGTTATATTTGAATAATTTTTCTAGTCAGTAGTGCGAATCTAACACTCAATCCTCATATTACAAAAAATTTACTTATTATTCCGTAATAATAAACTTCACACTATTAATAATTTGTTAAAAAGTCCACCTAGGAATATAAGAATCTATTAAAAGCCTTATATATAAAAAATTGTAGTAATTAATTTAATTTATCACTGAAACCACATATAATTGTAGTAATTAAGTTAATTTGTCACTCAAACCCCATATTTTGATGTAAATAAAAACTAGCAGTGTAAAACCTATCAAAAGTCTTATATTTCAATAATATTTCAAGAAATGAGAGCAAATCTAACACTCAAGCCTCTCATTATTAAAAATTTACTTATGATTCCTTAATAATGAACTTCACAATATTAACAATTTGTTGAAAAGCAAACCTCGGACTATAAACGCAATTAAAAGTCTTCTATTATAAAATAAAATGCAGTAATTTAGGCGAACTTAAAACTGACATCACACATTATTAAAAATTTCTTATAAAGCAATTATATTAGTATAAATGCTATTAAAATCTTATATTTGAAAATTTTTATTGTAATGTACATGAACTTAGGAGTCACGTTATTTATAAGTTTTTATAAATGAAATCTAGGATTATAAAAGCTATTAGAATTTATATATATATATATATATATATATATATATATATATATATATACACTCATGGACAAAAAAATTAGCGCACCAAGAAGGAGTCGTCAAAATAAAACGAAATTTTACTTACGTAATGACTACTTTGATATAAGTAAATGATAAGAAAATCAAAGAAAAAGCATAATTTATTTCAGAGAAAAAGGCAAAAGAACGGAGGAGTTAATACTCCGTTGGACCCCCTCTAGCGCCAATGCACGATGCGATACGATCGGGCATTGAGTCATACAAGTTCTGTATGATGTCTTGAGACATTTCATTCCATATTTGCTGTAACCTTGCCTCTAGTTCGTTCAAACTCGTGGGATGCCCAACTCGTCGTCCCAAATGATCCCAGATATGCTCGATTGGAGACAAATCTGGGGATCGGGCAGGCCAAGGAAGGGTAGTAACAGTGCGGAGACAGTCTTGTGACACCCTTGCCGTATGAGGCCGAGCATTGTCTTGTTGAAAAATGGCTCCTGAGAGCCGTTGCAAGAGTGGCAACACATGTGGTTGCAGGATTTCATGAACATACCGCTGGGCTGTCATAGTGCCGCGGAACAATACTAGGGGTGACCATGTATTGTAGGCAATGGCACCCCATCCCATCACACCAGCTGTGGGAGCGATGTGTCGCTGTACAGCAAAGGCGGGATTGAAGCGTTCACCACGGGCTCTCCACACACGAACACGATTGTCATCACTGCCGAGATTGAATCTGGATTCGTCACTAAAGACGACCTGGTTCCATTCCGCTGCAGTCCAGTTTCCTCGTGCGCGGCAGAACTCCAAACGGAGGCGTCGATGGGTGGGCGTCAAGGGCAGCACACGTAATGGGCGCCGCGATACCAACTGTCCTTCAACCAGGCGCCTTCGTAGAGTTCGAGAAGACACAGAGGCCCCTAGTAAAGGTGCTACCTGTGCCTGGATGGCGGCCGATGAAGCAGTTGGCTGTACGCGTGCATTTCATACGATGTGGCGGTCTTCTCGACGACTGGTCTGTCGAGGGCGTCCCGAGCCTGGTCTTCGTGTACATGACATCTCTCGGGTCCACTGGTCCCAACACCTCCTCACAACACAATCAGAGAGGCCTAATTGACGAGCTACTTGCCTAGCTGACCACCCAGCTTCCATCATCCCGACGATTTTCCCCCTCTCAAACTGCGACAACTGCTTATATTGTCTTCGAACATGGCGTAATGGCATGTCTATCTCAGCTCTTCTTTTGTAAATGATTCAGCACACTCAAACAAGCTTTGGTTACCTGTTTTATACTCCACAGAGTACGATGTTCAACGCCCTCTACCGGCTATACGTAATGCGCAATCACGCTGCATTTCTAATCATTTGCATATCTCCCCGATATGTACCTTCATTGCAAGTTTCTTTACGATCCTGCAATTATTTCTTGGTGCGCTAATTTTTTTGTCCATGAGTGTATATATATATATATATATATATATATATATATATATATATATATATATATATATATATATATTTATTTATTTATTTATTTATTTATTTATATTGGTTCGAACTCTTTTTTTTACATGGCGTTGAAATATTGACGTATATTACTCCAAAATTCAAATAACCGTTAAAAAATTAAGCTAAAACAAAAGGTTTTTAAAAAACCTTAGGTATTAAATTCAAAGATTTTTTTAAATACATAAAACGTAATTCAAAACTGTAGACATAAGCTTACCAGAATCGCTTGTCGAATCGAGCTCCCTCAGTACCGAACTCTGACGCACTTAACACTAGGGGGGAGGGGGGTTCAAATTCATATATTCGAACACTGTTCTTTGGCGAAGAAAGAAAAAATTAAAAGAAAGTCCACCTAGATTTTAAAATTTGGAATCTCTTATTACTTAATTTTTTATAGGACTTTGAGCTATTATTATAAACTGCTTGAAAATTTACACCTCACTTTTTGAATAACGCAATTACGGAAAAGTGTTTTAAGACAACATTCGTATTGAGTTTCCTGTTCTAATTGCTGATACTCAAAAGACAGAAATACTCTAATTAAACCCCATGGGTTTTTTGGGTGTGATTGGAAAAGTACTCATATTTTTTTAATTCAAAGTTTTTTAAAAGGCTTTTAATAATTTATTTATGATAATTACCATTATGAGAGTTTTATGTAAATAATGTTATTTTTTTTCAGAAATACTGATTAAAACTGAAACGAAGTCAAAGACTGTGACCACGGTACTGGATATTTGAACTAATTGGAAATATTGGATATTCGAGCTGCTGAAAAACTCTTTTACAAAACATTTGCAGCTGAAGATTTGAAAAACAAATTTAATATAATGAAATTTCAAAATATCTGATAAGCTTCTATACCTAAAACCTCTGATTAGTTAAGTTAAATTAGCTATTTTCTTTCATTGATTATTCAAGCACAGATTATTTTATATATAAAAAAGTACAAATTGTTCTTTGATATTATAAATTACAGTTTAGGATAAGATTTTACTTAGAAATTGCTCTCAGAAATTGACATTTTAGCAGACATTTTGCATCAAGCTTTTTTGGAAAATATTGAATTTTATTGTTAGACATTAATTCAATATCATAACAAACACTTACCATTTTTTCACTTGATAATCGAATATCGGAATCAATATGGAGCAATCCGAGACACTAGAGTTAATGAATGTTAATCAGCTTCGTAATTTTTGCAGAGAAAATGGTATTACTAGATATTCAAGGCGCACAAAAGCTGATTTAATAAATTACATAAGGGAAAATATTGAAGAAGAAGGGAAAAAAAATTTTTGTCACATATGCGGGAAACATTACAAGGAATCTGACAAGGACTCTCATATGCAAAGTTCGGAACATCTACAATCTTTATCGGAAGAGGAGGGTATTCTAGAAAGTGAAGAAGCTTGTGGATCTCGACTGATAACTTTTTCACTTGCAAAGTTTAAAGAACTTAAATCTCCTAAAATTTTTTTGAAAGATTTAAGAGTTTTCGTAGTTAATAAGATAAAAAATATCTTGAAAGTAAACAACCTTAAGGTGAACTTTAGATTAATTTTTATTAATGATGAAGAGCGAGAATTTAAAGAATTTTCATTTAAAACAGCGAATACAGCCATTTTTAAATCTACTAATTTAAATCAAGTTTATACCAATGTAATCTATGAATTACTGGCTAAAATTGATAGTTTTAAAAGATGGAAATCGGATTGGGAAGGCATAAAAATAGATAAGTTAGAACTGAGGACCAATAAATATTTAAAAGGAGCAGGATCTGGACATAAAACTGACACAAAAAATCCTGGAAAAAAAATAATGAAGTACTTGAAACGCCGCAACATATACAATTTAAAAACTTTCAGAATTCGCTAAAAATACCGTTCGTGATTTACGCAAATATTGGAGATTCATTCACCAATGATAGCGTCGAAAACGAAACCCCTGTACCTGAAAACTTTTGTTATTATATTAAATATGAATTTGAGGGTTACAAAAGAGAACCTGTTACGTACAAAAGATCGGATGCCCCAAAGGAATTTGTAGAAAAGATGAAAAAAGAAACTGTTTTAATAAAAGAATTCATTCAAAGACAGGAAGAAAAATATAAACCCATCGAATCAATGATAAATTTTGATGAACAGTACCATAAAAATACCAACACCTGTTTTATATGTGGCAAAAAAATTGTAGGAAAAAAAGCAACAGATCATTGCCATTTAACAGGAAATTATAGAGGTCCTGCGCATATGGTTTGCAATCTTAGATACCAAAATCCAAAATTTATTCCTGTTTTTATTGAAACCTTATCTAAAAATACTGCCCATTTGCTTATCAAAGCACTCGGAGTCAATGAAGTAATTAAAATTGTTTTGGACTCTGAAGAAAAATTTGTGTCATTCAGTATAAAAGTTGGAAGGTACGAATTAAGATTCATTGATTCGTCTAGGTATATGGCTTACAGTATGGAAAAGCTAAAAGCAAACTACATGAAAACTGCAAAATATAATCGGAAACGTGAACACTACATTTTGATTTTTGCAGATATAATGGAAAATTTTAGGAATATATGTTTGAAAACTTATCATCTAGACCCAGCTTGGTATAAATCAGCCAATGAACTGGCTTGGTATGCTATGTTAAGAATAACTGAAATAGAATTACAATTATTAACTGATTGTGACATGATATCAATGTTTGAACAAGGAGCTAGGAGTAGATTTCATCGATTCTGCCGTCGTTTTACGGAAATAGACGATGAAAATATTGTTGATAAAAATAAAGCATTGACATGTAAGACAAAAACATACACTGATAGATTAAATTGGTTAATGAGTCAATATTTACCCTACGGCGGATTTAAGTGGAGAGAAAATATAGATGTAAAAATCATATCAGATACTTCAGATACAGGATATTTGTTGGAGGTAGAACTTGAATATCCCCTGGGACCACATAATTATTCGTTATCAGAGTCAAAGAAAATGACTACAAGAGCATCTACAAAGAAAAGTTTATGTGGTGAAGAAAAACATATTATTTACTACAAAAATTTGAATCAATGTTTAAGAATGGGGTTTAAAATAAAAAAGATGCATAAGATATTGGAATTTCAGCAAAAAGATTGGTTAAAAGAATACGTAAATTTAAATACTAAATGCATGAATGAGGCAACTAATGATTTTGAAAAATCTGTCTTTGAACTAATGATTAATTGTGTGTACACAGAAACTATGTTGAGTGTTAAAGAGGATACTGATATTAAATTGCATGATAATGCGATAAAAATAGAAAAACTGATTTCAAACCAAAATTTTAGAGACAGAATTGTAATTGATAAGAAAACAATTGTTGTACTCATGGACATAAAAAAAGTGAAACTTCGTAAATTAGTATATCTAGGATGTGTAGGAATGAATATATTATATTTAACAAATGGGATTTCCTGATAACGTGATGACACCAGGATGTTCATATAGTTTATCGAAGTATTGAATATTCTATATATTGTATTAATTAAGATTGCTTTCATAAAGTTCTAGAAGGTATTATATATATTTTTGTTCTTCTAATATTTTAGAAAAGGGTGATGGGCCAAAACAGAGGATTGATGGAAGAGATGAAAATAATAATAAAGTAATTTAATTTTTTTCTAGGTAAATTATTTAAATATCTGGGTTTGGTATTTAGAATTTGAGCTCTTAAAACTGCAGAAAATAAAATTTGAAAATAACATTTAAAGATTACGTACGATTATTACACACTAAATAAAGAACCTTATCACTGAAGATCGAAAACATTCATATTAAAGTATTAAGGGGACAATACACCTTTTAAATGGTAAAAAAAAGATTTTTTTATATTAATTGAAACCCGGATTTATTCTGAACAATTCGGTACCATTCTTTTTTGTGATACCACAATCACATCATAAGATATTAAAATAATTGTGAACATCCAAATAATGATTTTTTTATGGAAAATTTCAACATGAAATGTATTTATCTCAAAATATGATTTTCTGACTTTGTGCGCATGATATCTCAAAAACTATTCGAGATAAATGGTTGACATTTTCTACACACGTTAATGTTAACTTTGTACTTAAAATTACCTAAATACTTACTGTCATCTTAGGTAAAAAATATTTTACAAAAGGTATTGCGAGAAAATTTTGTAAGAAAATTTCTTTTAACTAATTGCTAATTATAAATATTAAAAATTAATGTAATTAAAATATTTTTGGTCAAAATGTTAAGCTAAATATTTTCTTTAAATTAAAGTGTGTTTCATGTTGATAAATTAAAATTAACGTAAGTTATCATGCGCGCAATGACAAATGGCAATTATGAAAATGGTAAACCAACATGTTACTTAAGGGGACACAGCACCTTGAAGCTCGACGAAATGACTATAAATACGATCTAATTCTAACCACAAAAATTCAAATAATATTAGAAAAAGAAATTTTCTTTCTTTATACATATAAAGTACATATCTTGAAATATGTCATATATAAAAACGGAAATTATAAATCTATAAATAATTTTCAAATTAGCAGTTTAGAATTTTATATGATTAACTGTTAACTTTGAGTTTGCGGGCAGCTCTTAAACTATCAATAGGAAACTGATAAAACTACACTCATATTTATATTTCATGGTACTCTGCATTTTAAAACCAGAAGTTGTGTAATTCTGGAATTTTTTTTATGTAGGAAAATTATGCAAATAACTCTGATAATTTTTGAAGTTTTCCAATTTTAAGCTTAATTTTTAATTAAAATTATATTTATTATAATTTATTTGGTTTTAAACTGCAGGTAAATATATTACAAGTGTATTCTGACTGTTAATTATTTTCTGTAAGCATACATCTCAATTTCATGATGCGCGCAGCACTTTATGATTTTTAATCACCAGTTAATCATATAAAATTCTAAACTGCTAATTTGAAAATTATTTATAGATTTATAATTTCCTTTTTTATATATGACATATTTAAAGATGTGTACTTTATATCTATAAAGAAAGAAAATTTCTTTTTCTAATATTATTTGAGTTTTTATGGTTAGAGTTAGACTTTATTTATTGTCATTTCGTCGAGCTTCAAGGTCCTTCGCCCTCTTAATTAAATTTTCCAAATTAATTTAAAAAATTTACATCAATTCGATATTTTTGTTGAAACAAGTTATGTTTCATATAACAGGGCAGGAATTTTCATCAAATTTGCTTCATTGGTTAATTTGTTAAAAATTAGGAAATCATAGTCGATTTTCTAATATTTTTCGCCAGTCAAATGTGGGCTGTCCCCTTAAATAGATACGTTAGCATGTTGTCACTATACAACTGCTCTTAAAACTTATTTCATTGCAAAATGAAACGGTGGTTCAAGTATTTGTTATCCGTAAAAATTTTCATATAAAGAATCACCAAAAGCTTTAACAGATTTATCACCCGTTAGAAACCAGGGGAAATAATACATATGCTTGCTCAGCTTATAAAATAGATGAGAAAAGAGAAACAAACATTATTAAAAAAATTAAGATTAAAATGCACACCCGAGATTGATGCTAACATGAAAGAAATGATTTATTTGGGTCATCAATTTAGACCTTTTTTTAAAGTCCCTGAAAAAGTTGAAGGTTTTGGGCAATGGTTACTGTGATCCCAAAATAGTGTTATTTTCAATCTGTGAGGAAGACACTGCAATTTTCACAGTATCAATTATTACTGAAAATAAATTGTTTTATTATTTTTTTCATTTCTGTAAAGCGTAATGTAGAGTTCCCAGTTATAAACAGAACAAAAATCTCCCTCCCTGTACCTGAAATATTGCTACGATTATTTAACACACAAGAGATGGCAATGAATGAAGATGTTGAGGGATTTATATATGTGGGTCAAAATTTCCCAACGTCAGTGAAGCAACTTTCAATTAGCTTTGGTCCTCAGATTTTTCCATATTTTTCAAAACCCGGAAGAACTGGTAAAATGAGACAGTTGTGACAGACCTGCAGTGAAGTTATATAATATATTGATATATCTTTTATGACTTCGAAATTCAAGCAAGAGACATTGTTACTTAAAGATATAGCCATTCCTAAAAGATTCGGCTCCTGGAGAGAGCAGAATTTAGCATTTCTAAGATTGGTCAACAGAAGAAGAAAAATCTTTATTCCATTTAAACGGCATTAGAATCTATCAAGGTACGCACAATGAGCTTGTATTTTGATTCATCCTTGATAAATGAAAATTGAATGATTCATTGTTTAATGCTAAATTCCTAAACAAGAGCGAGATGAGAATGATAATTTCTCTAGGATCTCTAATTGAACCAACTTTTTTAGACCCTGAAAAAGTTTAGAATTCCTACAGGACTAAGAGGCGTGCTGTGAGGTTTCCAAATATATTGCCATTAATTTGTTCTGAATTGGACAATGAATAGCAAGGACTCTACAAGGGACTTTGCCACTCAAAGCTATTCACAGGGGATACAGATTCAGGAGACCAGACTGTTATGTTCCCAGGTTTGGTCAACAGAACCAAAATTATTTCTTCCCTCCACTAGAATTTATCAAGGTACATGCGATGAAAAGTATGAAGGTGCGGTGAAAAATTGAAGATCTTGAAGTCTTTTCAAGTTAAAATTCCCGGACATGAGTGAAGCCGAGATGAATGAAAGGATTGCCCTTTGTCTCCGGAGCGAATTGTCAAGGCTCTGAAATTAAATCCAAATGACAAGATTTTGGAAGGAGAGCTTGGGATGCCAATGAAGACGTGCAACAATTTCGTCGAAAACACAAAATTAGACAATTTCGGCTGATATATCTCAGCCGGCAATGTTAGGTCTGAGGCACAGTGTACAGAGGAAACAAGATATTTTTCCTGAGTTCCAAAACTTTTTTCCCGGAAAAGTGGATAGATCTGACGTACATCAGCCAAACAGTGTAAGAGATAGAAGGCAACCCTGATTCCCGGGTAAGTTGTGATTCTTTTGTTTGTCTATCTATAATTATTATTGTTCACCTATCATTGTGATTTTTTTTTTATTTTACG